>JASGCC010000074.1:1235068-1518138 GCA_030067915.1 Hydractinia echinata | reverse complement strand
TAGAGATTCAATTTTCTTGTCGGTATTGATTAAAACTAGGATTTTTATAAGTTGCTTACCTCCAGATTTTCGTATGTTCGCGACTGTTTTTAACCTCATCGTTGCTTCTTCTGCTGATTCGTCAGCTTTGTGTTTACCTTTGTTTATATGCACTGCTTTCTTTGCTGATTGTTCTCTATTCCACGTTTCACGTAGCCTTAATATATGACTTCCGGCACTCTCATCTTTTTGTTGTGAACTTTGTTTAACCATGTAAGTTTTTCTTTGGTATTTAATAGGTATTTTTGTATGATTGTGTTATACGCATCTGTTCCGATTTTGAATGAATGAAATCTTTACCACCGAGGTGCAATAATAATGCTAGCTTTTGTTTCTTTTGTAAACGCCCGAGGCTAATACCTACATACAGCTGGAATTCTTCTTTATTTAAGTCATTTATATTAAAAGGTTGCAACAATGGTAAATTAAATACGACGGTTGCCATTTTTCTTCTTGTCATATAAATATATAATAAAAATAATTTCATCCACATCGCCAGTTGTTATATTGTTGTGTTTATTAAAACCCCATTCATAACACAATGTGAGGCAAAATTTTCAAACCTATATATGTCCTTAACTGTTCTATTTACTGTTCTATTTACTAATTGTTAGAATATTTTTTGACATTGTACGCTGGTGTCGTCATCATATTTTTTATTGTTCTTGACACATGATCATCCTATACACAGTAGACGGACGCAACGCGTCAACAAATTTCTAAAAAAAATTTTGTGAAGTGATGGGTCACTGCTGACGTTATCAAAATTCAAAAGACGGATGTTTTCCATTGTTTTTCTACCTAAGTGGATTTTTCCAAGCCAGCACTTATCGACTATTATTAAACTAATTTACATTGCATTTCTAAATTTTCATTTTTCTATTTTTGAGTTATCTCCGGAATTTACCTAACTATTTAGCTTCTAAGACTTAGACTTTTCAGGGAACTGGCCGTTGCGTTTTGGAAACACCCAGGTCATCTATATAACAAAACCATTAATTTACCTTCTTTTGATCTTTTTGAATTCATTTTACACCAGTTCATGCTTCCCGACATAATCCGGAATTAATAGTCAACCTCGGACAGACCAAAACTAACATGTTTATTAGGATGATGAAACAAATGTTACATATTATTGTTGAAGGATTACTTATTAGAAAACGATTTAAAGTTGCAAGCTACGAATGTTTGTTTTGGCATCGAAACAACTGAAGGTCTCATGTTTTTACACCGTTATTGTACAACGGATTTTTTATTATTATTATTAAGATACGCTTATTTGAATAAAAGAAAACTCCAATAATTATTCTATTGTTTGTCACGCGTCTTATTTCGTAAACCAAGACCTTCCACTGACTTTAAAAAATTCAAGAGTCAAAGAAACAAAGTGAATAACCTTGTTAGAAAGGCTAGAAACGAACATAGTAAGACACTCCTGCAGGAAACAGCAAATGATCCTAAACGATTTTGGAAAATATTTCCCTTAAAAGAAAAAATCTCAACAGTTAAATCGTTTATTATTGACGGCATTAGATACTCAAATGCAAAACCTATCGCATCACGTTTTTGTTCTTACTTCTCTACCATCGCTTCGAAACTGAAAGCCAAGGCAATGCCACTGAAAAATTTCATCTGGGCGAAACCAAAAGAAAGTAATTTGAAAACAAGTACTACCCTTAAATTCACAGAGGTCACAGTTAATGACGTTTTCATGCATCTCAGGAAGCTCCAACGTAGTAAGGCCTGTGGTTCTGACGATCTTCCACCAAGCATGTTGAAAGACAGCGCAAAACAACATAGCAAAGCCTCTTTGCCATGTCATCAATGCCTCACTAAGAACTGGTATTATACCGTCCGATTTCAAGCTGGGAAAAGTGACGCCCATTCACAAATCTGGACCTAAAGATGACATGGACAATTATCGTCCAATTACCGTCTTGCCTGCTTGTTCGAAAATTCTGGAAAAATGTATGCACAACCAGTTATCTAAATTTCTAGAGTAGAATATATTTTTATCTGAAACCCAATTTGGCTTTAGAAAGAAAAGAAACACGGAGCTTGCTGCCACACTATTTCCTGACACAATAAGAAGGAATATGGACAATGAAGAGTTAACTGGTGCAATTTTCATAGATCTCAGCAAAGCGTTCGATTCGCTAAGTCATGCACAAATCATTGAAAGCCTGAAAATCTAAACCAGCATCAATTAAAGATCTGTTAAGGAAACGTCTTTGCCTTCAAGTTTTCAATTGTGCTCATGGAGACGTTGGAATCAAGTAGAAAAAGTTTCTTTTTTAATGGTGCAAAAACTTTCAACGAACTTCCTCTGAAACTACGTGCTTCGACATCAACAGAAGATTTTGTAAAATTATATGAAGAGTTTTTTAATCTGTATGTTTTTACTAACATATTTCTATTTATTATTTTTAATTTTGATACTATTTTAACTGTTCCTTTTTCACCCTTTTTCATTTTATTTTACACACACCCTGCTCTTATTTCTCTTGCGACCATCTACTTCCTTCCTTCATTTTATTATATGTATCATAGACGTTGATGGGGGTTGGGAAAGAGGACCCATGGAAGAACAGAGATTTTGTATATATATGTATTGTATATTTTACTAATTTTTAAATGGCCATCCTGTATAAATATTCGTGATAAATATAAATAAATGAATGAATGAATGAATGAATGAATGAATGAATGAATGTATGAATGAATGAATGAATGAATGAATGAATGAATGAATGAATGAATAAATAAATAAATAAATACTAAAAACTGCAGTCGTGAGACCCCACCTCGAGAACCGACGGCCCTGTTATCGAAATGAAAAGAAACAAAATTATTCTGAATATGTACGGGAAGAGTGCTCTTTTGTGGGTTTGTATAAGATATGCGAGCTGGGCATGAGAACTTTTTATGGGATTTCTTTATATTTTTGTTTAGCGCATTTCAACGTTATTACGTGCTCTCAGTTTATTAAAAAAATACAGTATTGTGAAAACCGACCAAGTATTAAATATACATGTTTATCACGTTCGTTTTCTTTAACAGAAAGCTAGTGATAGATCTATCAAACTTAAAATAAACTGAACTATAGCTAAAAGAAATGATATCATTATAGCTGCTGCTCGAGAGGTTTTTAACAAAACATTTTTAAGAGAGTGTGTAACAAATGTTTGTGAAAAACTTGTGATATCTGATCAATCGCAAGAATGGAGTCAGATAATAAAAAAAATAATTGATTGCCATGGGGTGTTTTCTATCACTCATATCTTGTTAAAAAAAGCGTGTATTTATTTCTCTTCGCCTTTTTTAGAATCGCGTCTATTCCTTAGCGTAGGGAATATTTTTACCTTCTTACCAACCAATACTATTTAAATAGTTCATTGCATTTACTTCTAAGAACAGATACTACTTGTAAAAGACAAGCAGTTTACATTTTAAATTTTTGCTACAAGAGCAAGAAATTTCTTTCTAAAGGTAACTAACATTAACGCCCGTTTTATTATTTTTTGGAGAATAGACGAGTTCACAGCTAAGTATTGTTTAAATAAATCTGTCTTTTGATACAAAGCTCTTTAGAATTGGAAAATTAGAAGAATTGAAAAAAGTAGTGTTACTGCCAATAACATACCAAATTTTCAGACCAGGAGAGTAATTTTTCATCAGAAATGGGAAATATTCATAATGCCTATTGTCAAGGCCTTATTAAATTTGCTCTGATTACTTTCTTTTTTAATACAGAAAATGAGTAAACATCTTAATCTGTGAAGAGATTTGGGCCTGTATTACAAAATGATGTTGGAAATGGAAATGTTTCCTTATTTGCAGTAAAGTTTAAGTTCGGCAAAGTTTAACTGTTTTCTTATTTATTTTATTTTTTAGTTTTTGTGGTAACTACTTGCTACTAGGTTGGGTATTTTTCTTCAATGTCAAACCCATTAGAGAGTAGTAATAACAGTAACAACCTTTTCAATAATGCTGGTGGGTTTATGTTACAACGCCCTGGAATTAATCTTGGCAGTAACTTTGGAGGAACAAAACCTCTATGATTTAACCCTAAAACTTAACAGGTTGAGTATTTCATTGTGCCTTGCTGCAATGTTCAAATTTTTCTCTCCTTAGTAGGTCTCATTATTGGCCAGATACCAGATTGAACTGCCACATGAAATGCAGTTAAATGTCATACCACGTGCATCAATTAGTGATGGTGTGTCTTTAGCTAGTCTTGTACAACGTGTCGCATCTTTGCGCTGTAGTGAAACTGTTGACCAAGTTAACAGCAGGCATCATAGTGATGCTGTAAGGCAGGCAGCATTTCGTTATACTGAATGTAACGCGCAAGCTGCTAATAGGCGTGCTCGAGATTCTGAAAGGCAAGCTGCTGCACGTCGTTTAGAAAATACTGATCACGCTGTCAATAGACGTGCTCGAGATGCTGAAAAGCAAGCTGCTGCACGTCGTTAGAAAAATACTGATCACACTTCCAACAGACGTGGTTGCTGTTCGTGCTTGCAGAAATGCCCCATATTATAATGTTGCACGTCAACATGTATTGCCTAATGTTTATTATTTAAGTGTTATGGACAAAAAATGTGAGTATTGTCAGGCTGTAAAGATTGTTTCAAAGCTGCCATAATAGCAAAGTTGCAATTTGATAATATGTCTCCGTATCCTGCGCAGTTAACGCAACTGTTAATAAATAATGATACTGACAGGCACTAAATTTTCAAGTCAATATACTTATAATGTAAGTATAACATAAGTATAATAGTGCAATTTCGTTTGCTTCTTTTGGAGCAAATCTTTGATCTCCCCCTGGCCGTGGACCACCATGCTTTCGTATCTGTGGTCAAATTAGGCATCGTGTTGAGTATCTTCACCCTCTTGAGGGACAAACTCCTGTTTTTACCAACTGTATCTTTATAAAGCAGGTAGAGCACTCAATGGAAGAATAAAACGTCCGAAAAATAATGGCTGTAGAGAAGACGTGATGCAAACCGTTCAGGATGTAAGGAACAGAGTTAGCCTTTTTGCTGTTGCATACAGGTACATGGCTGAAGTTGAAGCTGATGAAATAGCTCATGCATCAGCTGGAGACCGTGTCCCATCAGAAATACGCATGTACATAAGAGTTGACAGTGATCGAAGGCGATACAACTTGCCACATGACGAAGTAGCCTCATGTTTTGTTGGCCAAGATGCAGCTTTTCCTGGAAATAGGTAGATAATGGGTAGATCTTGGGTAGAAAACAATATCCTCCAGGGATATTGTTATCTACCCATTTGGAGGCTATTTGCAAAATATTTTTTACGTTATATGCAAATTTAAAGCCGTTAGTTTATCCTCTATTTTATAGGGGTGAACTAGGTTAGTATTATGGGATACACCATGTTGCCGAACGTGCAATCGGTACAAGAAATACTACTACAATGTTGCAGTATTATACTTACCGTGTCGCTCTTCGGTAAAAGTTTAGTCCGATTCATTATGGTAAGAAATTATTTCAACAGTATTGTGTCGATTCGTATGTTAAAGTTAAGGGTAAAAACATAAATTACATTCGTGCGAATTAAGCAAACTGCATGTTGATAGTTATGAACGTTTAGCTGACCACTTAAATGCACGTGCTTAGGAGCTAGGCCTTCAACCAGAACGTAGTGTTGTGCTTCCTTCAAGATTTCCAAGACGTCCACGTGCCATGGCTGAGAACTATGAAGATCCTATGGCTGTTATTGGTAAATATGGAAAATCTGATTTTATCCTGACTTTTACCTGCAATCCAAAATGGCGTTAGATTACAGAAAATTCGTTTGAAGGCCAACACGATCAGCGAGATTGAGTTTCTCGATTTTTTACATTGAAACTTAATGAACTCCCAAAAGATGTTACTAAAAGGGAAGTTCTAGGTAAGACTGTCTCACATGTTCATGTTATAGAATTTAAAAAGAGGGCTTTACCTCATTGCCATTTGTTCCTTCATTTAGATCCCAATGATAAACTTCAGGATGCAAATAATATAGACAGTGTTTATTTCAGCCGAAATTCCTAATCAACAGAAACAACCCTGAGCTGTTTGAAATTGTTCGATCGTGTATAATTCCATTGACCATCTGATTTCTAATTCCAGGTGTATGGAGAATGGTGTTTTGCCACAAAACGTTTTGAAAGAAATTTTGCTGAAGTTGATAAATATACATTGTATAGACGTCGTGATAATGGAATCTGTATTAACGTCAATAACATTGATGTTGATAATCGCTGGGTTATTTCCTACAACCCATGGCTCTCCAAGAAATACAATGCCCATATAAAACCATCAAATTCTTACATAATTCATAAATATGTGTCTTCGCCATGCATGCAAATAATAAATAATTAGTAAATATTTAATATTTTGCACTTTATCTATCTGCCATGTTGTACAAAGTGACAAGAGGTTGACGTTTTAGAGTTTGTACTGACATGCCCTGTTGTGCACATGAGAATAGAGTGCACTGTTAATAGGGGACATGTTGCTATCTAGTGCACCTATGTCTTCCGATTTTTTATGGCACATCAGAAACCATAATTAGGGTTTGTAGCGTCTATAAAGTGTGGGGGGAAACTTTATTTAACAAGGAATATCTGGAAAATTGGTGAAATGTTGTAAGTATTAATATGGGTGAATAATCTGTATTATTTTGAAAAAAGTGAAAAAAATGTCTTTTCATTTATGAAAGTAAATAAATGTGTTTTGTTGCTCTGATAGTGCTGATGATACTACTCTTTTGCAGATAAATACAATTTGCATTGTCGAAGTTATAGGCAGAGATTTTTCGGGGAACTTTCACGTAATGATTTTGCAGAACAACTGTTAGATATATATGAAGAAAATAATATTAGAAAATCAAGCTGTACGAAACATTCGTAAGAACTTAAAAATGCAATGGGAAGTCTCTTTTCCTCACACCAGTAGCTAGCTAGTTTATATAATATATATAGCTAAGCTAGCTAGCTATATATATATTGTATAGTTTCTAGTTTTTTAGTTGGTAGCTAAGTCTAAGTTTTTTTAAGTAGTATATAGGTTTTTTAGTTTGTGTTCTTTGTAGTAAAGGCAGGTGTACTGATGTAAAAAAAGAATTCCCATATTTTTTTGTTATGTTCATATCAGTCATTTGTACAGCACATACGTATATAGGTAGAATTTTTGCTGTAGACACATCTGCACCCATGTTACTTAAAATGTGTACCTGACCAACTTCGTACAATGGCGATATGAATAGGAACGAGGTATACAATTCTTTCTGTCTATAGCTAGATATTTTTCTTTTCGTGTTTTATTTTTAAAAAGAATACAAAAGCTTGTTTTACGATCCAAATGTCTCTTTGGACAACACCGATAAGGCGAGCAGGTTAGACTCCTGACTGAATCTGATTACATTTCATGCTGATATTGATGTTAGTGTAGTTTAGAAAAGATTGAAGTATGAAAAGTAGTGTTGATCTATATAAATTTAAATTGTACGAAGCTGGTATTCATCCCTCATAAATATTTAAAATGTTTGAGAAAATTTCTTTATATGAATTTGTTTTACAGTACAATGTTTGTATATGTATATAACAAATTATTCCTGATATCATTACTGTCCAAAGGAAGTAATTGACCAACTTCTTACAATATTAGAATCTATAGGTTTATCATTCTCACCAATAAAAAAACATTATTTCATCCTAATGCTTAGGAGTACACCATCTGAGACAAACTTGCCATGTAGTAGTTTAAACACAGCTGATGCAAGAAAACAGTTATTTGTAAATAAAGTAAACGAAATAGGTATATACGTTCAGTATAGTAGAGATAGATATTCAACGCAGTCTTAGTGGAGTTGAGATATCAAAAGCAATTTCAGTATCAGTAATGTCAACCTCTATTTTATTTTATTATAATTGAATATTCTTTGTGTGATGTCGATATTCTCATATTTTTTTTAAAATAAATGTTTTTGTTCAGTTGTCATAAAGTGACATTGATGGATAGATTAAATTTTAACATTGAAGCTGCAGAGGGAGACGATAAAGACAATGAAAATGATAAGGAAAATTTACTGAAATATATGGTTGATGACATTGACAAAGAATAGTATGTTCAATTTTTTATATCCAACAACAGGTGTACACATAAATTTCTTTAGGTTTGTATGCATGATTTGTATGTATTAGCAGAGATTATTATAATACATAATTTATTAAATCATATATTTCAGCTCCGTTCTCTTACAACACTTTCCTGATGGTGTTGTTGAAAAAGAAAACAAAACTGTCCTGTACGTAATTGATATGGATGTCAGTAGACTTGCTGAAAATTTTATACAAAAATTATTCATGCCAGTCCTGGTCATTGTGCAAAGTAATGCCTTTACTCTGTGATGGATTGTATAAATTATTACATCTTACACATGAAACCATTGGATGTTAGACAAGCTCAACTAAAGCGCACTCTCATGGAGAAGGTTGACTGCGAAAAAGCACTTGAATATCTGATGAATAAAGTCCAAATCGATGAATTTGTGACTGATTCTAACTCACAGATAATTAAAATGCTAAGTGAGTATTAATTTATTCCTCTTGGCCTTTATCAGCAAATAGATATTTTAGATAAATAGATAAAAATAGATATTTTATCTTGAAATGATGGATTTTCTTTATTAGAAGAAAATCCATCATTTCAAGATGTCCTTCATCAGCTCGATATGTGGCACAAAAGTATTAAGTCGAGTGAGGTACGTAGCTTTTATACTATATATTCTGTTTTGCTAATTCTAGGCTGGAAAAAAGTGAGGAAACGGCATTCTTTTAAAATGGATGGCCGATATTAGGAATCATTTTTGGTTTTGTGCGAAAGAATGTAATGGATATGTTGTCAGATTTAAGGTCTAACAAATAATATTTTTTTATTTTATGTACTTCGCAATTAAAGTGTTTCTTAAATAAATAAACCAAAACAATTTCTGGTGATACATTGTAACTCAAAACTGTTGCTATGAAAGTTAATTTTCTCTTTGAGCTACATCATATTCCATACTTCATCTTGTAACTGATGAACATGTATGGAGAATGCTTGCATGGGCCCCTGATGAAAGAAAACAAAAGAATTGATAAGAATCAACAGCAATGGAGGAGCTACGGCGGATTGCAATGGAACCTAAGTGGCTAATGACATTCCCATTTTACAAAAACTTCGGACACACTGGTGTCCTCGAATCATATCACTATGCTCGATTGATGTATACACCAAAACTCATACCTTTAAGGTGCATTTGTGCATTAAATATTTATAAGAATGTTGACCAGGACAGCTTCAATGTAAACATAACTTTATTACCATTCCCTTTTATATGTAGCCACAATAGTTTTGGCTGTAACTCGAAATGGCAACGTATGTTACACTCGTGCATGGAGCAAACGAAGAAAAGCATGGAAACTTTTACTCCAGAAAGAGGAAAAAAATTACTCCTATATTCTATATTTGATTTTAAGAGTTCTGTATGAACGTGAAACCGACACGTCAGGGTTGCATACGGCTAATGATAAACCGGAAAATCATCCAGAACGACTCGCACCCAACATTGGACTAGTATCTGCTCCATCTACCTCTCAGCTTAGGGATGAATACGTCACTAGGTTTTAGCAAGCTACATAATCTATATATAATAAACATGAACTAGTTTTAATACATGTTTAAGTTCTGTCTACCTGAAAGAGAGGGCTTTTTAAGTAATGGCGTTCTATATTATCACAAGCGTTTATTTAAACTTCTATGCCAGTACAATATGTAGTATATAATTAGATAAAATATAATGTTCCAGGCTTTAATTTGACAAAGATGTGCTATGCCTAATTTACAACAACTTTGAGGCTTAGAACATCTACATGAAAATGGTCATACAAAAAGATTATATTTTACCATAAACCGCAAATATTATTCCACTTGAGCTATACATTATATACATTTACATTTTCTACGATTAACCAAATTTAGATGCTATATAACCTTTCTATGTTCCATCATCGGATGGGTAGGCATTTATGATGGCCCAACCACAACACGAAGGAATGACGACTCGTCTTCGTCCTTAGTGTCCACACTGCCACATAATAAATTGGCGATATGAACCATAACACATACCTCTGTTGTTGAACATTGCGGTAGCTGCGTATGTTTCCGCTACATTTCGGATTGACGTTTCAACATTTTCCCGGTCTAAACAAATGTTTTGGAACCGTTGTGTTAGTGAAAGGCAAAACCCTTCACCAGAACATTTGTTTTCAAACATTTCATTGCTTGCACTTGCAATAATTTGGGGAATTTTCACTTGCTTGTTCTGCATATTCCATTTTTGATTCTGTAATAGTTTTTTGTATGATATCATCCAATAAATTCACGTTGTTTGTAAAACCACGTACGCTGCATCTCAAAAGTTGATCATGCGTTAACTGTGATAGATTTTCCTATACAGTAGAGCGAATGTATTCTTATGCCTGTACATATATTGTTTATAAGAAAAATATAGCCTTTACCTCGACACGCATGTTTATTCTATTGTCAATTCTGTCGTTATTACTCTAAATAAAATAAATATAAAGTACTATGTTTCAATTTTTAATGTGCTCAATTCAGGTGAAACAAAACGTACCTTCAGTGTGGGCACTATTACACTTGCGACGCTTTGTTGTTCCTGTATGTATTTTGCTCTGTTTTTTACAGGGCTTTGTTCCGCCACATTTACAATTGTCATGACAGAACTGAGCAGCAGTTTTACATGGGCATCCTTTCACTGATGACTCGTGTTTTTTCTGTGTGACTTACAATTACAGCAAACTGTACTATTCAAGTGGGCTGAACCTGACATATCCGTGTTTTCTAGCATCGCGCTATTGTCAGGATCGGAAATCGTGGAGCCATAACAGTTGGTTGTCATGCCTGACTTCTTTTTTACACGTGGTGAGGCTTGTGATATCAAATAGAGAAGAAAAAAATGTTCGATTTCTTAGACAGCCACTATTAATTAACCTGTTCTCCCACAGTCTTTTACTTTGATCGATACAGCGATAAACGCTATGAAGTTTGGTGACTAGTTTGAAAAAACACTAAAAAACGCCTCATTTGTTCTATTTATTGTGATTGCCATGCGTAAATGAGCACATGCCATATTAGGAACATGTTGCATCAGCCTACCAAAACTTTGCGGGTGTAATAATATGGCGAACCGCTATTCTCCTTTAGTTTTCTCAACTAGATTCCCTAGAAACATTCAGAAAAAAAGCTAAATGTTACCTTCTCCACATTGCAGTGCGTACGACTTTACAGATTCCGGTCTGTGAAATTATCACTTTTATCGCCATTTCATCACAAAAAACTTCATCTTTTTACGAATGATGCATGTTGTGGCAGAACGAATAAAATCAAGAGAAAAATATTGTTTTTTTTTTCGCTAAAGATATTTCAAAAGAGCCAAGAAGCATTAACGAAGACTAGAAAAAATTATTACCGTGATATTTGGGATTAAATTCAGTAAACGATCTTAATATATGCATTTGCTAGTAAGTACATTTGTAACATGCTTATTTTCAAACTCTAGCCATGCAGAAGCTGTAAAAAGTTGTTTACCAAAAATATGAATGTGTAGCTCTGAAACACAGTTATTTCTCTTGCTGCCACAAAATAGGTTTTTGTTCGCCTCTCCTTTAAAATAAAATACATTTAAATATAGCTGATGCATACAGTAATGTTGGTGTAACCTCTGACTCGATTTTATGTAATACAATATAAACTGTTTTGTCTATCTATACCGAAAAATATTACCCGAGGTCAAAATTTAGATCAAGCTTGCGAGGCCGATACGTTGACTTTGTTTGGGTTTGTAGAAACCAGGATTATTTTCTAAAGATGTTCCTGTGACAGAGTTGTAAAAACCAGGTTTTGATAAAGAAAGAAAACGTTCGATTTGAAGTTCATTGTATCAATTTTTCAAATAGCTACATCTATAATTGATTTTTTTTAAACGTTTTTTTAACCAAAGTTTACTGAAGAGTCTATCACAAAAAGTCGACGATGTTTTGCTTGTTGCTCATTGTGCTGATGAATGTTTCTATTGAAAACGCAGTTATTTATGTGTGCACCATTGAACATGGATTTGAAATTATCAACATTTTTTGCTGATGAAATGGATGTAGCGTTTTTAATATTTTGCAAAGGACGTTTTTTACCACAGCTTTTTGAACTGATTTGGTCTGACATGTGGGTTTTGCTGTTTACTTGAAGCCTTAAGAGTTGCGGATGCTTCCGCCATTTTGAAATTGTGAATGAATAAACATTCGATGTTTTTGTGACCATTGAGAAACGTGAATTGGATTGACGTCGTTGTTAATAAGAGTTGAAATGGCTGTTTTTCTGGCAGAGTGATTCGAAACTTCGGATTTACTGCAATGAATGAAGTTAGTGGGATGCTGTTTAATTTAATGTTGTGAAATTGTTAGGGAAAGTGCTAACGCCGTATATCAGCAAAGATAGATAATCTGAGCGTGCTGGCATTTTTTGCGGCATGTTCGCCAATTTCAAGCCGTTGTTGTGGTGTCCAGACACAATACTTTTTCCTTTTTCTCCCTTTGTCTTGTACCTTTTTTAGTTCTTTAGAAACTTCTTCTTTTTCCTGACCCGTCAATTCGGAGGAAACTGACGTAATAACACGAGCAGCATCTGTTGGAAGTTTTTGAAAATAATTTAACAACGACATATTTTTTGTTCAGTCTGCTTCTTTTCGCTTCAGTTATCAAAGAATATAACAAACGTTCTTCAACAAAAATAATCTGCTCTCCTCCTTGTTGAATTATTTTATTTCGCATTTGTTTTTTGTATTTCATTGTTAATTGTTTCAATGACACGTGCGTGGCATTGTTAAAAAAAAAATCTCGTGCTGCGGAGGAGTGCATAACACAAATGTATTCGAAACTGTTGTTCCTTTCAAGCCAACTGATGTAAACATCGAGAATTAAAAATGGAGTCAGTTCTGAGTTGCAAAATTGCAAGTCGTGGATGGCATTACTACGGAAAGAATACGTGGAAACGACCAAAAAAGAATGAGACCGTATTTGCTGAAAAAGAAACAAACAAAACAGCCTTAGAAGATGATCCCTACTCCATCGCTTGGAAAAAGAAAAACAACAGTAAAATAACTTGTGACGTAGTTGGACATGTTCCCAAGGAAATTTCAAGGGCTGTATTTTATTTCATGTCGAGGTGCGGCAAAGTAATTGGGCAAGTTTTGGAGGAACAGTGTTATCCCTCTCCGATTCCTAAAGGGGGACTTGAAATATTATTGATGGTCAAATTTAAAATAGCCGATGGAAACCGAAAATATATGGAGCGCTTGAAAGAAATTATATCCACTAACTATAATGTAGACTTTCCAGAAGGCACTGAAATTGATAGTCAAGAGGTGTATATGAAAACTGTCAGAGAGGACGAACAATCGGGCGACGCCAGTGATAGCGATCACGTTATTGATGACGAAACTGATGATGTAATTTGTATTGATTAGTTCCCAGATTACATGCACAAATAATTATTTCAGCGTTGTTTTTCTTTGTACCATAAAAGAATGAATTGATTTCCATAGAAATTATAACAAGAAATAAAAGTACTGTTTTCGAAAAAATTCGGCAGGAAATAATTTCGGACAACTCAGAATTTCGGATGGATTAATATTCGGACAGAAAAAAATCCGAAATTTTTTCCCACAGAAATTTTTGGGTGTTAATGTACACAAGTTTTAAGTGTTTCCAAAAAAGATTCGACAGCAAAATTGTTGTTAAACATAAAAAGCTCTGAACAGGGCTGAACCCTACAATGGAAAAATAAACTGGATATTAAGCGGTGTGGACAACCTTTACAAGCCTATTTTCAATTTTCGGCTGATACTAAAAAAATAAAACCAATTTATGTCACTCAGGAATGTTGAGTGAGACTTATTATGAAAAGAAATAAAAAAGTTATAAGACATATTTACATGCGTTTTTACAACAACAACATTTAATTTCTTCCTATTACTTCTCTATACTTTATATTCATTTTTTGATGTCTGTTTCATTACTAAAAACATGATGATTTCACTTCTGCATGATTATTGTGGTCTCTCGATTCTAAGCGAATACCACTTGCGTTGTGCTCTACTTCTGTTCTCCTCTTTTTTTCATAAATTCGTTTTGCAGTTAACTCAAACGCTTCATTAACATTGATCATTTCCTTGACACATGTTTCAATAAAGAGAAAATTGTGTCCTGCGAACTTCTGAGCTTCTTCTACTTCTACCTCTCTTGCTTGTTCAGGAACAACATAGTTTCCAACTAACATAATAACTACATCTTTCAGTCGACAACCATTTCGGTATATTATTAAACGATAAACGGTTTGAAACATTATATAAAAGTAATATTCCTAATGCTCCTCTGAAATAAGCTGTTGTAATCGTACGGTATCTTTCTTGGCCAGCAGTGTCCCATATCTAAAGGCATGGAAGAACGATGTCCTAAAGGTGTCGTAACATGATAATTATGTGCAATTATAGTGTTGATAATCCTATTCTTTTTTTGAATTCTATTTTGGGTGGTGGATCAACCCTCAATAAACAAATCAATCTTAGAGAGAAAATCGTAGGTATGCAAACCTGTAGCTTTATCTGTTTCTCATCTAAAATAATGTTTTTAATCTTAAAGTCCATTCCAATTGTACTTGTAAAGCGCTCTGGAGAATTTTCAGCATATCGATAAAGCAAAGACGTTTTTCCAGCATCAGAGTCCCCAATTAAAATAATCTTGAAAGAATAGTCGTATGATTTTGACGCCATTAAAACCTGAAAAAGAAAAATAATTTTTTTACGTTAGCTACATCTTAAAAGCAATGGTTCTTCTACAAAACAAATGAAATTATATCAATGACATTTTCTACATTTTTTAGACGTGAAATGTTTGAAATAAGTGTTAGAATTCTTAATAGTTAAGAACGCTCTCTGCAGTGACGGCTTTTATTCGACACAGAAATTTCTTAAGCCAAACAAAAATTACTACCGTGTTTGCGCGGCAACCAAAGTAGGATGTTTTGATGTCGTATGACAATTGAATATGCGTAATAGCACACCTCACTTTCACTTCGCATTGGTCTGTTAGTATCAAATTAAACAACAGCAAAATGTTACATTTATGATCGAAATTCATTTTAGGTATTTTTGCTTCGAGGGTACCTACAAACGGCACAAGTTTTAAAAAAATAATTTAGCGTTTTGGCGGCGGGTCTTTGCTGATTTTTAAACCCTTATATCCGTCAAAAGCAAATGATTCCCTACAAGTTTTTTTCAGCGTTTTAAACTTTACACGATAGAGACAGCAGGTGAACAAATTTCCGAAAAAAGGTTTTTTGCGTATTGACGACGAGTCCATGCAGACGTCATCAAAATTCAGATGGTGGTTTTCTTTTCCATTGTTCTCCTGCCTGCCTGAGTGGATTTTTCCACCGGCCTTTTTGACTAGTTTTAAAAATAAAACAAATTTAAATATAACTGATGCATACAGTGACCACTTAATTGAGAAACGTGAATTAGATGGACGTCGTTGTTAAGAAGAGTTGAAGTGGCTGTTTTTCTGGCGAAGTGATTCGAGACTTCGGATTCGCAACTTGATTTTTAAGTCTGCAAGTTTGTCACTATCTATGTTTTAACGATACTCTGGCAATGTTATTTGTTTACATTTACAGATACCATTATAATTGCTATGAGGTTAAAAGTTATACCGTGCTTTATTAACTGATAGCTATTTTCAACCGGTTAATACGGGAAATCCGTCGCGCTGATTGGATAAAAATCCTTAACGACGGGCTTTATACAGCACGGTATAACTTTTAACCTCTTAGAAACCATAATGGTAGCTATAAATGTAAACAAATAACATTGCCAGAGAATCGTGAAAACATAGCTACATACAAGTCTTGAAATGAAGTTGTAGTAAATCCAAAATCTCGAATCATTCCGCCAGAAAAACAGCCATTTCAACTCTTCTTAACAACGACGTCCATCCAATTCACGTTTCTCGATTAAGTGGTCACAAAGACATCGAAAGTTTAAAATCATACCACACGGCTTCAAGTAAACAGCAAGAGCACATGTCAGACCTAATCAGTTTGAACAAAAAACGTCCTTTGCAAAACATCACAAACACTACACCCATCTCATCATCAAGAAATGTTGATAATTTTAAATCCATGTTCGATGGTGCACACATAAATAACTGCGTTTTTAATATAAACATTCATCAGCACAATGAGCAACAAGCAAAAAGACGTCGAATTTGTGTGATAGATTCTTCTTCTGACGAAGAATAAACTTTGGTTCAAAAAACGTTTAAAAAAGTTCTATATATAGTTATTCGAATGTTTTGTTTTCTCTTTGTACATGTATTTGAAAAATTGAAACAATGAAATTCTAATCGAACGTTTTCTTTTTTAAACAAAACCTGGTTTTTACAACCTTGTCACAAGTAAATCTTTAGAAAATAATCCTGGTTTCTACAAACATTTGGAAAATAGCATCAGTTAATAAATACAATATAAACTGTTTTTGTCTATCTATTCCGAGAAATATTACCCTTGGTCAGCGTATCGACCTCGGGTAATATTTCTCGGTATAGATAGACAAAACAGTTTATATTGTATTA
Source organism: Hydractinia echinata (assembly GCA_030067915.1). Lineage (NCBI taxonomy): Eukaryota > Metazoa > Cnidaria > Hydrozoa > Anthoathecata > Hydractiniidae > Hydractinia > Hydractinia echinata. Next base: position 1,501,343 of record JASGCC010000074.1, on the reverse strand, counting down.
GTATAATCGCAACTGGAGTTTAGAGCTTTAAGTTTTTTTTGCCCGACTCCCGTGTATGTAGCTACCAATTTTAAGGTCACTTTTTGGAGCAGAAATATTTAAAAAGACATCTTTGAAACTTCAGAAATTTTAAAAGATTTTAAAGAACAACCCTGGCAGTCATCTAAAATACGATGGCGAAAAAAAAAGTTTAATGTTATATGTAAAAACAACATAAAACAACTAGAGAATAATTAAACAAAGAACCAATCGGGACGGCAGCTTCCGACGACGCTGAGTGGTTCAAAATTGTCAACTATGCCTTGGCTGATACAAACCATGGTTTTGATGCAATATGTTTACTCCTCACGAACTGAAATGTTTTTAACCGACATCATGAGCAAAAAATGAATCCAAAGTAGAACAGGAAAATCACTAAAGTCAAAAACAGTTTAAATATTTTCGAATACATTATTACATGTGTAATGAAATCACCGCAATCATCCATATTAGCCTAAGTCACACGGAATTAACTATTTAATCTAGTTCAATTAATTAATGTGCTCAATTAATTAATCTGGAGTGTGATCACGGAAGTTTTCAAATAATTAATCTCCATCTGATGAATCCATGTAGTGAATTAAAATGATTCATTACATAAAGTATATAATCTGAATTTTCTATTGAATTTGCACGTGGCCACCATAACACACTTTGACAATGGATTTATTTCAACGTAAACAGCATCTGAAGATAAAGATGGAGAAGAAAAACAATAGAAACTGGTGCTTAAAAGAAAGGAATCCGTTTTGTTCGATTCTCGTAGACCCTGCAACAAATTTCATGGCAGAAATTGAGAAGGCACTTGAAGAAGAACCCTTTAAGTCATCTAAATTTCGAGAGGCGAAAAGAAAGTTGAAGTTAAACGTCAAAAAACCTTAGGTGAAATATAGTAATATAAAACAACAGTGGCGCAAACTAACAGATAGAAAGAAGAATGGATCCGGACTAGGAGCTTTAGACGACCCAGAGTGGTTCCAAATCATCACCCCTGTCTAAGCTGACACAAATCAGGGTTGTGATGCAATATGCTCTACGCCTGGCGACACCTTTTTGAACGAAATTTTTTCTCCTAATGCCGTAAGTGGAAATAATGAATCCGACGTAGAGGAGGAAAATTCTTTGAGGAGACGGAAGTGGAAGCAGAACCAGAGAACGTAATTCCCAAAAATATCGTTGCCAAATCTCATGAAAATTGAACAGCTGCTCGCTCCCTGTTGCAAGCCATAAACCATCTGGCATTGTTGGTAAACAAGCTGGCAAAAGTCAACGTAAAGCGCTTGAAAGTGGAAAAAAGAGATCGAAAATTAATGCTTTACTTTCGACGTGAGGAGCCTGAAAAAATAGAGAACATGAAAAAGAAATGGCTCAACTTCATTTAAACATGATGATCCAACAACAACAACAACACCATAATTTATATAACTACAACATGCATAGTACCATAAACCCTATGCCAAAATGTTCAAATAAAAGTGCAAACTGACTTTTGTTATCAGAAATGTACTGTCTTTTGTTATGAAAAAGAAGAAATAGTTCGCTGAAGTCACACATAATAATCATTTTCAGATTCATTATTACATGTGTTATGAATTCACCGTAATTATACAGATTCATCAGATTTAGAATAAGGAATTAATCAGACTCATTAATTAATTCGGTCGTGGCGTGATAAAACCACAACATATATACAACAATGTTTAACTTTCGTGCTACATATAACTTTAGCCAGGCATATAAAAATATACTAAAATTTTCAATTTTTCGTTTTGCTTACTTGCTGGATTTAGTTTTCTGAATTCTGATTGGGTAAGATGATTAATCATAGAAAGTTAAACACATGCGAATGTTTAAAACCGATATATAGTTATTCATAATAGCAAAAAATTATATCATTTTTTAAAATGCACTGCATGATTTGTAATATATGATACTAGCCGGGGCACCTGGCGTCGAAACGCCGTGTTAAGACACAAGTACCTGTGCGACCTGCCGTTAAGTGCCCAGTGGAGCATCATAAGAATAAATGATTACGCAGTTTGTTGTAGCCACACTGCATTTGGCTACTTTCACTTTTTAGCCAGAGATAGCTAAAGAGCTAGCGATATAACTACAACCCCAACATAAAAAAATATTGATATCCAAGCTGAATAAAAACTGACTACAACAAAATGTTACCTCGAAATCTACGTTTGTAGCCAAATCTTAATATTGGTAAGTTCAAGGTTTATACATGGCTAGAGAACGTAATAATATATTTATCTTAACACGTGAAAACATACAGAAAATAAATATTCCTATATACGAATTATTCATAAGAAAAACAGGTCAAAAGGAGACCTACAAACCTGACACCATAATTTCCAAACCAAATTGGTCTTCGTGGTATGTTTCTGGGTTTTTTTGGTTCTACTGAGATTCTGAAACAAAGCTTCGTGCAACCAAAATAAAACCCGTCAAAATCGGGTTCTTCAGGAATTTTCCAAAATAAAGCTGCTGTCCAACTCTTTTAAGCAGAATACGGCTATTATTTAAGAGACTAGCCGGGTTTAATCCACAAGTAACTGCTTGACCCGGCGTTAAACACTCGGTGGAGAGCCTAATAAGAGCCGTAAACTGTGCCACACATCCAGGTGGAGCACTTTAGTACAGGTATGCAGCATATATGTCGTTGCGGCTGTAACCACTATTCCATTTATCCTTGTTTAACTGAGTTTATTGCTTAACTGTTTTGTTTTGATTTTGACTATATCTGTTGTTTATCGTCCTTTGATGTATTTTGTTTCCCTATGTTTTTGTGTACCTTATGTTAGTCTAAAAGGTCCTTCTCATGACAAGTGTTACCTCATGATCATAAATATAGTTTTCACTTCTACATAGTATTGTACACAATTACTTACAATATACTCGATGTTAGGAACATTTTCACGTGCATTTACCTTACAAGTTATATTGGAATAATTTAGAAGTGCGTTTGTTTTCTGTGGCGATTTTTATACAGTCCCAGATTTCTAAGTAAGTAAAGTCTTTTTCAAAACTGAATGATCTCACCACTATCGCAATGTAAAACTGCTCTACAATAAATCAATTTACATGTTATATACAGCCATCGTAACCAAAAAAGCCTAGAAACAAAGAATAAGAATGTTTTGATACTGAAAATATTGGTAGGGTTATAGAAATTTGATGTTTTTCACATAAAGACGGTAAATCTTCACCTAAAATTTCGCAGAACGACAACACACTAAGGGTCAGATTTAAAATATAAAACAGTCTGTTAAAAATACCAGTTTTGTTTACATCTTTGTGAGTGCTGAATTATTTATAACTAGTATTTAGTCCCGTGGAAAAATCCACTATAGATACCGAATAAAAAAACAGCGAAAGTTCTTTTCGTCAAAACGTTTTGTTGTTAATTCCATTCAAGCGGGAATAAATAAAACCAATATGTTTTTCATATAACAGTAGACAAGAGACACGTGCAAGGGAATAATAAAAATTAATTACCAGTGACTTTTGTGTCATAACATCATTACACAAAGGTTCTTATGAGAACAATAAAATAAATTAACCGTGACTTTTTTAAAACAAAAATTTTAAATCAATTTGAAAAAGCACACAAAAGACAATAAAAATAAAAGTTTAGCAAAAGTGACATGTTACCGCGGCTGTTTCTTTAGAAAAAAAAACACATCCACTTTGCCTGTTACAGACACACGAAACTGGCGTATTATTAAATAGACTAGTCGATAAGTCCCGTGGAAAAATCCACTTAGGCAAAAGGCCATTGAAAAAATAGGGTGCTTTAGATGTTTTGCTGACGTCAGCAGTGCATATACAAAAAAAATGTTCTTAAAATCTTACACCAAATCTCAAATGTCAAATCGCATTAAATCCTCCACACAAATCTTACACAAAATAAAAAAGAACTTGTAAGGTGCAAAATCTAGTTGATAAAAAGTTACAACAACGACACTCACAACATCAACACTCACAACACCCACAAAAGCGACAGTAAGAACACCGACAGTCACAACACGGATAATAACAATGTTAGAAATAACGCATCTCAAATATGTACATCTTATAAGTCATTATGTTGAAAACCCTCAGTATTTTATTCTGAAATGTCAAAAAGGAGGCCTGCAAGAGTTAGCACAAATCAACAAAAATAAGTTCTTTACACATTATAAATATTGTCTTTCCCTTAGAAGCTTATATACAAAAATATGAAAAGCCATAGTTTGGAAAACATCAAATTTAAATCTAGAAAAATCCGTCATTTCGGTTGCATACCATCCTCTCCTGCAAAAATTTACACAAAATGTAAAAATCAACCAGTTAAGAACACAAAAATTTTCTTTTTTAGTATGATGATCCATACTGCCCTTTACCAACAATTTTAAACCTAAATGTCCAAAAATCAATAAGCAAAGAATAAACTTGAATCAACAAACATTGTATACGGTTCATAAACAAAAGTTTACACAAAATGTAAAACAGATCGGTTTTTGAGAAACACATCTAAATCAACAAAAATAAGTTCATTCAGCATGTCGTATATTGCCATTACCCATCAATCTTCCACAAAAAGGTTATGAAACACATCAAAATTTAAAAAAATCAGTCATTTCAGTGCACACAGTCCTCGCGTTTAGATTACAAAATATAAAAAACAAAAACAGTTTCAGTCAGAACATTAAGTAATTTTTTTATCATCAGCAAACATTTATCCCTACAAAATTTTGTAAAATTCTCAAGAAAAACAAAAACGTGAAACCATGGAATTTTCTTCCAGCAAAAATTACATCACATACAATTAGTTCTCCCAAACAATAGTTTATAATACGAAATATAAAGACAAAGTTGTTTATATAGTCTGAAGATGTACTTAGTGTACGAAAAGCTTAACAAATAAATACTTTTTAACTTTCAAACTCGTTTTATTTTTTTCTTAATTAGTAAACTATGGCTGTTATTTTTACCGATCAAGACATCAGCTTTACAACAGCCTACAGTGAAGTCTGATTCTACAAAGATTTGTTCTTTCAGTATATATATTGCATGTGGTCTATTTCCACAAAAGTTTACACAAAATTTCAAAAAAACAGCATTTTGCAACACAAACAATATAAACTGACAACCATACCATCCTCTCATAAATTTTTTTAACCCAAAGTCATAAACCCACGTATATATAAATTTCCAATCAAATGTCAAAAACCCCTGTAAAAAAACCTGGCATTTTACATGTAGGCTGACAGGATGAGGAAACAAAACAATAAAAAATAACTTAACACACACACTTTAAATTCTATAAAATTTGTTCCACTTGTCATATTGTGGTCCCCTTGTAAAGTTTACAGGAAATGTGAAAAATTATTCTCTATGGGCATAAAAATGTGTCACAGTATCCTAAAAGTTCAAGAAAAATTTTGTAGCTAGCTTGTTACATCATAATTCGTGTTCAAAAAAGAAGAGAAGTTTGACTACTAAGGTAGCTATAAATACCTAAAAAAAGAGGAATAACAACAAAACTCATAGATTAAAGCTAGCTATGGGATGGAGCCTTGAAGCTAACATTAGCTAGCTAGCTAACAAAACAATATATACCTAAGACACCCAGTTAAATATACGTAAGCTGGGGGGAGACTTAGCTACGTCTATAGCTAGCTATTTATGCTTAGTACAACACATATAAAGGAAAACAACAGCAATGTAAAAATTATGACATTTGCAGTTAGTTCAACAAACCAAAACCAAACCAAAACACATCTAAATCAACAAAAATAAGTTCATTCAGCATGTCGTATATTGCCATTACCCATCAATCTTCCACAAAAAGGTTATGAAACACATCAAAATTTAAAAAAATCAGTCATTTCAGTGCACACAGTCCTCGCGTTTAGATTACAAAATATAAAAAACAAAAACAGTTTCAGTCAGAACATTAAGTAATTTTTTTATCATCAGCAAACATTTATCCCTACAAAATTTTGTAAAATTCTCAAGAAAAACAAAAACGTGAAACCATGGAATTTTCTTCCAGCAAAAATTACATCACATACAATTAGTTCTCCCAAACAATAGTTTATAATACGAAATATAAAGACAAAGTTGTTTATATAGTCTGAAGATGTACTTAGTGTACGAAAAGCTTAACAAATAAATACTTTTTAACTTTCAAACTCGTTTTATTTTTTTCTTAATTAGTAAACTATGGCTGTTATTTTTACCGATCAAGACATCAGCTTTACAACAGCCTACAGTGAAGTCTGATTCTACAAAGATTTGTTCTTTCAGTATATATATTGCATGTGGTCTATTTCCACAAAAGTTTACACAAAATTTCAAAAAAACAGCATTTTGCAACACAAACAATATAAACTGACAACCATACCATCCTCTCATAAATTTTTTTAACCCAAAGTCATAAACCCACGTATATATAAATTTCCAATCAAATGTCAAAAACCCCTGTAAAAAAACCTGGCATTTTACATGTAGGCTGACAGGATGAGGAAACAAAACAATAAAAAATAACTTAACACACACACTTTAAATTCTATAAAATTTGTTCCACTTGTCATATTGTGGTCCCCTTGTAAAGTTTACAGGAAATGTAAAAAAATTATTCTCTATGGGCATAAAAATGTGTCACAGTATCCTAAAAGTTCAAGAAAAATTTTGTAGCTAGCTTGTTACATCATAATTCGTGTTCAAAAAAGAAGAGAAGTTTGACTACTAAGGTAGCTATAAATACCTAAAAAAAGAGGAATAACAACAAAACTCATAGATTAAAGCTAGCTATGGGATGGAGCCTTGAAGCTAACATTAGCTAGCTAGCTAACAAAACAATATATACCTAAGACACCCAGTTAAATATACGTAAGCTGGGGGGAGACTTAGCTACGTCTATAGCTAGCTATTTATGCTTAGTACAACACATATAAAGGAAAACAACAGCAATGTAAAAATTATTACATTTGCAGTTAGTTCAACAAACCAAAACCAAACCAAAACACATCTAAATCAACAAAAATAAGTTCATTCAGCATGTCGTATATTGCCATTACCCATCAATCTTCCACAAAAAGGTTATGAAACACATCAAAATTTAAAAAAATCAGTCATTTCAGTGCACACAGTCCTCGCGTTTAGATTACAAAATATAAAAAACAAAAACAGTTTCAGTCAGAACATTAAGTAATTTTTTTATCATCAGCAAACATTTATCCCTACAAAATTTTGTAAAATTCTCAAGAAAAACAAAAACGTGAAACCATGGAATTTTCTTCCAGCAAAAATTACATCACATACAATTAGTTCTCCCAAACAATAGTTTATAATACGAAATATAAAGACAAAGTTGTTTATATAGTCTGAAGATGTACTTAGTGTACGAAAAGCTTAACAAATAAATACTTTTTAACTTTCAAACTCGTTTTATTTTTTTCTTAATTAGTAAACTATGGCTGTTATTTTTACCGATCAAGACATCAGCTTTACAACAGCCTACAGTGAAGTCTGATTCTACAAAGATTTGTTCTTTCAGTATATATATTGCATGTGGTCTATTTCCACAAAAGTTTACACAAAATTTCAAAAAAACAGCATTTTGCAACACAAACAATATAAACTGACAACCATACCATCCTCTCATAAATTTTTTTAACCCAAAGTCATAAACCCACGTATATATAAATTTCCAATCAAATGTCAAAAACCCCTGTAAAAAAACCTGGCATTTTACATGTAGGCTGACAGGATGAGGAAACAAAACAATAAAAAATAACTTAACACACACACTTTAAATTCTATAATTGTGCCAATTTATTTCAGCAAATCAAATTGAGTTGTTTTCATCACATGATGTAAACAAAGTAAACCCGCTAGCAAAATGGACATAATATTTTCGGCAACATCAAAAATTTTTTTCGGCGACATCAAAGAAAAATGACGATATCAACTTTGCCTGTTACAGACACACGGAACTGGCGTATTATTATAGAGACTAGTCGTAAAGGCCCGTGGAAAAATCCACTTAGGCAAAAGGCCAATGAAAAATAGGTTGCTTTAGATGTTTTGCTGACGTCAGCAGTGCATATACAAAAAAAAATGTTTTTACAATCTTACACCAAATATCAAATGTCAAATCGCATTAAATCCTCCACACAAATCTTACACAAAATAAAAAAGAACAGCATGCAAAGTGCAAAATGTAGTTGATAAGAAGTTACAACAACGACACTCACAACATCGACACTCACAACACCAATACTCACAAAACCGACAGTAAGAACACCGACAGTTACAACACCGACAGTCACAACACAGATAATAACAATGTCAGAAATAACGCATCTCAAATATGTACATCTTATAAGTGATTATGTTGAAAACCCTCAGTATTTTATTATGAAATGTCAAAAAGGAGGCCTGCAAGAGTTAGCACAAATCAAGAAATATAATTTTTTACACATTTTAAATATTGTCTTTCCCTTAAAAGCTTATACAAAAATATGAAAAGCCATAGTTTGGAAAACATCAAATTTAAATCTAGAAAAATCCGTCATTTCGGTTGCATACCATCCTCTCCTGCAAAAATTTACACAAAATGTAAAAATCAACCAGTTAAGAACACAAAATTTTTTTATTTTTTAGTTTGATGAACCGTACTGCCCTTTACCAACAATTTTGAACCTAAATGTCAAAAAATCAATAAGCAAAGAATAAACTTGAATAAAAAAAGATCATTATTTTGGAAACATTGTATATATACGGTTCCTAAACAAAAGTTTACACAAAATGTAAAACAGGTCGGTTTTTGAGACACATCTAAATCAACAAAAATAAGTTCATTCAGCATGTCGTATATTGCCATTACCCATTAATCTTCCGCAAAAAGGTTATGAAACACATCAAAATTTAAAAAAATCAGTGATTTCAGTGCATACAGTCCTCGCGTTTAGATTACAAAATATAAAAAACAAAAACAGTTTCAGTCAGAAAATTAAGTATTTTTTTATCATCAGCAAACATTTATCCCTACAAAACCGTGAAACCATGGAATTTTCTTGCAGCAAAAATGACGTCACATACAGATAGTTCTCCCCAACAATGGTTTATATTACGAAATATAAAGACATCAGCTTATACAACAGCTTACAGTGAAGTCCGATTCTACAAAAATTTGTTCTTTCAGTATATATTGCATGTGGTCTATTTCCACAAAAGTTTACAAAAAATTTCAAAAAACAGCATTTTGCAACACAAACAATATAAACTGACTTAACCATACCATCCTCTCATAATTTTTTTTAACCCAAAGTCATAAACCCACGTAAATTTCTAATCAAATGTAAAAAACCCCTGTAAAAAAACCTGGGATTTTACATGTATAGGCTGACAAAAGTTTAACAGGATGTCAGAAACAAAACAATAAAAAAAACTTAACACACACACTTTAAATTCTACAAAATTCGTTCCACTTGTCAAAAGTTTATAATGCGAAATATAAAAGACATCAGCTTACACAACAGCTTACAATAAAGTGTAATTCTACAAAAATTTGTTCTTTTAGTATATTGCATGTGGTCTATTTCCACAAAAGTTTACCCAAAATTTCAAATAACAGCACTTTGCAACAGAAACAATAAACGGACAACCATACCATCCTCTCATAAATTTTTTTAACTCAAAGTCATAAATCCACGTAAATTTCTAATGTAATTTCAATAACCCCTGTAAAAATAACTTGGCATTTTACACGTAGCCTGACAAAGGTTTAACAGGATGTCAGAAACAAAACAATAAAAAATAACTTAACACACACACTTTAAATTCTACAAAATTTGTACCATTTGTGATATTGCATGTGGTCCCCTTGTAAAGTTTGCAGGTAATGTGAAAAAAAACTATACTCTATGGGCATTAAACTCTGAGTCACACTATCCTAAAAGTTCAAGAAAGATTTTGTAGCTAGCTTGCTACATCATAATTCGTGTTCAAAAAAGAAGAAAAGTTTGACTACTAAGGTAGCTATAAATACCTAAAAAAAGAGGAATAACAACATAACTTATAGGTTAGAGCTAACTATATGGGATGGAGCCTTCGAAGCTAACATTAGCTAGCTAACAGTAGCTAGGACACCCAATTAAATATACTTAAGCTGGGGAGACTTAGCTACGTCTATAGCTAGCCATTTGTGCTTAGTAAAACACATATAAAGGAAAACAATAGCTATGTAAAAATTGTGACACTTGCAGTTAGCTAGTTCAACAAACCAGAATTTTCTATTTCACCAGCACATTGTAGCCAGCTAACAGCTTTATGTAGCATTTTGAATTTTAGGACAAATACATTAGTTACGCACCAGGAGAAACATTAATTATGCAAAAAACAAAAAAACAAATACGCTAGCTTCTTTATAAAAAACGCGGTAAACTTTAAGAATTTGAAGCTCTAATGGATTTTTTTTGAGAATACGATTCTCCTTGACAATTTTAAGTGTCCTACATATAAAAACGGAACGTCTAAAAATATCAAAGTTCTTACTTTTCCAAGTCACTTGAACTTGACACTCTAGCATTCACTTTCTACTTCTAACTTTACTTTTCTACTTCTAGCTCCACTCTTCACTTCCGAAGTAACTTATTGTGGCTTCCAACTTCACTTTTTTGCTTTTACTTCTACTTCTTCACTTGGACTTTTCTTTCTTTCTCATATATTCTTTTTTGAAACACTTTACCATTTCACTTTTTGCACTTTTTTGAAGACGAAGGGACCGTTCTTCTGTTGTTGTTTTGTGTGTCGATGTTAACCCTGTTCCAAATTATATGCTTTTTTAATCCACTCCACTTCTTCACTTTGACTTTCCTTACTCTTAATATCTGCACTTTTTTATGATCGTTGAAAATAAGACATTTTTTATCCGCTTCTTTAGTTCGCCTTTTGTCGAGAACTTTGTCGAGAGACTTTTATGTTTGTTTGTTTTTACACCAAGGAAACTTTCTATTCGAATGCCGTCCCGTTCGAAAGTACGTATTTGAGCGAATCATGTTGCTTATTTTCTATCACGTGGTTTCTAACGGTTGCGAGACAAATGTAAACAAAACAAAAAACTCGACAAACTTGCGCATTCGGGTGGTAAAAAATATCGTCTTTGTAACAGTCACAGACAGACAGAACTGGCGTATTATTATAGAGATTGAGTTTTTTACACACTGTCAAACGGCTGACTAAATTAAAAAACAATGGAATATAGTTCTCCTTATTGTAATGGTCACAGTGACCTGTGACCATCACAATAAATTTTGTTTCTTTTTGCATCTGCCCTTTTTCTTTTGTTTTTCATGTGACTCAACTTAAGTTATTATTAGTATTCAATGTATACTTACTTAGTCTTGTTATACTATCATATAGATATTTTGTTATAGTATTTTCTTAGTCATATAGTCTTTGTTCAATTTTTTTTATTTCAGTTTGAACATATTAATCTCAATTCTGTGTTACAAACACGACTATACACAATTAAACTGACTCTCTGACTCTTATTCATCTCTGACCCCACATTCCAAAGGCACATTCTATACGCACAAAATAATGAATCGAGAAAAAGTTAACGATCAAAGTAGCAAAAAATGTTGAACTACACGTGACGAACATATTTTTATTATTTTTTACTACTGAATGTACTAAAGAAATTAATATATACTTTGTAAGTAAAGATAAGGAAAGTAAAGATTCGAGAATAAAGATGAAACCACCATATTGCGCGTTCGATTTGTTGTTGAATGTTACCGGTCTGTATATTTATTTAAATTTGGCGCCATCTTATCATAACAAATTCTTCGTTCGAAGCTCGTAGTATGTTGTGAAAAAGGGACTCAAAACATGAGAAAAATATTGTTGTTGGTCATGACAGATATTTCTTAAGTTCAAAGAAGTTACGAATGTTATAAAATGCTGGTACTGCTATAATACGTAAAATATTCTTAGTTATCTCACGTCGAAGATCTTATCTTTGATGTGTACTGGTAAGTACATCTGGAAACATACTTATTTTCACCCCATACAGTCATGAAAATCCTGTAAAAATGTTGTTAAAAAGATATATAGATGCTTCGTTCAAATGTAATTTAAATCAATGTTTCAGCATAAGTATCTTAAACGACTATTTTTTCGACAATTTCATGTAAGCTTTCGCCCGCTTCATGCGAGCATGATCACACAATCTTTTAACAAATTCATCGCGTTATAAAATAAAAAAAAAATAAAAAGTAATAATAAAATTAATGACTCGTATAACAATCGTATCAAAATAGCTCAAGAGGCATAGACTTAACCGACTTATTAAGGAATGGTCGATCTCGCTAAATGAGCAGACTCTCCTTCAGCGTGACTTTAAAATTATTAGACTCAAGCATTAGAATATTAAAATTTTCAAAAGATGGTGGAGAGCATTACATGAAAATAACGCGAATTGAAATACGTCTTTATTTTGAAAGTGGGTTCGTTGACAACCAGTTATTATTGTGTTCTCTAGTATGTTTATCATCTGCCCTGCTGCCTCCCCTAATCACATTAGGTGAGAGATCCTTACCAGGCCGATACTAAACATTTTTTTTGTCAATCAAAATTGAGAACGAAGTATGCGTGTATGAGTGAAACAACAAGACATTTTCTTCAAAAAAACATTTTAATGTATTACAAATTTTATTACATTGGGTATTTTGCATTAATAGCTCAAATTGGTTTGATACACAAGACATTACAGTATTTCTTCTCCACAATATCAATTCGACACCTCGAGGTTACATTTTACGATGACACAAATAATTGTCACGCCACGTGTGGGGGTCAGAAGGTTCCAAAATTGAATGCAAGATAGCCCTTTAATTGGTCCGGCTGATGACCATCGGAAATGATAGCGAGACTTTGGTGGAACGCACAGGTAATTATCTCGCCATGTGTGAGGATCTGCTGTCTCAAGAAGTTGTGTGCATCTCATTCCACGAATCGGTCCTAAAGTAAAGGGAAATTATACCTATCTGTAAACTGTACCTATCGTAGGGGATTATTGATTAAAGAAAATCTGTCAGTTACCAGCTGACGACCATCTAAAACCAGGATTGTATTGTCTTCTAGTCCAACAAAGAAAGTTATCACTCCATGTGTGCGGATCTGCTCTTTCTAATATCTGAAGGCACTGACGATTTTTAATTCTTCCTGCATGACTCCATTTAAAGTCCCGCGGCCATCGTGGTAAACCTTTAAACAGAAGTGAATACAGAAGTGAAAAACAGGTTCACATTATTACTGTAATGAAATTTTAAAAACGATAGTCATGGTAATCTTAATTTTAATTTAGAATGTTAGATGATGTACTTACATGGTGAACTTACTGGACTGCATGGAGATTTGAGAACAGTTTTACCAAGACACAACGCGCGGCCACAACCTGGAGCATATTTAATGCAGTACCTATACTTATATCGGAACCCATCACACGTCTTACTACATTTCGATAAGTGTGTCCAGGGTGTGTAGCCAATGTTGACCAGTCGTGCACCATGTCTGTAGTATATGTTATCAGCCTTATTGACACCCCAAATACTGCCATCGTAGCTACTCCCTGATACGTATTTTAAAGCGCCACTTAGTTTTACCCAACGAAGACCAGTTGGATGTGTTGCACTAATACCTAAAGATATGCAGAAGTTAGAAATGTTGCACATAAACAAGTTCGTATTTTAGAACATATCTGAAAGAATATCCCATATTGCTACCTTCTCTTATATATATGAGATCGTGTCTGTTGACTCCCCACACTATATCGTGACCACTATGTATTTGTTTTAATGACCCTGGAATATGTTGCCAGCTCGTCCCTGAAACGAAACCAATAATGTAAATCTTTGCTACTAAGAAAAAAAAAATGTATAAAAATAGTGTTTAGCTTACCAACGCTGTTACCGCCTCTAGAACCTTTGCGATAATATATTTTGTCATGGCGATTAACACCCCCACACACCAGAATCTCCAACTGATACGTATTTCAAGGAACCAGAAATATGTCTCCAATGTTTTCCTAAATACACAAGGAAATAATTCTAGATATTTTTAACTTCTTTATTCCTTATGGCGGGGAGATCCTGCTTAACATTTAGTACCATATATGTTTACCTGTAGGTGTGCGAAGATTTGCGCCAATTCTGTAATAGATTCTGTCGCGTCTGTTCACTCCCCATACGTTATTTGTTCGGGAACTTACACTCACTTGCTTTAAAAGTCCACCAATCAGTTTCCATGTAGCTCCACCGGGATGGGATTTTGAAATAGCTCTGGTGTATATATGATCATGTCTGTTTACGCCCCACACGATATTGTAACCCGAACTAATTTCTTTTAAACTTCCCGCTGAAAGAAGAGATATATTTCTTTTAGATCTCACCGCTACTCCCTAGGTCTGTCCGGTTGTGTGATAAATATTGCATAATTGCTAAAATCGGTGATTTCAAAGCGATTAAAACAGAGAAGTACCACAGTGGTTTAAAAATTAAACATACAAACTCTGATCCATCTTGAACCTTTCGGTGGAGATTTGTAAATTGGTCCAGGCAAATACGTTCCCACTCTGTAATAGATGTAATCGTGTTTGTTAACGCCCCATACGCCTGCTTGACCTGCTGAAACAACTTTTAAACCGCCAGTAACTCGATGCCATGTGGTACCCAGCTTTTTCCTCTGTTGAGTAATAATAACATTCCGTGAGAAAACATGACAACAAACAGCAAACCTTAACAATTTTAAGCCGTTTACCTGCTTGGACATGCCAAAAGCACAAAACAGCAAAGAACCAAAGTGTTTGCATATTTGCAGCCACCTAAAAATATATTATGTATAAATATAAGACAAAAACCGACGATCAGATAAATGTGAAACGAGAAGTCGTTGCTTGACATACCTCTTTCGCTTGACTAATAAGTATGTCTTGCTTGGGATATGTCGTGCCTATTTATAAGAAAACAGAATGTTCCGCTCTTCGATTTATTTTAACAATACTTTCAAATTCCCTGTGGAATTATCTGTTACTACGGAAAATGAAGCCAAAATACAATTAGAACTAAACCATTGGACCTTTGATCAAATATAATCGTGAGGGGAGTCATTAAAATTAATCTTTGTGGTGTAAACTCCCAACGTAACCGAAATTAAACGCAATTAAAACTGCAAGAAATTAATTTATATAATCACAATTTTCAATGAAATATGTTTGACGTCGTCAATGCAATTATTTTGGAAACGGCTCAGGTTGCTTCATTCATTATTGACCGAGTTGATAACCAAACCACAGTCAAAATCATTAAATACACATCCACTGTTAATGTATTTAAGTTGAAGAAAAAAACGGTCAGCCAGATCTTAATTAAATAATCCCAAACATACTACAACTAGTCGGTGGTCCGTGGAAAAATCCACGGATACGCCCGTCCTTTTTATACCGCATCGCGTTTGTCTTGCTACTTGCGGTACCATTTTTCGTGACAGACAGACGTGTATTACGTGTACAGGTATTATAATATAGGCTAGTCGGGGCCACAAGTGACTGTGCGACCTGCCATTAAATGCACAATGAAGCGCTTAATAAGAACCAAAAACTGGTGGAGCGATTTAGTACAGGTATATAATATGTCGTAAATCGAGTGAAGCGCACACAACATTATGTTGTTTCCGGTGTAATATATTTTTCGAAAAATAACTTTCGACAACTTTAGCTGAAATAAACACACAGTTTACAAATCGTTGCTACCCGTCATAGCAAAACTATACAGTCGGCCAACCTTTTTTATTTTTCGGAGAATGTTCCCGGTGAAAGTTCCAAAAATGAATGTTTCTCCAGGCTGAGCGCTTGGTACAGGTAAACAATGTTGCACATCCATGTAGGTGTAATACCCTTTTCCGAAAGAACCTTTATCGCAAGTTCAGTTAAACAGAAACACAGGACACAGCCCGTCGTTAACACTGGACTGAGCGCTTAGTACAGGTAAACCGTGTTGCACATGCGTTTAGGTGTAATACACTTTTCGAAAAAACTATATCGCAACTCCAGTTTACATAAAAACAGAGAATACACTCGGTTGTTAACACTGGCCTAAGTATAGTTAGTATAGTCTCCAGTGGCCGATTCTCCGAAACGGGCATTAATTAAAAATTGTAGACAACTGGGTCAAATTGTATTTGATGGTACAACGAAAACATGTTAAAGGTAAATTTGCCATGGCTAGATACACATGAATAATGATCAATACAAACAATTGCAAAAATCTTGGAAGAGAAAAAATTTGAAATTGCACTCTTAAGGTCCGCTTTGACGAAGAAATAATACTAAATATTAAGTAGTAACGGTCAGTTAAAAGTAACCAAAAAATTAAGATTGAAGTAGTCTTTTTTTACAGCTTAGTTTAATTTAGATTTAAATTTTAGCAACTGTTCATGTACAACGACACAAGTCACGAAGGGAATAACGCGAATACCTATAACAACTCATAAAAAAGAATTTAATCAACGCAGTTTAGTTCAACAGACTAACAAAAAGCATGAAAATAACGCGAATTGAAATACGTCTTTATTTTGAAAGTGGGTTCGTTGACAACCAGTTATTATTGTGTTCTCTAGTATGTTTATCATCTGCCCTGCTGCCTCCCCTAATCACATTAGGTGAGAGATCCTTACCAGGCCGATACTAAACATTTTTTTGTCAATCAAAATTGAGAACGAAGTATGCGTGTATGAGTAATTGCTAAGTAAAAATGTTTTCTCGAACTCTAAAATAGAAACTTCTTAACGTTCGGTATTATTAACGCTAATATTAAAAGTTCACCTTAATATTGCGCTTTGCTAATTCCCTAAAATAATGGTTTGTGGAGTAAGTGCTTTTTTAGTTAAGTATTTCACTTCTTTTCGCACGTTCAAGTAAATCAAGAAAGAACTAAAGTAGCATAGCTTCAGTAAACAATAATTACCCCTGATTTGAGTCTAGGTGAAGTGAAACAACAAGACATTTTCTTCAAAAAAAACATTTTAATGTATTACAAATTTTATTACATTGGGTATTTTGCATTAATAGCTCAAAGTGGTTTGATACACAAGACATTACAGTATTTCTTCTCCACAATATCAATTCGACACCTCGAGGTTACATTTTACGATGACACAAATAATTGTCACGCCACGTGTGGGGGCCAGAAGGTTCCAAAAATTGAATGCAAGTTAGCCCTTTAATTGGTCCGGCTGATGACCATCGGAAATGATAGCGAGACTTTGGTGGAACGCACAGGTAATTATCTCGCCATGTGTGAAGATCTGCTGTCTCAAGAAGTTGTGTGCATCTCATTCCACGAATCGGTCCTAAAGTAAAGGGAAATTATACCTATCTGTAAACTGTACCTATCGTAGGGGATTATTGATTAAAGAAAAATCTGTCAGTTACCAGCTGACGACCATCTAAAACCAGGATTGTATTGTCTTCTAGTCCAACAAAGAAAGTTATCACTCCATGTGTGCGGATCTGCTCTTTCTAATATCTGAAGGCACTGACGATTTTTAATTCTTCCTGCATGACTCCATTTAAAGTCCCGCGGCCATCGTGGTAAACCTTTAAACAGAAGTGAATACAGAAGTAAAAAACAGGTTCACATTATTACTGTATGAAATTTTAAAAACGATAGTCATGGTAATCTTAATTTTAATTTAGAATGTTGGATGATGTACTTACATGGTGGACTTACTGGACTGCATGGAGATTTGAGAACAGTTTTACCAAGACACAACGCGCGGCCACAACCTGGAGCATATTTAATGCAGTACCTATACTTATATCGGAACCCATCACACGTCTTACTACATTTCGATAAGTGTGTCCAGGGTGTGTAGCCAATGTTGACCAGTCGTGCACCATGTCTGTAGCATATGTTATCAGCCTTATTGACACCCCAAATACTGCCATCGTAGCTACTCCCTGATACGTATTTTAAAGCGCCACTTAGTTTTACCCAACGAAGACCAGTTGGATGTGTTGCACTAATACCTAAAGATATGCAGAAGTTAGAAATGTTGCACATAAACAAGTTCGTATTTTAGAACATATCTGAAAGAATATCCCATATTGCTACCTTCTCTTATATATATGAGATCGTGTCTGTTGACTCCCCACACTATATCGTGACCACTATATATTTGTTTTAATGACCCTGGAATATGTTGCCAGCTCGTCCCTGAAACGAAACCAATAATGTAAATCTTTGCTACTAAGAAAAAAAAAATGTATAAAAATAGTGTTTATCTTACCAACGCTGTTACCGCCTCTAGAACCTTTGCGATAATATATTTTGTCATGGCGATTAACACCCCACACACCAGAATCTCCAACTGATACGTATTTCAAGGAACCAGAAATATGTCTCCAATGTTTTCCTAAATACACAAGGAAATAATTCTAGAAATTTTTAACTTCTTTATTCCTTATGGCGGGGAGATCCTGCTTAACATTTAGTACCATATATGTTTACCTGTAGGTGTGCGAAGATTTGCGCCAATTCTGTAATAGATTCTGTCGCGTCTGTTCACTCCCCATACGTTATTTGTTCGGGAACTTACACTCACTTGCTTTAAAAGTCCACCAATCAGTTTCCATGTAGCTCCACCGGGATGGGATTTTGAAATAGCTCTGGTGTATATATGATCATGTCTGTTTCTTTTAAACTTCCCGCTGAAAGAAGAGATATATTTCTTTTAGATCTCACCGCTACTCCCTAGGTCTGTCCGGTTGTGTGATAAATTTTGCATAATTGCTAAAATCGGTGATTTCAAAGCGATTAAAACAGAGAAGTACCACAGTGGTTTAAAAATTAAACATACAAACTCTGATCCATCTTGAACCTTTCGGTGGAGATTTGTAAATTGGTCCAGGCAAATACGTTCCCACTCTGTAATAGATGTAATCGTGTTTGTTAACGCCCCATACGCCTGCTTGACCTGCTGAAACAACTTTTAAACCGCCAGTAATTCGATGCCATGTGGTACCAGCTTTTTCCTCTGTTGAGTAATAATAACATTCCGTGAGAAAACATGACAACAAACAGCAAACCTTAACAATTTTAAGCCGTTTACCTGCTTGGACATGCCAAAAGCACAAAACAGCAAAGAACCAAAGTGTTTGCATATTTGCAGCCACCTAAAAATATATTATGTATAAATATAAGACAAAAACCGACGATCAGATAAAATGTGAAACGAGAAGTCGTTGCTTGACATACCTCGTTCGCTTGACTAATAAGTATGTCTTGCTTGGGATATGTCGTGCCTATTTATAAGAAAACAGAATGTTCCGCTCTTCGATTTATTTTAACAATACTTTCAAATTCCCTGTGGAATTATCTGTTACTACGGAAAATGAAGCCAAAATACAATTAGAACTAAACCATTGGACCTTTGATCAAATATAATCGTGAGGGGAGTCATTAAAATTAATCTTTGTGGTGTAAACTCCCAACGTAACCGAAATTAAACGCAATTAAAACTGCAAGAAATTAATTTATATAATCACAATTTTCAATGAAATATGTTTGACGTCATCAATGCAATTATTTTGGAAACGGCTCAGGTTGCTTCATTCATTATTGACCGAGTTGATAACCAAACCACAAGTCAAAATCATTAAATACACATCCACTGTTAATGTATTTAAGTTGAAGAAAAAAACGGTCAGCCAGATCTTAATTAAATAATCCCAAACATACTACAACTAGTCGGTGGTCCGTGGAAAAATCCACGGATACGCCCGTCCTTTTTATACCGCATCGCGTTTGTCTTGCTACTTGCGGTACCATTTTTCGTGACAGACAGACGTGTATTACGTGTACAGGTATTATAATATAGGCTAGTCGGGGCCACAAGTGACTGTGCGACCTGCCATTAAATGCACAATGAAGCGCTTAATAAGAACCAAAAACTGGTGGAGCGATTTAGTACAGGTATATAATATGTCGTAAATCGAGTGAAGCGCACACAACATTATGTTGTTTCCGGTGTAATATATTTTTCGAAAAATAACTTTCGACAACTTTAGCTGAAATAAAAACACAGTTTACAAATCGTTGCTACCCGTCATAGCAAAAATAAACAGTCGGCCAACCTTTTTTATTTTTCGGAGAATGTTCCCGGTGAAAGTTCCAAAAATGAATGTTACTCCAGGCTGAGCGCTTGGTACAGGTAAACAATGTTGCACATCCATGTAGGTGTAATACCCTTTTCCGAAAGAACCTTTATCGCAAGTTCAGTTAAACAGAAACACAGGACACAGCCCGTCGTTAACACTGGACTGAGCGCTTAGTACAGGTAAACCGTGTTGCACATGCGTTTAGGTGTAATACACTTTTCGAAAAAACTATATCGCAACTCCAGTTTACATAAAAACAGAGAATACACTCGGTTGTTAACACTGGCCTAAGTATAGTTAGTATAGTCTCCAGTGGCCGATTCTCCGAAACGGGCATTAATCAAAAATTGTAGACAACTGGGTCAAATTGTATTTGATGGTACAACGAAAACATGTTAAAGGTAAATTTGCCATGGCTAGATGCACATGAATAATGATCAATACAAACAATTGCAAAAATCTTGGAAAAGAAAAAATTTGAAATTGCACTCTTAAGGTCCGCTTTGACGAAGAAATAATACTAAGTATTAAGTAGTAACGGTCAGTTAAAAGTAACCAAAAAATTAAGATTGAAGTAGTCTTTTGTTTACAGCTTAGTTTAATTTAGATTTAAATTTTAGCAACTGTTCACGTACAACGACACAAGTCACGAAGGGAATAACGCGAATACCTATAACAACTCATAAAAAAGAATTTAATCAACGCAGTTTAGTTCAACAGACTAACAAAAAGCATGAAAATAACGCGAATTGAAATACGTCTTTATTTTGAAAGTGGGTTCGTTGACAACCAGTTATTATTGTGTTCTCTAGTATGTTTATCATCTGCCCTGCTGCCTCCCCTAATCACATTAGGTGAGAGATCCTTACCAGGCCGATACAAACATTTTTTTGTCAATCAAAATTGAGAACGAAGTATGCGTGTATGAGTAATTGCTAAGTAAAAATGTTTTCTCGAACTCTAAAATAGAAACTTCTTAACGTTCGGTATTATTAACGCTAATATTAAAAGTTCACCTTAATATTGCGCTTTGCTAATTCCCTAAAATAATGGTTTGTGGAGTAAGTGCTTTTTTAGTTAAGTATTTCACTTCTTTTCGCACGTTCAAGTAAATCAAGAAAGAACTAAAGTAGCATAGCTTCAGTAAACAATAATTACCCCTGATTTGAGTCTAGGTGAAGTGAAACAACAAGACATTTTCTTCAAAAAAAACATTTTAATGTATTACAAATTTTATTACATTGGGTATTTTGCATTAATAGCTCAAATTGGTTTGATACACAAGACATTACAGTATTTCTTCTCCACAATATCAATTCGACACCTCGAGGTTACATTTTACGATGACACAAATAATTGTCACGCCACGTGTGGGGGTCAGAAGGTTCCAAAAATTGAATGCAAGATAGCCCTTTAATTGGTCCGGCTGATGACCATCGGAAATGATAGCGACACTTTGGTGGAACGCACAGGTAATTATCTCGCCATGTGTGAGGATCTGCTGTCTCAAGAAGTTGTGTGCATCTCATTCCACGAATCGGTCCTAAAGTAAAGGGAAATTATACCTATCTGTAAACTGTACCTATCGTAGGGGATTATTGATTAAAGAAAAATCTGTCAGTTACCAGCTGACGACCATCTAAAACCAGGATTGTATTGTCTTCTAGTCCAACAAAGAAAGTTATCACTCCCTGTGTGCGGATCTGCTCTTTCTAATATCTGAAGGCACTGACGATTTTTAATTCTTCCTGCATGACTCCATTTAAAGTCCCGCGGCAATCGTGGTAAACCTTTAAACAGAAGTGAATACAGAAGTAAAAAACAGGTTCACATTATTACTGTATGAAATTTTAAAAACGATGGTCATGGTAATCTTAATTTTAATTTAGAATGTTGGATGATGTACTTACATGGTGGACTTACTGGACTGCATGGAGTTTTGAGAACAGTTTTACCAAGACACAACGCGCGGCCACAACCTGGAGCATATTTAATGCAGTACCTATACTTATATCGGAACCCATCACACGTCTTACTACATTTCGATAAGTGTGTCTTGCTTGGGATATGTCGTGCCTATTTATAAGAAAACAGAATGTTCCGCTCTTCGATTTATTTTTAGAATATTTTCTTATTCCCTGTGAAATTTACGGAACATAAAGCCAAAATACAATTAAAACTAAACCATTGGACCTTTGATCAAATATAATCGTGAGCGGAGTCATTAAAATTAACTGTTGTGGTTGAAACTCCCAAAGTAATCGAAACTAAACGCAATTGGGCTTACAAGAAGTTAATTTATGTAATCACTCTTTTCAATGAAATATGTTTCACGTCTCAATGCAATTATTTTAAAACTTTCCGTTGTTTTGAAATTTTTTAAAGTTTTTTACTATGTTTTGTAATTTCCCGCTGCGAATATATTTCGAATGTTTGAGCATTTTTGTTCTACATGGAAAGTGAAAACTTTTGAATGTTTTCATTTTGTTGTTGTTTTCCTCGAGAAAAAAAATGTCGCTGTATAATAGTTGTAATAGTTGTTGCGTTGTAAGCTTTGTTGTTGATACAAGCAAAGAGTTTCATTTTATTTTCGCTTTTTTCCATATAAAGTGTGATTAACCATTAATCACATGTTTGGTATCGTAAAATTTTGGGATATATTTACCTCGTTCGATTTTTGAAAGCTAAGATTTCTAAAATTTTAAAAATCGAACTTATCCCAAATTTCCTTTTCAAACATGTGACTTGTGTTATAAAGAGCCACATTTTTATTTTTTTGATAAGTAATAAAACTTCTTTTTGGCAAAGTTTTACTACTTATTACTACAGGAGAAGTATTAAAGCGAGGAAAAAACGAGTGCATTTAGCATGCTCACTAGTTCATACATGTTTGTAACTACTAAACTTCAGAAATTGTGTATTAAAGCGTTGTACAGTATTGGTTTTCCTTTACAAATTTCGTAATAATCTTTCATTCTCTTATTTTTCGGTTAATATTTATTAAACTGAAACATAGTTGTGTTATAAAAAAATAGCGACCTCTGTTTGTTTTAGCTGCAAGAATTTTACGTATTCAGACAAGTAGACTAAATTTTAAAAATCAATGTGGAACTCACTAACCCGGCTAACCCTATTTGGAGGGTGGTGATTGTGGGCTTTAAGAAGTACGTGTTGGAAATAATTAGACGCAGACATCTGAAGTGACTCGTTACTGTAAAAAAAAAAATTCTGTTCTGCAAAAAGACTACGATGCAACACAAGCTCTTGTGTAAATACGAATGCTTAATTTGTAAAGGCGGATTTGCATGTCATTCAGTGCAGTCGGACAAATAACTGCAATGCATCTGCACATGCTTAATTTCTACTATTAGCTTATTGCTTAACCTTAGCATTCGTCACAGTAGTTAACTAGTACAACGAATAGGAATTTTTCAACCAACCAGGTTTTGAATAACAATACACAAAAGTAGAATAAAGTATTATAAAGAAAAATATGAAGTGCTGGTGTAAACTGCATTCTTTCATTCACAACAAGTAGATTATTTGTATTCTCCTTATCGAGACGACTGCGATGGATGACTGGAAACTCACATTAAGGCATGTCCAACGTTGGCCAAAACTTTTACAGCTATTATTGTGTTTGGTAGTAAACTTCATTTTTGTTGTTGTGATCTTGTTTATACAATTTGAACTGACGCTCGCATTGTAATACATTAAGTAATATTGCCGAAGTTATTGTATAACTTAACTTATAACTTTTATGCCAAACGACTTAAAACGGCCGTTAAAGGATCAAGATCCTATACATTGTCAAAGTGGAAAAAACAAAAGTGAAAATTAAATCACCTTGTGTGTAAATTTATATGGGCGCACGGGTCAAGGCCATGGCCAAAGAAACAACAATCAAGGATCTTTTTACCTACTTCTTTACAAGCATGGACAAAGGGGCAAAATATTAAGTGGGTTCATTTGCTATCTTAGGGGCGGATCCAGCATTTTTAACATGTCAGTCACATTTTTTGCGAATCAAAAAACAGTGCAGCAATTTGCTGCGCCCAGAACAGCTCATGGGGGGCGCTGTAAGCCCTCCATGGCGGGTCCGGGCTGTGCCCCGGAAACTTTCCCTATTTTTAACACATTATAAACGGCCTAAGTAATGTTCAAGTTATTAGCTTTCTTAGTGACGTTGTTTACTCTTAAGTTTCGAATGGACAGCAAAATAACAAACCATCTTGTGAAGGGTTGCAAAAAAGTGTAGGAAAAACGATTTAAATTCATATATTTTAAAACTGTTTCGCCCAATATCAGGGCTCGTCAGTATGTTTGTTATTCCAGACATGGACAGTATGCTACAGTAGGCTGAACTAGGGGAAGCAGGGGATTAAATAAAATAAATTGATATAACATAAAGAAAGAATAAAGACATTTATGCGCAGTAAGCTTATTCAAAAAAAGGTGTTTTGCTTTTACTTTTTTGAGTTGTTTTAACCAGAATTACAGAATTGATTGCTTTCATTTGGTCCGAAAAATCTTTGATTGCTTTCATTTGGTCCGAAAAAACCCCACTAACTGCTTTCGTTTGGTCCGAAATTTTAATTACACGGTATCGGTTTATAAAAGTTTTAATAATTATAAGAAAATACAGGCTGAATCGCACCTCGAATACCGTAAATATGGGTCAAAGCACACAGGTTTTTGTAAACCAATCAGAATACGTTTTTTCGGCCGGGAAGCCAATCAATTTGCAGGAAAATTTTTCGGATGTCAGTCGCTTTTTGCCGTATTTCTCAACTCAGTCACAGAAGAGGAAGGTCTGTAAAATGAAGCTCAACGGTCGCAGGGCCTGCGAGATCAGAGTACCCTATTATTTTTTACGATTCTTAGTAAAAATTATGTCAGTCGCATGACGGCGCTGACGTGCACTGAATCCGCCCCTGTATCTATCTTGCCTCATATTCGCAGGCCGTAGCAGTTACGTAAATATAATAACATGCATATTTACTATATAAATCTACATGTGCGTAAAGTGAAATACTTATATATAGCCGTATGTATTATAGCCACGACAACGGGTTATATATTTACGCACTATACGGATTCTTAAATAAAGTGGCGGGCATTAAATAACACAGAAGTTCTTAATTCCAGAACAACCGAAATAAGGGTTGGTGTTGGAAGGAGTGTTTTAGCTGTTCTTTCAGCATTGTGCACTCATTGCTTCAAAATAAACCTTTAGCAACATTTGATCCTTTTAGATTGCATCAAATAAGGTTTGTGTACAATTTTTTTATGCTTAATACTTTGAATTCATCGTTAACAATGCAATGCAGACGTTGTCATGCTAAACGACGCACGAAATCTTCAAACTACAAATAACAAATGCGATATATTTTTATCGACTTTGCTGTGATAGATGAATTCCCGAACTCTCCACAGAACCGCATTTTTACCGACTTTGTTTTGGCCGCCCGCGCAGAGTAGACCAATCACGAGACTCCCAAGTTCGCTAATAATTTTTCACAACTTTGATATGCTGACGTAGGAACATGAAACAATCAGATCCAGCGTAAGAAAGGCCGTTTTAAAAGCTGTGACCTTGAGGTTTGTTGACCTTTTTGTCTTTTAAAAGCTTTTTATTTTTATAACATTTGCTTTTTTTTTTGTTTTTACATTTTCAAATAAGTACATTTATCACGTTTTCTAGTCAAAAAAATTTAATAAACCAATTAATATCTTATTAATTAAGTTTCTCTCTACAGAAAGGAACAGAAATACTGAGATCAAGAACATTTCGCGGCGGCTATTTTTTGCAAAATTCTATAATGAGAAAATTTGGAAGGTTATTTAACATGCAGTGTTTCTTTTATTTGTTGAGTTGATTAATTTTCAATTGCAAAAAGACTGTCCATTGAATTTTATTTTTGATACCATCTGAAAAAGCGGAACATTCTGCCTTCTGTGTACTAGAATGAGAATAAACAATATAACAGTTGTCAGGCAGTCGTAATCTGCATCATTTCATCTGCATCATTTCATATAATTACTTCGACAAAAGGTGCAAAACTGTAACCAGGCGTAGCAATTTAAAAAAAAATCAAGGCTATCAAACGAAATTGAAATTGACCAATAACTGACATAACCTAAATGTGCTAACATAACTTATTTTTAAGTAGTAGTCCAGCGTTTGTAGGACTACTACTTGGACCAATTTCCGTTCCGTATGGTTAGTTTCTAGCGTATTTTCCCTTACAATTATAGGCGAAATGCAATATATTTCTGGCATTTTAAGCTATTGGCGTCAGTCTAAAACATTGAGGTGTGGCGTAACGCCAAAACAGTTAAAAATTTAGCTACTTTAAAGCAAAGTAATTTCCGTCATATCTGTTACAGACAGTCTTGCTATAAGTTATATAAAAAATTTGTACTTAGTTTAAAATGTTAACAAAATCCTTATTTTGTGATAAAGAGGACGCCATAACTCTATATGACGGTGGAAAGTCTGATGACCGGAAAATTATTTACCGTGTAATGACTAGTTAACGTATTACTATGAAACTTGCTGCAGACCTGTGAAAGAATCCACTGACTTCTAATTAAATTAATGAAAAAATTTGGAACAATGCCAAAGAGGAAGAAAATTACAAATGTCAATTATTTTAGTATGTTACATCGTTCCCTTTACTAAAAAAAATCTAAAATGTAGAAAATAAAAAAGGTTAGCAAGGAGTAAATATATTTTATGGGTATATTTTATATACCCATAAAATCTTTACATGGAAAAAAATATGAAAATAAATATGAAAAAAAAAACGATTTTCAACGATCAATATATAGGACAAAAATTATTTTTAAGTATAAATATTCCATATTGCACTTTCTTCTAAAAGTTAAATACGAAAGGTAACAACAACAAGCAGTTTAAAGTCGTAACAACTAAAGCAACAAAAATCAGTTCCTTAAGTATATTTCATACTTCTGTTTTCTACAAAATTTTAACCCGAATTCAAAAGCCTACTGTTTCAATTTGGCAAATATAAAGGAACTAAAAATCAGTTATTTTGGTTTTTTGCATACTATCCTTACGCACAAAACTTAACAAAAAATGTAAAAATTAACCGGTTAACAACAAAAAATATAATTATATTGTTATGATTCATATTACCTTCTACTATCTTCTTGCCAGCAATAAGTAGGAAACCCTAACCCAATGTACACGTAAGGTGAATTAATATATAGATAAATTTAAACACTCCATGAAAAAAAAATAAGGTGTAAAGAATTGTTGCCAGCGTTAGTATAATAGACTAGTCATTGACCCCTGAAAAAATCCACAAAATCGTCAGCTGTACATACTTCGAGCCTATCGTGCTTTTTTGCACAAAGTAACAATTTACCTACTACTTTAAACAAAATGTGGTTAGTATTTCATCTAGTCATTACTCCCGAAAATAAAAACTCCCAGGAAATTATCACGCCGTACTTATTTTCCGCATCGGGAATTCGCACATCCTTGTTTGCCTTTAGTATGAAGTAATAAATTAATCTACGGGTTTTTAATATACGACCGTCGTACACATTTCCCCCAATTAATGTTTTCTGTCATCTTGTACGCCTGTTTGCATGGAGTTATAAATTAGCGTACGTTTCAGCTAAAATATAGCTGCAACGACACCACTTTTATTAGAAGAAAATACCCGTAATAATAATGGCCGATTAGCCTAAAATTTCTGCCTAATCAAAGAGGTGAACGTCAGCTTCATTGCTGAACTTGAGCATTAGGGCTGCGAATGAACGAAAAATCACAAAATTTAATAGCATATTTCCGCTTTGACAGTGTACAGTATCTCGCCCATTGGACGAACATGTACAAGTCATGGATCTGTCGGTCACAAATTTGTTAAATTTACATATTCGCGGTGCCTATATAGCAGACGTTAACCCTAGTTTCTAAGCTATTTGACATAAAAGTTATGAGGTCTATACAATAACTTCGGCAATATTACTTAATGTATTTCAATGCAATCCTTTTTCGAGCGCCAGTTCTAATTATACAAACAAAAAACTCATAACAACGAAAATGAAGCTGCGACAGTTTTGGACAGTTTTATCGCAGTTGTTCAAATAATGAGATTAAAAAAAAATCTATTCGTTGTGAATGAAAGAATGAAGTTCGCACTAACAGTTCACAAAACAACTAACACATTTGTTTTTTTTAGTTTCGTACCACCACTTTGCTATTTGACTCTACTTTAATAATTACTTTTTAATATTTTACTCTAGTTTGGAAATTGTAATTCAAAATCCAATTGGTTAATAAATTTCTATTCGTCGTAATAGTTAAACTTACTCGAATACTGCGACGAATGCTGAGGAATAAGAGAAAATTCAGCAGTATGGTAAAAATAGAAATTGCGCATATGCAGATGAATGATGGCTTATTCGTGCGACCACGACGAATATAATTTGAACACGCCTTTACAAATTAACATTAAGCATTCATATTTAGAGGATCTTTTTTGCATCATAGATTTATCTTCTTACGGAGTAGCATTTAATTACAATGACGAGATGTCTGCGTCTAATTATTTCCAATGCTTATTCCTACTAATGTAGGGTCTTTTAGGCGCTGCTTAAATGGGAGAAGGTGGGCTATATATCTTCTAAAAAGAAAGTACTATATACATAAAATTTTAAAAAACACATAGTCTTTGATACATTAAATAAATTTGAATGAACAACACTTATCACTTACCAGTATAATTCTGAAAAATCCAGATGGGGTAGTCCTTGAAGCCCACCACCACCACCCTCTTTCTGAATAGAGTTTGCAATTTTAGTGAGTTTAACACTGACTTTCAAAATTCAGTCCACTCAAATACACAAAATTCATGTAACCAACACAAACAGAGGTCCCTATAGCTAGTTTTATTTTTATAACACAGCTACGTTTCATCCAATAAGTATTCACTGACAAATATAAGAATGAAAGAATATCACGAAATTTATAAAGGAAATTTCTGAAGTTTAATAGCAATGAACATTCTAAGTGCACTCGTTTCTTCCTCGTTTAAATACTTTTCCTGTAACGGAACTGCTTATTTCAAAAATGTAAAAATGTAGCTCTTTACAACACGAGTAAATAACATTAATTCACTTTTTGTAGTTCCAATTACGTTTAGTTTCGATCACTTTGGCACATTCCCGTGGTTTAGTTCTAATTGTATTTTTGCTTCATTTTCCGCACTAACAAATAAGTTCACAGGCAATTAAAAAATATTCTTAAAATAAATCGGAAGCGGAACATTCTGCTTTCTTATAAATAGGCACGACAGATCCCAAGCAAGGCATACTTATTAGTCAAGCGAAAAGGTATGGCAAGCAACGTCTTCTCGTTTCACATTTTATCTGATTGTCGGTTTTTGTATTATATTTATACATAATTATACATTTTTAGGTGGCTGTAATATGCAAACACTTTGGCTCATTGTTGTTTTGTGCTTTTCGCATGCCCAAGCAGGTAAAAGTCTTTAAAGTGTTAAGGTATGCTGTTTGTTGTCATGTTTTCTCACGGAATGTAATGTTATTATTACTCAACAGAGGAAAAAGCTGGTACCACATGGCATCGAATTACTGGCGGTTTAAAAGTTGTTTCAGCAGGTCAAGCAGGCGTATGGGGAGTTAACAAACACGATTACATCTATTACAGAGTGGGAACGTATTTGCCTGGACCAATTTACAAATCTCCACCGAAAGGTTCAACATGGATCAGAGTTTGTATGTTTAATTTTTAAACCACTTTGGTACTTCTCTGTTTTAATCGCTTTGAAATCACCGATTTTAGCAATTATGCAATATTTATCACACAACCGGGACAGACCTAGGGTGTAGCGGTGAGATCTAAAAGAAATATATCTCTCCTTTCAGCGGGAAGTTTAAAAGAAATTAGTTCGGGTTACAATATCGTGTGGGGCGTAAACAGGAAAAGATCAAATATATACCAGAGCTATTTCAAAATCCCATCCCGGTGGAACTACATGGAAATTGATTGGTGGATTTTTAAAGCAAGTGAGTGTAAGTTCCCGAACAAATAACGTATGGGGAGTGACCAAACGCGACAGAATCTTTTACAGAATTGGCGCAAATCTTCGCACACCTACAGGTAAACATATATGGTACTAAATGTTAAGCAGGATCTCCCCGCCATAAGGAATAAAGAAGTTAAAAATGTCTAGAATTATTTCCTTGTGTATTTAGGAAAACATTGGAGACATATTTCTGGTTCCTTGAAATACGTATCAGTTTGGAGATTCTGGTGTGTGGGGTGTTAATCGCCATGACAAAATATATTATCGCAAAGGTTCTAGAGGCGGTAACAGCGTTGGTAAGCTAAACACTATTTTTATACATTTTTTTTTTCTTAGTAGCAAAGATTTACATTATTGGTTTCGTTTCAGGGACGAGCTGGCAACATATTCCAGGGTCATTAAAACAAATACATAGTGGTCACGATATAGTGTGGGGAGTCAACAGACACGATCTCATATATATAAGAGAAGGTAGCAATATGGGATATTCTTTCAGATATGTTCTAAAATACGAACTTGTTTATGTGCAACATTTCTAACTTCTGCATATCTTTAGGTATTAGTGCGAAACATCCAACTGGTCTTCGTTGGGTAAAACTAAGTGGCGCTTTAAAATACGTATCAGGGAGTAGCTACGATGGCAGTATTTGGGGTGTCAATAAGGCTGATAACATATACTACAGACATGGTGCACGACTGGTCAACATTGGCTACACACCCTGGACACACTTATCGAAATGTAGTAAGACGTGTGATGGGTTCCGATATAAGTATAGGTACTGCATTAAATATGCTCCAGGTTGTGGCCGCGCGTTGTGTCTTGGTAAAACTGTTCTCAAATCTCCATGCAGTCCAGTAAGTCCACCATGTAAGTACATCATCCAACATTCTAAATTAAAATTAAGATTACCATGACTATCGTTTTTAAAATTTCATACAGTAATAATGTGAACCTGTTTTTTACTTCTGTATTCACTTCTGTTTAAAGGTTTACCACGATGGCCGCGGGACTTTAAATGGAGTCATGCAGGAAGAATTAAAAATCGTCAGTGCCTTCAGATATTAGAAAGAGCAGATCCGCACACCTGGAGTGATAACTTTCTTTGTTGGACTAGAAGACAATACAATCCTGGTTTTAGATGGTCGTCAGCTGGTAACTGACAGATTTTTCTTTAATCAATAATCCCCTGCGATAGGTACAGTTTACAGATAGTTATAATTTCCATAATTTCCCTTTACTTTAGGACCGATTCGTGGAATGAGATGCACACAACTTCTTGAGACAGCAGATCCTCACACATGGGCGAGATAATTACCTGTGCGTTCCACCAAAGTCTCGCTATCATTTCCGATGGTCATCAGCCGGACCAATTAAAGGGCTATCTTGCATTCAATTTTTGGAACCTTCTGACCCCCACACGTGGCGTGACAATTATTTGTGTCATCGTAAAATGTAACCTCGAAGTGTCGAATTGATATTGTGGAGAAGAAATACTTTAATGTCTTGTGTATCAAAACAATTTGAGCTATTAATGCAAAATGCCCAATGTAATAAAATTTGTAATACGTTCAAATGTCTTTCTTGAAAAAAAAAATTTTTTTAATTTTTTTGTGGTTGTTTGACTTCACATCGACGCAAATCAGGGGTAACTATTGGTTTGCTATTGTACTTAGGTGCTTATTATTTCCCCTAAGCTAAGCTTAATGTTACTTTAGTTCTTTCTTGATTTGAAAGTTAAGTTTTTTAATTTGCGAAGAAAAGTAAAATGCTTTCTAACTAAGCACTTACTCCACAAACTACTTACTTACGTTTTTTTAGAGAATTAGGAAAGCACGATATTGAGGTGAATTTTTAATATCAGCGTTAATTAATACCCAGAACGTTAATAAGTTCTATATAATTTGAAGCGTTTAATTACTCATACACACATACTTCGCTCTCATTTGTGATTGACAATAAAATGTTTAGTATTAGCCGGGTAAGGTTCTCCCACCTAATGTAATAAGGGGAGGCAGCAGGGCAGATGATAAACATACTAGAGAACACAAGAGTAACTGGTTGTCAACGAACTCATTTTCTAAATAAAGATATATTTCAATTCGCGTTATTTTCATGCTTTTGTTAGTCTGTTGAACTAAACTGCGCTGATTAAATTCTTTTTATGAGTTATTATAGTTATTCGCGTTAATTCCCGTCGTGAATGTTGTGAACATTATTTTGGTGCCTTGTTAATTCCCTGAAATCAGGTATGTCAAGATTCGTTGTACGAGATTAGTTGCAAAAAATTAAATTTGAATTAAACTAAGCTGTAAAAAAGGACTCCTTCAATCTTCCTATTTTTTTGTTACTTTTAACTGACCGTTACTACTTCTTATTTAGCTTTTATTTCTCCGTCAAAGTGGACCTTATTTATCCGTCAAAGTGGACCTTGCAATTTCTAATTTTTTCTCTCCTTAGATGTTTCCAATTGTTTATATTGAATATTTATAGATTCCGTTGTACAATCTAGTACACTAATTCCACCCGTTTGTCTAGCATATTTAATTAACTCCTGTTTCGGAGACTCGGTCACTGTAAACTATAAGCTTTAGTAAGATAAACAAGTGTGATTTTTTATGTTTGTTCTTCTTTAAAGTTAAACTTTTAGGTGTTTATTTTATAACAAAATATCAGTCTCTGGTTATTAGAATAGTCAACTTTAACTTTGAAAACAGAAATAGGAATAATGTATCATACATAGAAATTTAAGTAAAGAACAATGTAGTTACAAAATACTTATATGATTGTGCTGCTTGCCAAGCTTCCTAAAATTTGAAAAACAGATACAGAAGTGAACTAACCTAGAGGGAAGGACCAAATAAAACAAAATGGACACTGCAGAATCTGATAGAGCTTGTTCTGATCATTGTAAAGATGGCATTCTTACGAAAGAAAGTGCAGACTTATATCCTGTCAAGAAAATGGACTGTTGCAGCACTACAGTTAATGACGTGGAAAATGATAATTCGTCCGGGCCTTCATAACTATCCACTTGTTAAGTCGTTCCGCACACTTAGTGTTCTAATATATCAAGTAGAGTGATTTTAAACACTGGTCAAAAATCACTACACTCTAAATCACTAGAATTTTATGTTTAAAATGAACGATGATACTGTGGACCCTACCGAAAGCGCAGAGTGCCCCCTTTGAGATGGTGGACCAGTTTTTCCAGAGTAACCAGTCAATTAGTTAACCAAGTAGATAGATACTGATTGACAAAAGGTAATTGACTGGATAAAATCAAATGTCTAATGTTAAACTGGCATACAGTTGTTGCGAGAAATGTTTAGGACAAAAGCGAATAAGTAAAAAATGATCTGCTCATGTCCGCCTTACAGAGGTCAATTTTAACAGAATATTTACGCGATTTCTGAAATTCTTAAAACGCAAAAACGGTTTTGCTGACGTAAGCAAATATTAATTAATTATTTGCATAAATAACGATACAGAGTTCGCTGTAAATACTTGACAAGTGTGCTTCTACTTGCCTAAAATCGTGTGTGTATTATCGTTATTGGGTTTGAAACCTATTTTCGAGAACCATTTAAAGTTTATTGTTGTAACCGAAATATTTTGTTCCAAGTAAAATTTGATTAATTTCATCAAAGTAATTTTTATTAAAAAATAATGTTACCCTATTCAGACTGAAATTACTAAGGGGTCTAAAAATCCAGGGGTGATTAAAAAGCCTATTTCTAACTCCAAAAGCAGAAAAGGAGACATCGCATTATCAGACTATTATGTAGAGAAGCGCTTTGATACAAGCGCCTACAGCAAAGAAGATGCCAGGCCACTTCAGAGATAGAGAAATGTTCCTTCTGGCACAGGCGCGCACACGCGCACGCACATCAAGTACTTAGGCGCACACGCCACAGTCAAACCCAACAAAATCAACGTCATTCTGTGCTTATCCATGCATATCAAGGTAAAGTCCCTATGATGCTATGTTTATTGATGCATATCAAGGTAAAGTCCCTATAATGCTATGTTTATTCATGCGCATCAAATAATGCTGCAAATGAGTAAAAATAATTCTGGCACAGGCGCACACACGCGCACACTGCTGACGTCATCAAAAATCAACGCATGCGCAGTAAAGATGTGTTAGTTTTGAGCAAGATGAAAATCCTCTGTGAATCGAAAATCCATACAATAAAGAATGAACACACACACTGTGAAACAATTACGCGAATCGCGAAAAGTCGTGGGCTGTCCGGGTATTACAGGCTACGCAAGCCCGAATTGGTTGTTAAAATTCACGAAGATGATCATTTTCGGGATATGTGCAACGAAGCCGTTGAAGAGAATCCCAACATGCCCAAGTGTGTATCGGATGGTATTAAGACGCAAGACATGTGCAACAGGGCCATTGAAAGGAACCCCAGCGTTTTCAAATATGTACCGGGTCGGACGCAAGATATGTTCAATAGGGTTATTGAGGAGTATCCTGGGTTGCTCATGCATGTCCCGAATCAATTCATGACGCAGGACATGTGCAACAAGGCCATTGAGGAGATACCATATCTATTTAGATATCTCCCCAACAATTTCAAGACCCAAGAAATGTGTAACAATATGATTGAAGGAGACCCCCAATGGATTGAGTATATTCCGGACCGGTTTAAGACCCAAGAAATTTATATCAGGGTGGTTGAAGAGGACCCCTACACGCTAATATACGTGCCGGACCAATTCATAACGCTAAACATGTGCAACAGGGCCGTCCGGGATGATCCTGAAATACTCAGGCATGTCCCCAGCAGATTCATGACGCAAGACATGTGCAACAAGGCCTCCGAGGATGAACCTTCAATACTCTGGCATATACCAGATTAATTCACGACCCAAGAAATGTACAACAGGGCCATTGAAAAACATCCTTATAGATTCATACGTGTACCGATCGGTTCAAGACGCAGGACATGTGCAACAAGGGTGTTGAGTTGAATCCCAATATATTCGAATGTATACCAGACTGGTTCGTTAGTATGGATATGTTGGCAAATAGGAAAATTAGACTAAAATGGCGAAGAGCCTACCACCTGAGGAAGGTGGAGAAAATTAAGATTAAGGATGAGCTGGCTCCTGTGGCCTGGCATCCCGATAGGGTTATCGAATGGTGTTTTTCAGAGGATGAAAAGGCAGACCTCGAAAAGTTGTGGGGGTAAGATAAAAAAAATACTATTATAATAAATGTGCATCAACCGTCAAACAAAATTGGAAGCCATGGAAAACGTAGTAGCTTTAATTTTTTAGTTGGCCTTGGTCTCTCCCTGCCACTTATGGCAGCAGCATTAGTACAAGAATCGTCAAAAGAAAGGGAGAATGATCGAAGGATTAAAGACTTAGAGGATGATGTTTATAATTGTAAATAAATGGAACACAAACCTTTAAACAGAAGTTGAAACAGAAGTAAAAACAGGTTCACATTATTACTGTTGTAAATTTTTAAAACACATAGTCATGGTAATCTTAATTTTAATTTAGAATGTTGGATGATGTACTTACATGGTGGACTTACTTGACTGCATGGAGATTTGAGAACAGTTTTACCAAGACCACAACGCGCGGCCACAACCTGGAGCATATTTAATGCAGTACCTATACTTATATTCGGAAGACCATCACACGTCTTACTACATTTCCGATAAGTGTGTCCAGGGTGTGTAGCCAATGTTGACCAGTCGTGCCACCATGTCTGTAGTATATGTTTAATCAGCCTTATTGACACCCCAATACTGCCATCGTAGCTACTCCCTGATACGTATTTTAAGCGCCACTTAGTTTTACCCAACGAAGACCAGTTGGATGTGTCGCACTAATACCTAAAGATATGCAGAAGTTAGTAATGTTGCACATAAACAAGTTCGTATTTTAGAAACATATCTGAAAAAATATCCCATATTGCTACCTTCTCTTATATATATGAGATTCGTGTCTGTTGACTCCCACACTATATCGTGACCACTATGTATTTGTTTTAATGACCTGGATATGTTCGCCAGCTCGTCCCTGAAACGAAACCAATAATGTAAATCTTTGCTACTAAGAAAAAAAAATGTTATAAAATAGTGTTTAGCTTACCAACGCTGTACCGCCTCTAGAACCTTTGCGAATAATATATTTTGTCATGGCGATTAACACCCCACACACCAGAATCTCCAACGATTCGTATTTCAAGACCAGAATATTGTCTCCATTTTTCCTAATACACAAGGAAATAATTCTAGAAATTTTAACTTCTTATTCCTTAATGGCGGGGAGTCCTGGCTTAACATTTAGTACCATATATGTTTACCTGTAGGTGTTGCGAAGATTTGCGCCAATTCTGATAATAGATTCTGTCGCGTCTGTTCACTCCCATACGTTATTGTTCGGGAACTTAACACTCACTTGCTTTAAAAGTCCACCAATCAGTTTCCATGTAGCTCCACCGGGATGGGATTTTGAAATAGCTCTGGTGTATATAATGATCATGCCTGTTTACGCCCCACACGATACTGTAACCCGAACTAATTTCTTTTAAACTTCCGCTGAAAGAAGAGATATATTTCTTTTAGATCTCACCGCTACTCCCTAGGTCTGTCCGGTTGTGTGCATAAATATTGCATAATTGCTAAAATCGGTGATTTCAAAGCGAATTAAAAACAGAGAAGTACCACAGTGGTTTAAAAATTAAACATACAAACTCTGATCCCTCTTGAACCTTTCGGTGGAGATTTGTAATTGGTCCAGGCAAATACGTTCCCACTCTGTAATAGATGTAATCGTGTTTGTTAACGCCCCATACGCCTGCTTGACCTGCTGAAACAACTTTTAAACGCCAGTAATTCGATTGCCATTGGTACCAGCTTTTCCTCTGTTGAGTAATAATAACATTCCGTGAGAAAACATGATAACAAACAGCAACCTTAAACAATTTTAGCCATTTACCTGTTGGACATGCCAAAGCACAAAACAGCCAAAGAACCAAAGTGTTTGCATATTTGCGCCACCTAAAAGTATATTATGCATAAATATAAGATCAAAAAACCGACGATCAGATAAAGTGAAACGAGAAGTCGTTGCTTGACATACTTTTTCGCTTGACTAATAAGTATGTCTTGCTTGGGATATGTCGTGCCTATTTATAGAAAACAGAATGTTCCGCTCTTCGATTTATTTTTAGAATATTTTCTTATTCCCTGTGAAATTTACGGAACATAAAGCCAAAATACAATTAAAACTAAACCATTGGACCTTTGATCAAATATAATCGTGAGCGGAGTCATTAAAATTAACTTTTGTGGTTGAAACTCCCAAAGTAATCGAAACTAAACGCAATTGGGCTTACAAGAAGTTAATTTATGTAATCACTCTTTTCTCAATAATATGTTCACGTCTCAATGCAATTACTTTTAAACTTTCCGTGTTTTGAAATTTTTTAAAGTTTTTTACTATGTTTTGTAATTTCCCGTGCGAATATTTCGAATGTTTGAGCATTTTTGTTCTATATGGAAAGTGAAAACTTTTGAATGTTTTCATTTTGTTTGTTGTTTTCCTCGAGAAAAAAAAATGTCGCTGTATAATAGTTGTAATAGTTGTTGCGTTGTAAGCTTTGTTGTTGATACAAGCCAAAGAGTTTCATTTTATTTTCGCTTTTTTCCATATAAAGTGTGATTAACCATTAATCACATGTTTGTATCGTAAAAATTTTGGGAATATATTTACCTCGTTCGATTTTGAAAGCTAAGATTTCTAAAATTTTCAAAATCGAACTTATCCCAAATTTCCTTTTCAAACATGTGACTCTTGTTAATAAAGAGCCACATTTTTATTTTTTTGATAAGTAATAAAACTTCTTTTTGGCAAAGTTTTACTACTTATTACTTACAGGAGAAGTATTAAACGAGGAAAAAACGAGGTGCATTTAGCATGCTCACTAGTTCATACATGTTTGTAACTACTAAACT
This sequence comes from Hydractinia echinata, assembly GCA_030067915.1. Lineage (NCBI taxonomy): Eukaryota > Metazoa > Cnidaria > Hydrozoa > Anthoathecata > Hydractiniidae > Hydractinia > Hydractinia echinata. The sequence goes on along the minus strand of JASGCC010000074.1, from coordinate 1,463,006 downwards.
TCAGAAATTGTGTATTAAAGCGTTGTACAGTATTGGTTTTCTTTACAAATTTCGTAATAATCTTTCATTCTCTATTTTTCGGTTATATTTATTAAACTGAAACATAGTTGTGTTATAAAAAAATAGCGACCTCTGTTTGTTTTAGCTGCAAGAATTTTACGTATTAAGACAAGGTAGACTAATTTTAAAAACAATGTGGAACTCACTAACCGCGCTAACCCTATTTGGAGGTGGTGATTGTGGGCTTTAAGAAGTACGTGTTGGAAATAATTAGACGCAGACATCTTGAAGTGACTCGTTACTGTAAAAAAAAATTCTGTTCTGCAAAAAGGACTACGATGCAACACAAGGTCTTGTGTAAATACGAATGCTTAATTTTGTAAAGGCGGATTTGCATGTCATTCACTGCAGTCGGACAAATAACTGCAATGCATCTGCACATGCTTAATTTCTACTATTAGCTTATTGCTTAACCTTAGCATTCGTCACAGTAGTTAACTGTTACAACGAATGGAATTTTTCAACCAACCAGGTTTTGAATAACAATACACAAAAGTAGAATGAGTTTATAAAGAAAATGAAAAATATGAAGTGCTGGTGTAAAACTGCATTCTTTCATTCACAACAAGTAGATTATTTTATTCTCCTTATCGAGACGACTGCGATGGATGACTGGAACTCACATTAAGGCATGTCAACGTTGGCCAAAACTTTTACAGCTATTATTGTGTTGGTTAGTAACTTCATTTTTGTTGTTGTGATCTTGTTTATACAATTTGAACTGACGCTCGGCATTGTAATACATTAAGTAGTATATTGCCGAAGTTTATTGTATAACTTAACTTATAATTTTATGCCAAAACGACTTAAAACGGCCGTTAAAGGATCAAGATCTATACATTGTCAAAGTGGAAAAAACAAAAGTGAAAATTTAAATCACCTTGTGTGTAATTTATATGGCGCACGGGTCAAGGCCATGGCGCAAAGAAACAAACAATCAAGGATCTTTTTACCTACTTCTTTACAAGCATGGACAAAGGGCAAAATATTAAGTGGGTTCATTTGCTATCTTTAGGGGCGGATCCAGCATTTTTAACATGTCAGTCACATTTTTTGCGAATCAAAAAACACGTGCAGCAATTTTGCTGCGCCAGAACAGCTCATGGGGCGCTGTAGCCCTCCATGGGCGGGTCCGGGCTGTGCCCGGAAACTTTCCTATTTTTAACCACTATAAACGGCCTAAGTATGTTCAAGTTATTAGCTTTCTTAGTGACGTTGTTTACTCTTAAGTTTTCGAAATGGACAGCAAAATAACAAACCATCTTGTGAAGGGTTGCAAAAAGTGTAGGAAAAACGATTTAAATTCATATATTTTAAAACTGTTTCGCCCAATATCAGGGCTCGTCAGTATGTTTGTTATTCCAGACATGGGACAGTATGCTAAAGTAGGCTGAACTAGGGGAAGCGGGGATTAATAAAATTAAATTGATATACATAAAGAAAGAATAAAGACATTTATGCGCAGTAAGCTTATATCAAAAAAAGTGTTTTGCTTTTACTTTTTTGAGTTGTTTTACCAGATCAAAAGTAGATTACAGGAATTGATTGTTCATTTAAATGCTCTCTGAAAAATTCTTTTGATTGCTTTCATTTGGTCCGAAAAACACAGCCATCTAACTGCTTTCGTTGTCCTGAAATTTTAATACACGGCATCGGTTTATAAAAGTTTTAATAAATATATAAGAAATTACAGGCTGCAATCGCACTCGAATACCGTAAATATGGGTCAAAGCACACAGGTTTTTGTAAACCAATCAGAATACGTTATTTCGGCCGGAAGCAATCAATTTGCAGGAAAATTTTTCGGATGTCAGTCGCTGGTTTGCCGTTATTTCTCAACTCAGTCACAGAAGGAAGGTCTGTAAATGAAGCTCAACGGTCGCAGGGCCTGCGAGATCAGAGTACCCTATTATTTTTTACGATTCTTAGTAAAATTATGTCAGTCGCATGACGGCGCTGACGTGCACTGAATCCGCCCCTGTATCTATCTTGCCTCATATTCGCAGGCCTAGCAGTTTACGTAAATATAATAACATGCATATTTTACTATATAAATCTACATGTGCGTAAAGTGAAATACTTATATATAGCCGTATGTATTTATTAAGCACGACAACGGGTTATATATTTACGCACTATTACGGATTTCTTAAATAAAGTGGCGGCATTTAAATAACACAGAAAGTTCTTAATTCCAGAACAACCGAAATAAGGTTGGTGTTGAAGGAGTGTTTTAGTGTTCTTTCAGCATTGTGGCACTCATTCTTCAAAATAAACCTTTAGCAACATTTGATCCTTTTAGATTGCATCATAAGGTTTGTGTACAATTTTTTTATGCTTAATACTTTGAATTCATCGTTAACAATGCAATGCAGACGTTGTCATGCTAAACGACGCACGAAATCTTCAAACTACAAATAACAAATGCGATATATTTTTATCGACTTTGCTGTGATAGATGAATTCCCGAACTCTCCACAGAACCGCATTTTTACCGACTTTGTTTTGGCCGCCCGCGCAGAGTAGACCAATCACGAGACTCCCAAGTTCGCTAATAATTTTTCACAACTTTGATTGCTGACATAGGAACATGAAACAATCAGATCCAGCGTAGAAAGGCCGTTTTAAAAGCTGTGACCTTGAGTTTGTTGACCTTTTGTTCTTCAAAAGCTTTTTATTTTTAAACATTTGCTTTTTTTTTTGTTTTTACATTTTTAAATAAGTACATTTATCACGTTTCTAGTCATGTAAAATCTTAATAAAACCAATTAATATCTTAATTAATTAAGTTTCTCTCTACAGAAAGGAACAGAAATACTGAGATCAAGAACATTTCGCGGCGGCTATTTTTTGCAAAATTCTATAATGACAAAATTTGAAAGGTTATTTAACATGCAGTGTTTCTTTTATTTGTTGAGTTGATTAATTTTCAATTGCAAAAAGACTGTCCATTGAATATTTATTTTGATACCATCTGAAAAAGCGAACATTCTGCCTTCTGTATACTAGAATGAGATAAACAATATAACAGTTGTCAGGCAGTCGCAATCTGCATCATTTCATCGCATAATTTCATATAATTCTTCGACAAAAGGTGCAAACTGTAACCAGGCGTAGCAATTTAAAAAAAATCAAGGCTATCAAACGAAATTGAAATTGACCAATAACTGGACTTAACCTAAATGTGCTAACATAACTTATTTTTAATTTATCATAATGTACAAGTTAAGTAGTAGTCCAGCGTTTGTAGGACTACTACTTGGACCAATTTCCGTTCCGTATGGTTACTTTCTTAGCGTATTTGCCCTTACAATTATAGGCGAAATGCAATATATTTCTGGCATTTTAGCTATTGGCGTCAGTCTAAAACATTGAGGTGTGGCGTAACGCCAAAACAGTTAAAAATTTAGCTACTTTAAAGCAAAGTAATTTCCGCTATATCTGTTACAGACAGTCTCGCTATAAGTTATATAAAAATTTGTACTTAGTTTAAAATGTTAACAAAATCCTTATTTTGTGATAAAGAAGACGCCATAACTCTATATGACGGTGGAAAGTCTGATGACCGGAAAATTATTTACCGTGTAATGACTAGTTAAACTTGCTTGCAGACCTGTGAAAGAATCCACTGACTTCTAATTAAATTAATGGAAAAATTGGAACAATGCCAAAGAGGAAGAAATTACAAATGTCAATTATTTTAGTATGTTACATCGTTCCTTTACTAAAAAAAATCTAAAATGTAAAAAAATAAAAACGGTTTAGCAAGGAGTAAATATTTTTATGGTATATTTTATATACCCATAAAATCTTGACAAATGTCAAACTAGATTCTAAATCCACTTCTAAGGTAAAAGTTTACATGGAAAAAAATAGAAAATAAATATAAAAAAAAACGATTTCAACGATCAATATATAGGACAAAATTATTTTTAAGTATAAATATTCCATATTGCACTGTCTTCAAAAGTTAAATACGAAAGGTAACAACAAAAACCAGTTTAAAGTCGTAACAATAAAGCAACAAAATCAGTTCCTTAATTATATTTCATCTTCTGTTTTCTACAAAAATTTAACCCGATTCAAAAGTCCATCTGTTTCAATTGGCAATATAAAGGAACTGAAAATCAGTTATTTTGGTTTTTCATACTATCCTTACGCAACAAAACTTAACAAAAAAGTTAAAAATTACCGGTTAACACAAAAAAATATAATTATATTGTTATATTCATATTAACCTTCTGCTATCTTCTTGCCAGCAATAAGTAGAAACCCTAACCCAACGTACACGTAAGGTGAATTAATATATAATAAATTTAAACACTCCATGAAAAAAAAAATAAGGTGTAAAGATTGTTGCCAGCGTTAGTATAATAGACTAGTCATTGACTCCTGAAAAAATCCACAAAATCGTCAACTGTACATACTTCGAGCCTATCGTGCTTTTTGCACAAAGTAACATTTACTCACTACTTTAAACAAAATGTGGTTAGTATTTCATCTAGTCATTACTCCCGAAAATAAAACTCCCAGGAAATTATCACGCCGTACTTATTTCCGCATCGGGAATTCGCACATCCTTGTTTGCCTTTAGTATGAAGTAATAAATTAATCTACGGGTTTTTAATATACGACCGTCGTACACATTTCCCCCAATTAATGTTTTCTGTCATCTTGTACGCCTGTTTGCATGGAGTTATAAATTAGCGTACGTTTCAGCTAAAATATAGCTGCAACGACACCACTTTTATTAGAAGAAAAATACACGTAATAATAATGGCCGATTAGCCTAAAATTTCTGCCTAATCAAAGAGGTGAACGTCAGCTTCATTGCTGAACTTGAGCATTAAGGCTGCGAATGAACGAAAAATCACAAAATTTAATAGCATATTTCCGCTTGACAGTGTATAGTATCTCGCCCATTGACGAACATGTACAAGTCATGATCTGTCGGTCACAAATTTGTTAATTCACATATTCGCGGTGCCTATATAGCAGCGTTAAACCCTAGTTTCTAAGCTATTTGACATAAAAGTTATGAGGTCTATACAATAACTTCGGCAATATTACTTAATGTATTATCAATGCAATCCTTTCCGAGCGCCAGTTCTAATTATACAAACAAAAACTCATAACAACGAAAATGAAGCTGCGCGACAGTTTTGGACAACATGGCATATGCCTTAATGTGAATTTACAGTCTTTTATCGCAGTTGTTCAAATAATGAGATTAAAAAAAAATCTATTCGTTGCGAATGAAAGAATGAAGTTCGCACTAACAGTTCACAAAAGAACTAACACATTTGTTTTTTTTAGTTTCGTACCACCACTTTGCTATTTGACTCTACTTTAATAATTACTTTTTAATATTTTACTCTAGTTTGGAAATTGTAATTCAAAATCCAATTGGTCATATATTTCTCATTCGTCGTAATAGTTAACTTACTCGAATACTGCGACGAATGCTGAGAATAAGAGAAAATTCAGCAGTATGGTAAAAAATAGAAATTGCGCATATGCAGATGAATGATGGCTTATTCGTGCGACCACGACGAATATAATTTGAACACGCCTTTACAAATTAACATTAAGCATTCATATTAAGAGGATCTTTTTTGCATCATAGATTTATCTTCTTACGAGTAGCATTAATTACAATGACGAGATGTCTGCGTCTAATTATTCCAATGCTTATTCCTACTAATGTAGGGTCTTTTAGGCGCTGCTTAAATGGGAGAAGGTGGCTATATATCTTCTTAAAAAGAAAGTACTAATATACATAAATTTTAAAAACACATAGTCTTTGATACATTAAATAAAATTGAATGAACAACACTTATTCACTTACCAGTATAATTCTGAAAAAATCCCAGATGGGGTAAGTCCTTGAAGCCACCACCACCACCTCTTTCTGAATAGAGAGTTTGCAATTTTAGGTGAGTTTAACACTGACTTTCAAAATTCAGTCCACTCAAATACAAAAATTCATGTAACCAACACAAACAGAGGTCTATAGCTAGTTTATTTTTATAACACAGCTACGTTTCATCCAATAAGTATTCACTGACAAATATAAGAATGAAAGAATATCACGAAATTTATAAGGAAATTTCTGAAGTTTAATAGCAATGAACATTCTAAGTGCACTCGTTCTTCCTCGTTAAATACTTTTCCTGTAACGGACTGCTTATTTCAAAAATGTAAAATGTAGCTCTTTACAACCGAGTAAATAACATTAATTCACTTTTGTAGTTCAATTACGTTTAGTTTCGATCACTTTGGCACATTCCCGCTGTTTAGTTCTAATTGTATTTTTGCTTCATTTTCCGCACTAACAAATAAGTTCACAGGCATTAAAATATTCTTAAAAAAATCGTGAGCGGAACATTCTGCCTTTCTTTAAATAGGCACGACAGATCCCAAGCAAGGCATACTTATTAGTCAAGCGGAAGAGTATGGCAAGCAACGTCTTCTCGTTTCACATTTATCTGATTGTCGGTTTTTGTATATATTTATTACATAATTATACATTTTTAGGTGGCTGTAATATGCAAACACTTTGGCTCTTTGTTGTTGTGTGCTTTTCGCATGCCCAAGCAGGTAAAGTCTTTAAAGTGTTAAGGTATGTTGTTTGTTGTCATGTTTTCTCACGGAATGTAATGTTATTATTACCAACAGAGGAAAAAAGCTGGTACCACATGGCATCGAATTACTGGCGGTTTAAAAGTTGTTTCAGCAGGTCAAGCAGGCGTATGGGAGTTAACAAACACGATTACATCTTTACAGAGTGGGAACGTATTTTGCCTGGACCAATTTACAAATCTCCACCGAAGGTTTCAACATGGATCAGAGTTTGTATGTTTAATTTTTAAACACTTTGGTACTTCTCTGTTTTAATCGCTTTGAAATCACCGATTTTACAATTATGCAATATTTATCACCACAACGGGACAGACCTAGGGTGTAGCGGTGGAGAATCTAAACAGAAATATATCTCTCCTTTCAGGGAAGTTTAAAAGAAATTAGTTCGGGTTACAATATTCGTGTGGGCGTAAACATGGAAGATCAAATATATTACCAGAGCTATTTCAAGAATCCCATCCCGGTGAACTACATGGAATTGATTGGTGGATTTTTAAGCAAGTGAGTGTAAGTTCCCGAACAAATAACGTCATGGGGAGTGACCAAACGCGACAATCTTTTACAAATTGGCGAAAATCTTCGCACACCTACAGGTAAACATATATGGTACTAAATGTTTAGCAGGATCTCCCCGCCATAGGAATAAAGAAGTTAAAAATGTCTAGAATTATTTCCTTGTGTATTTAGGAAACATTGGAAGACATATTTCTGGTTCCTTGAAACTACGTTCAGTTGGAGATTCTGGGTTGTGGGGTGTTAATCGCCATACAAAATATATTATCGCAAAGTTCTAGAGGCGGTAACAGCGTTGGTAAGCTTAACACTATTTTTATACATTTTTTTTTCTTTAGGCAAAGATTTACATTATTGGTTTCGTTCAGGGACGAGCTGGCAACATTTCCAGGGTCATTAAAACAAATACATAGTGGTCACGATATAGTGTGGGAGTCAACAGACACGATCTCATATATAAGAGAAGGTAGCAATTATGGGATATTCTTTCAATATGTTTCTAAAATACGAACTGGTTTATGTGCAACATTTCTAACTTCTGCATATCTTTAGGTATTAGTGCGAAACATCCAACTGGTCTTCGTTGGGTAAACTAAGTGGCGCTTTAAAATACGTATCAAGGGAGTAGCTACGATGGCAGTATTGGGGTGTCAATAGGCTGATAACATATACTACAGACATGGTGCACGACTGGTCAACATTGGCTTCACACCCTGGACACACTTATCGAAATGTGTAAGACGTGTGATGGGTTCCGATATAAGTATAGGTACTGCATTAAATATGCTCCAGGTTGTGGAGCCGCGCGTTGTGTCTTGGTTTTCAAAACTGTTCTCAAATCTCCATGCAGTCCAGTAAGTCCACCATGTAAGTACATCATCCAACATTCTAAATTAAAATTAAGGATTACCGTGGCTTCGTTTTTTAAAATTTCATACAGTAATAATGGTGAACTGTTTTTTACGTTCTGTATTCACTTCTGTTTAAAGGTTTACCACGATGGCCGCAGGGACTTTAAATGGAGTCATGCAGGAAATTAAACGAATCGTCAGTGCCTTCAGATAATTAGAGAGCAGATCACGCACACCTGGAGTGATAAATCTTCTTTTGTGGACTAGAAGACAATACAATCCTGGCTTTTAGATGGTCTTGTCAAGCTGGTTACACTGACAGATTTTTCTTTTAATCAATAAATCCCTGCGATAGGTTACAGTTTAACAGATAGTTTATATTCATAATTTCCCTTTACCTTTAGGACCGATTCGATGGAATGAGATGCACACAACTTCTTGAGAACAGCAAGATCCTTCCACATGGGCGAGGTAAATTACCTGTGCGTTCCACCAGAAAGTCTCGCTATCTATTTTCCGATGGTCATCAGCCGGGACCAATTAAAGGGCTATCTTGCATTCAATTTTTGGAAACCTTCTGACCCCCACCACGTGGCGTACAATTGATTTGTGTCATCGTAAAATGTAACTCGAAGTGTCGAAATTTTGATATTGCTGGAGAAGAAATACTTTAATGTTTGTGTGAATCAAAACAATTTGAGCTCATTAAATGCAAAATGCAATGTAGATAAAATTTGTAATACGTTCAAATGTTTTCTTGAAAAAAAAAATTTTTTTAAATTTTTTTTGTGGTTGTTGACTTTCACATCGAGCAAATCAGGGGTAAACTATGGTTGCATTGTACTGTAGGCTGCTTTATTATTTCCGTAAGCTTAAGCTTAAATGTTACGTTTAGTTCTTTCTTGATCTGAAGTTAAGTTTTTTTTAATTTGCGAAGAGAAACGTAAAATGCTTTCTAATAAGCGACTTACTCCAGAAACTACATTATTACGTTTTTTAGAAGAATTAGGAAAGCACGATATTGAGGTGAATTTTTACATCCACGTTAATTAATTACCCAAAACGTTTATAGTTCCTGATATAATTTGAAGCGTTTACATTACTCAACACACATAGCTTCGGCTCTCATTTGTGATGACAATAAAATGTTGTAGTATTAGCGGGATAAGGTCTCCCACCTAATGTTAATAAGGGAGGCAGCAGGCAGCATGATTAAACATATAGAGAACAAAAGAGTAACTGGTGTGTCTCAACGAACTACATTTCTCTAAATAAAGATATATTCAATTTCGCGTTATTTCATGCTTTGTTAGTCTGTTGAACTAAACCTGCGCGATTAATTCTTTTTTAATGGAGTTATTAATATTCGCGTTATTCCCGTCGTGGAATGTTGTGAACAATGTTTTGGTGCCTGTTAATTCCCTAAATTCAGGTATGTCAAGAATTCGTTGTACGTAGATTAGTTGGCAAAAATGTAAATTTGAATTAAACTAAGCTGTAAAAACAGACTCCTTCAATCTTCCTATTTTTTTGTTACTTTTTAACTGACCGTTTACTCTTTTTTTAGCTTTTATCTCCGTCAAATGGACTTATTACCGTCAAAGTGGGACTTCAATTCTCTAATTTTTTCTTCCTTATATGTTTTCCAATTGGGTTTATATTGAATATTTATAGATTCCTGTTTACAATCATAGATACACTGAATTCCACCCGTTTGTCTAAGCATTTATTAAATTAACTCCTCTGTTTCGGAGACATCGGGTCATAGTTAAACTATACGCTTTAGTAAGATAACACAAGTGGTGATTTTTTCTGATTTGATTTTCTTTAAAGTTAAATTTTTAGGTTGTTTATTTTATAACCAAATTCCAGTCTCTGGTTATTAGAATAGTCAACTTTAACTTTTGAAAACAGAAAAGGCAAAAATATGGGTTAATTTCATAAATGAAAATTTAAGCTAAAAGAACATGTAGTTACAAAATACTTATATGATGTGTGCTTAGCAAGCTTCTAAAAATGGGGAAAAAAACAGATACAGAAGTGAACTAACCTAGAAGGAAGGACAAATAAACACAAATGGACACTGCAGATCTGATAGAGCTTTGTTCTGATCATTGTAAAGATGGCCATTCTTACGAAAGAATATAATCGTGAGGGGAGTCATTAAAATTAATCTTTGTGGTGTAAACTCCCAACGTAACCGAAATTAAACGCAATTAAAACTGCAAGAAATTAATTTATATAATCACAATTTTCAATGAAATATGTTTGACGTCGTCAATGCAATTATTTTGGAAACGGCTCAGGTTGCTTCATTCATTATTGACCGAGTTGATAACCAAACCACAAGTCAAAATCATTAAATACACATCCACTGTTAATGTATTTAAGTTGAAGAAAAAAACGGTAACCAGATCTTAATTAAATAATCCCAAACATACTACAACTAGTCGGTGGTCCGTGGAAAAATCCACGGATACGCCCGTCCTTTTTATACCGCATCGCGTTTGTCTTGCTACTTGCGGTACCATTTTTCGTGACAGACAGACGTGTATTACGTGTACAGGTATTTAATATAGGCTAGTCGGGGCCACAAGTGACTGTGCGACCTGCCATTAAATGCACAATGAAGCGCTTAATAAGAACCAAAAACTGGTGGAGCGATTTAGTACAGGTATATAATATGTCGTAAATCGAGTGAAGCGCACACAACATTATGTTGTTTCCGGTGTAATATATTTTTCGAAAAATAACTTTCGACAACTTTAGCTGAAATAAAAACACAGTTTACAAATCGTTGCTACCCGTCATAGCAAAAATAAACAGTCGGCCAACCTTTTTTATTTTTCGGAGAATGTTCCCGGTGAAAGTTCCAAAAATGAATGTTACTCCAGGCTGAGCGCTTGGTACAGGTAAACAATGTTGCACATCCATGTAGGTGTAATACCCTTTTCCGAAAGAACCTTTATCGCAAGTTCAGTTAAACAGAAACACAGGACACAGCCCGTCGTTAACACTGGACTGAGCGCTTAGTACAGGTAAACCGTGTTGCACATGCGGTTTAGGTGTAATACACTTTTCGAAAAACTATATCGCAACTCCAGTTTACATAAAAACAGAGAATACACTCGGTTGTTAACACTGGCCTAAGTATAGTTAGTATAGTCTCCAGTGGCCGATTCTCCGAAACGGGCATTAATCAAAAATTGTAGGACAACTGGGTCAAATTGTATTTGATGGTACAACGAAAACATGTTAAAGGTAAATTTGCCATGGCTAGATTACACATGAATAATGATCAATACAAACAATTGCAAAAATCTTGGAAGAGAAAAAATTTTGAAATTGCACTCTTAAGGTCCGCTTTGACGAAGAAATAATACTAAATATTAAGTAGTAACGGTCAGTTAAAAGTAACCAAAAAATTAAGATTGAAGTAGTCTTTTTTTTACAGCTTAGTTTAATTTAGATTTAAATTTTAGCAACTGTTCACGTACAACGACACAAGTCACGAAGGGAATAACGCGAATACCTATAACAACTCATAAAAAAGAATTTAATCAACGCAGTTTAGTTCAACAGACTAACAAAAAGCATGAAAATAACGCGAATTGAAATACGTCTTTATTTTGAAAGTGGGTTCGTTGACAACCAGTTATTATTGTGTTCTCTAGTATGTTTATCATCTGCCCTGCTGCCTCCCCTAATCACATTAGGTGAGAGATCCTTACCAGGCCGATACTAAACATTTTTTTGTCAATCAAAATTGAGAACGAAGTATGCGTGTATGAGTAATTGCTAAGTAAAAATGTTTCTCGAACTCTAAAATAGAAACTTCTTAACGTTCGGTATTATTAACGCTAATATTAAAAGTTCACCTTAATATTGCGCTTTGCTAATTCCCTAAAATAATGGTTTGTGGAGTAAGTGCTTTTTTAGTTAAGTATTTCACTTCTTTTCGCACGTTCAAGTAAATCAAGAAAGAACTAAAGTAGCATAGCTTTCAGTAAACAATAATTACCCCTGATTTGAGTCTAGGTGAAGTGAAACAACAAGACATTTTCTTCAAAAAAAACATTTTAATGTATTACAAATTTTATTACATTGGGTATTTTGCATTAATAGCTTCAAATTGTTTTTGATGCACAAGACATTAAAGTATTTCTTCTCCACAATATCAATTCGACACCTCGAGGTTACATTTTACGATGACACAAATAATTGTCACGCCACGTGTGGGGGTCAGAAGGTTCCAAAAATTGAATGCAAGATAGCCCTTTAATTGGTCCGGCTGATGACCATCGGAAATGATAGCGAGACTTTGGTGGAACGCACAGGTAATTATCTCGCCATGTGTGAGGATCTGCTGTCTCAAGAAGTTGTGTGCATCTCATTCCACGAATCGGTCCTAAAGTAAAGGGAAATTATACCTATCTGTAAACTGTACCTATCGTAGGGGATTATTGATTAAAGAAAAATCTGTCAGTTACCAGCTGACGACCATCTAAAACCAGGATTGTATTGTCTTCTAGTCCAACAAAGAAAGTTATCACTCCATGTGTGCGGATCTGCTCTTTCTAATATCTGAAGGCACTGACGATTTTTTAATTCTTCCTGCATGACTCCATTTAAAGTCCCGCGGCCATCGTGGTAAACCTTTAAACAGAAGTGAAAACAGAAGTAAAAAACAGGTTCACATTATTACTGTGTGAAATTTTTAAAAAACGATAGTCATGGTAATCTTAATTTTAATTTAGAATGTTGGATGATGTACTTACATGGTGGACTTACTGGACTGCATGGAGATTTGAGAACAGTTTTAACCAAGACACAACGCGCGGCCACAACCTGGAGCATATTTAATGCAGTAACCTATACTTATATCGGAACCCATCACACGTCTTACTACATTTCGATAAGTGTGTCCAGGGTGTGTAGCCAATGTTGACCAGTCGTGCACCATGTCTGTAGTATATGTTATCAGCCTTATTGACACCCCAATACTGCCATCGTAGCTACTCCCTGATACGTATTTTAAAGCGCCACTTAGTTTTACCCAACGAAGACCAGTTGGATGTGTCGCACTAATAACCTAAAGATATGCAGAAGTTAGTAATGTTGCACATAAACAAGTTCGTATTTTAGAACATATCTGAAAAAAATATCCCCATATTGCTACCTTCTCTTATATATGAGATCGTGTCTGTTGACTCCCCACACTATATCGTGACCACTATGTATTTGTTTTAATGACCCTGGAATATGTTGCCAGCTCGTCCCTGAAACGAAACCAATAATGTAAATCTTTGCTACTAAGAAAAAAAAAAATTGTATAAAAATAGTGTTTAGCTTACCAACGCTGTTACCGCCTCTAGAACCTTTGCGATAATATATTTTGTCATGGCGATTAACACCCCACACACCAGAATCTCCAACTGATACGTATTTCAAGGAACCAGAAATATGTCTCCAATGTTTTCCTAAATACACAAGGAAATAATTCTAGAAATTTTTAACTTCTTTATTCCTTATGGCGGGGAGATCCTGCTTAACATTTAGTACCATATATGTTTTACCTGTAGGTGTGCGAAGATTTGCGCCAATTCTGTAATAGATTCTGTCGCGTCTGTTCACTCCCCATACGTTATTTGTTCGGGAACTTACCACTCACTTGCTTTAAAAGTCCACCAATCAGTTTCCATGTAGCTCCACCGGGATGGATTTTGAAATAGCTCTGGTGTATATATGATCATGCCTGTTTACGCCCCACACGATACTGTAAACCCGAACTAATTTCTTTTAAACTTCCCGCTGAAAGAAGAGATATATTTCTTTTAGATCTCACCGCTACTCCCTAGGTCTGTCCGGTTGTGTGATAAATATTGCATAATTGCTAAAATCGGTGATTTCAAAGCGATTAAAACAGAGAGACCACAGTGGTTTAAAATTAAACATACAAACCTCTGATCCATCTTGAACCTTTCGGTGGAGATTTGTAAATTGGTCCAGGCAAATACGTTCCCACTCTGTAATAGATGTAATCGTGTTTGTTAACGCCCCATACGCCTGCTTGACCTGCTGAAAACAACTTTTAAACCGCCAGTAATTCGATGCCATGTGGTACCAGCTTTTTTCCTCTGTTGAGTAATAATAACATTCCGTGAGAAAACATGATAACAAACAGCAAACCTTAACAATTTTAAGCCATTTACCTGCTTGGACATGCCAAAAGCACAAACAGCAAAGAACCAAAGTGTTTGCATATTTGCAGCCACCTAAAAGTATATTATGCATAAATATAAGACAAAAACCGACGATCAGATAAAATGTGAAACGAGAAGTCGTTGCTTGACATACCTTTTTCGCTTGACTAATAAGTATGTCTTGCTTGGGATATGTCGTGCCTATTTATAAGAAAACAGAATGTTCCGCTCTTCGATTTATTTTTAGAATATTTTTCTTATTCCCTGTGAAATTTACGGAACATAAAGCCAAAATACAATTAAAACTAAACCATTGGACCTTTGATCAAATATAATCGTGAGCGGAGTCATTAAAATTAACTTTTGTGGTTGAAACTCCCAAAGTAATCGAAACTAAACGCAATTGGGCTTACAAGAAGTTAATTTATGTAATCACTCTTTTCAATGAAATATGTTTCACGTCTCAATGCAATTACTTTAAAACTTTCCGTTGTTTTGAAATTTTTTAAAGTTTTTTACTATGTTTTGTAATTTCCCGCTGCGAATATATTTCGAATGTTTGAGCATTTTTGTTCTATATGGAAAGTGAAAACTTTTGAATGTTTTCATTTTGTTGTTGTTTTCCTCGAGAAAAAAAATGTCGCTGTATAATAGTTGTAATAGTTGTTGCGTTGTAAGCTTTGTTGTTGATACAAGCAAAGAGTTTCATTTTATTTTCGCTTTTTTCCATATAAAGTGTGATTAACCATTAATCACATGTTTGGTATCGTAAAATTTTGGGATATATTTACCTCGTTCGATTTTTGAAAGCTAAGATTTCTAAAATTTCAAAAATCGAACTTATCCCAAATTTCCTTTTCAAACATGTGACTTGTGTTATAAAGAGCCACATTTTTATTTTTTTGATAAGTAATAAAACTTCTTTTTGGCAAAGTTTTACTACTTATTACTACAGGAGAAGTATTAAACGAGGAAAAAACGAGTGCATTTAGCATGCTCACTAGTTCATACATGTTTGTAACTACTAAACTTCAGAAATTGTGTTATTAAAGCGTTGTACAGTATTGGTTTTCCTTTACAAATTTCGTAATAATCTTTCATTCTCTTATTTTTCGGTTAATATTTATTAACTGAAACATAGTTGTGTTATAAAAAAATAGCGACCTCTGTTTGTTTTAGCTGCAAGAATTTTACGTATTAAGACAAGTAGACTAAATTTTAAAATCAATGTGGAACTCACTAACCCGGCTAACCCTATTTGGAGGGTGGTGATTGTGGGCTTTAAGAAGTACGTGTTGGAAATAATTAGACGCAGACATCTGAAGTGACTCGTTACTGTAAAAAAAAATTCTGTTCTGCAAAAAGACTACGATGCAACACAAGCTCTTGTGTAAATACGAATGCTTAATTTGTAAAGGCGGATTTGCATGTCATTCACTGCAGTCGGACAAATAACTGCAATGCATCTGCACATGCTTAATTTCTACTATTAGCTTATTGCTTAACCTTAGCATTCGTCACAGTAGTTAACTAGTACAACGAATAGGAATTTTTCAACCAACCAGGTTTTGAATAACAATACACAAAAGTAGAATGAAGTATTATAAAGAAACATGAAAATATGAAGTGCTGGTGTAAACTGCATTCTTTCATTCACAACAAGTAGATTATTTGTATTCTCCTTATCGAGACGACTGCGATGGATGACTGGAAACTCACATTAAGGCATGTCCAACGTTGGCCAAAACTTTTACAGCTATTATTGTGTTTGGTAGTAAACTTCATTTTGTTGTTGTGATCTTGTTTATACAATTTGAACTGACGCTCGCATTGTAATACATTAAGTAATATTGCCGAAGTTATTGTATAACTTAACTTATAACTTTTATGCCAAACGACTTAAAACGGCCGTTAAAGGATCAAGATCCTATACATTGTCAAAGTGGAAAAAACAAAAGTGAAAATTAAATCACCTTGTGTGTAAATTTATATGGGCGCACGGGTCAAGGCCATGGCCAAAGAAACAACAATCAAGGATCTTTTTACCTACTTCTTTACAAGCATGGACAAAGGGGCAAAATATTAAGTGGGTTCATTTGCTATCTTAGGGGCGGATCCAGCATTTTTAACATGTCAGTCACATTTTTTGCGAATCAAAAAACAGTGCAGCAATTTGCTGCGCCCAGAACAGCTCATGGGGGGCGCTGTAAGCCCTCCATGGCGGGTCCGGGCTGTGCCCCGGAAACTTTCCCTATTTTTAACACACTATAAACGGCCTAAGTAATGTTCAAGTTATTAGCTTTCTTAGTGACGTTGTTTACTCTTAAGTTTCGAATGGACAGCAAAATAACAAACCATCTTGTGAAGGGTTGCAAAAAAGTGTAGGAAAAACGATTTAAATTCATATATTTTAAAACTGTTTCGCCCAATATCAGGGCTCGTCAGTATGTTTGTTATTCCAGACATGGACAGTATGCTAAAGTAGGCTGAACTAGGGGAAGCAGGGGATTAAATAAAATAAATTGATATAACATAAAGAAAGAATAAAGACATTTATGCGCAGTAAGCTTATTCAAAAAAAGGTGTTTTGCTTTTACTTTTTTGAGTTGTTTTAACCAGAATTACAGAATTGATTGCTTTCATTTGGTCCGAAAAATCTTTGATTGCTTTCATTTGGTCCGAAAAAACCCCACTAACTGCTTTCGTTTGGTCCGAAATTTTAATTACACGGTATCGGTTTATAAAAGTTTTAATAATTATAAGAAAATACAGGCTGAATCGCACCTCGAATACCGTAAATATGGGTCAAAGCACACAGGTTTTTGTAAACCAATCAGAATACGTTATTTCGGCCGGGAAGCCAATCAATTTGCAGGAAAATTTTTCGGATGTCAGTCGCTGTTTGCCGTATTTCTCAACTCAGTCACAGAAGAGGAAGGTCTGTAAAATGAAGCTCAACGGTCGCAGGGCCTGCGAGATCAGAGTACCCTATTATTTTTTACGATTCTTAGTAAAAATTATGTCAGTCGCATGACGGCGCTGACGTGCACTGAATCCGCCCCTGTATCTATCTTGCCTCATATTCGCAGGCCGTAGCAGTTACGTAAATATAATAACATGCATATTTACTATATAAATCTACATGTGCGTAAAGTGAAATACTTATATATAGCCGTATGTATTATAGCCACGACAACGGGTTATATATTTACGCACTATACGGATTCTTAAATAAAGTGGCGGGCATTAAATAACACAGAAGTTCTTAATTCCAGAACAACCGAAATAAGGGTTGGTGTTGGAAGGAGTGTTTTAGCTGTTCTTTCAGCATTGTGCACTCATTGCTTCAAAATAAACCTTTAGCAACATTTGATCCTTTTAGATTGCATCAAATAAGGTTTGTGTACAATTTTTTTATGCTTAATACTTTGAATTCATCGTTAACAATGCAATGCAGACGTTGTCATGCTAAACGACGCACGAAATCTTCAAACTACAAATAACAAATGCGATATATTTTTATCGACTTTGCTGTGATAGATGAATTCCCGAACTCTCCACAGAACCGCATTTTTACCGACTTTGTTTTGGCCGCCCGCGCAGAGTAGACCAATCACGAGACTCCCAAGTTCGCTAATAATTTTTCACAACTTTGATTTGCTGACATAGGAACATGAAACAATCAGATCCAGCGTAAGAAAGGCCGTTTTAAAAGCTGTGACCTTGAGGTTTGTTGACCTTTTTGTCTTCAAAAAGCTTTTTATTTTTAAAACATTTGCTTTTTTTTTTGTTTTTACATTTTTAAATAAGTACATTTATCACGTTTTCTAGTCATGTATAAATCTTTAATAAACCAATTAATATCTTATTAATTAAGTTTCTCTCTACAGAAAGGAACAGAAATACTGAGATCAAGAACATTTCGCGGCGGCTATTTTTTGCAAAATTCTATAATGACAAAATTTGAAAGGTTATTTAACATGCAGTGTTTCTTTTATTTGTTGAGTTGATTAATTTTCAATTGCAAAAAGACTGTCCATTGAATTTTATTTTTGATACCATCTGAAAAAGCGGAACATTCTGCCTTCTGTATACTAGAATGAGAATAAACAATATAACAGTTGTCAGGCAGTCGCAATCTGCATCATTTCATCTGCATCATTTCATATAATTACTTCGACAAAAGGTGCAAAACTGTAACCAGGCGTAGCAATTTAAAAAAAAATCAAGGCTATCAAACGAAATTGAAATTGACCAATAACTGACTTAACCTAAATGTGCTAACATAACTTATTTTTAATTTTATCATAATGTACAAGTTAAGTAGTAGTCCAGCGTTTGTAGGACTACTACTTGGACCAATTTCCGTTCCGTATGGTTACTTTCTAGCGTATTTGCCCTTACAATTATAGGCGAAATGCAATATATTTCTGGCATTTTAAGCTATTGGCGTCAGTCTAAAACATTGAGGTGTGGCGTAACGCCAAAACAGTTAAAAATTTAGCTACTTTAAAGCAAAGTAATTTCCGCTATATCTGTTACAGACAGTCTCGCTATAAGTTATATAAAAAATTTGTACTTAGTTTAAAATGTTAACAAAATCCTTATTTTGTGATAAAGAAGACGCCATAACTCTATATGACGGTGGAAAGTCTGATGACCGGAAAATTATTTACCGTGTAATGACTAGTTAAACTTGCTGCAGACCTGTGAAAGAATCCACTGACTTCTAATTAAATTAATGGAAAAATTTGGAACAATGCCAAAGAGGAAGAAAATTACAAATGTCAATTATTTTAGTATGTTACATCGTTCCCTTTACTAAAAAAAATCTAAAATGTAAAAAATAAAAACGGTTAGCAAGGAGTAAATATATTTTATGGGTATATTTTATATACCCATAAAATCTTTACATGGAAAAAAAATCATGAAAATAAATATGAAAAAAAAAACGATTTTCAACGATCAATATATAGGACAAAAATTATTTTTAAGTATAAATATTCCATATTGCACTTTCTTCTAAAGTTAAATACGAAAGGTAACAACAACAAGCAGTTTAAAGTCGTAACAACTAAAGCAACAAAAATCAGTTCCTTAAGTATATTTCATACTTCTGTTTTCTACAAATTTTAACCCGAATTCAAAAGCCTACTGTTTCAATTTGGCAAATATAAAGGAACTAAAAATCAGTTATTTTGGTTTTTTGCATACTATCCTTACGCACAAAACTTAACAAAAAATGTTAAAATTAACCGGTTAACAACAAAAATATAATTATATTGTTATGATTCATATTACCTTCTGCTATCTTCTTGCCAGCAATAAGTAGGAAACCCTAACCCAACGTACACGTAAGGTGAATTAATATATAGATAAATTTAAACACTCCATGAAAAAAAAATAAGGTGTAAAGATTTGTTGCCAGCGTTAGTATAATAGACTAGTCATTGACTCCTGAAAAAATCCACAAAATCGTCAACTGTACATACTTCGAGCCTATCGTGCTTTTTTGCACAAAGTAACAATTTACCTACTACTTTAAACAAAATGTGGTTAGTATTTCATCTAGTCATTACTCCCGAAAATAAAAACTCCCAGGAAATTATCACGCCGTACTTATTTTCCGCATCGGGAATTCGCACATCCTTGTTTGCCTTTAGTATGAAGTAATAAATTAATCTACGGGTTTTTAATATACGACCGTCGTACACATTTCCCCCAATTAATGTTTTCTGTCATCTTGTACGCCTGTTTGCATGGAGTTATAAATTAGCGTACGTTTCAGCTAAAATATAGCTGCAACGACACCACTTTTATTAGAAGAAAATACACGTAATAATAATGGCCGATTAGCCTAAAATTTCTGCCTAATCAAAGAGGTGAACGTCAGCTTCATTGCTGAACTTGAGCATTAAGGCTGCGAATGAACGAAAAATCACAAAATTTAATAGCATATTTCCGCTTTGACAGTGTATAGTATCTCGCCCATTGGACGAACATGTACAAGTCATGGATCTGTCGGTCACAAATTTGTTAAATTCACATATTCGCGGTGCCTATATAGCAGACGTTAACCCTAGTTTCTAAAGCTATTTGACATAAAAGTTATGAGGTCTATACAATAACTTCGGCAATATTACTTAATGTATTTCAATGCAATCCTTTTCGAGCGCCAGTTCTAATTATACAAACAAAAAACTCATAACAACGAAAATGAAGCTGCGACAGTTTTGGACATGGCCTTATGGATTACAGTCTTTATCGCAGTTGTTCAAATAATGAGATTAAAAAAAAATCTATTCGTTGCGAATGAAAGAATGAAGTTCGCACTAACAGTTCACAAAACAACTAACACATTTGTTTTTTTTAGTTTCGTACCACCACTTTGCTATTTGACTCTACTTTAATAATTACTTTTTAATATTTTACTCTAGTTTGGAAATTGTAATTCAAAATCCAATTGGTTAATAAATTTCTATTCGTCGTAATAGTTAAACTTACTCGAATACTGCGACGAATGCTGAGGAATAAGAGAAAATTCAGCAGTATGGTAAAAATAGAAATTGCGCATATGCAGATGAATGATGGCTTATTCGTGCGACCACGACGAATATAATTTGAACACGCCTTTACAAATTAACATTAAGCATTCATATTTAGAGGATCTTTTTTGCATCATAGATTTATCTTCTTACGGAGTAGCATTTAATTACAATGACGAGATGTCTGCGTCTAATTATTTCCAATGCTTATTCCTACTAATGTAGGGTCTTTTAGGCGCTGCTTAAATGGGAGAAGGTGGGCTATATATCTTCTAAAAAGAAAGTACTATATACATAAAATTTTAAAAACACATAGTCTTTGATACATTAAATAAATTTGAATGAACAACACTTATCACTTACCAGTATAATTCTGAAAAATCCAGATGGGGTAGTCCTTGAAGCCCACCACCACCACCCTCTTTCTGAATAGAGTTTGCAATTTTAGTGAGTTTAACACTGACTTTCAAAATTCAGTCCACTCAAATACACAAAATTCATGTAACCAACACAAACAGAGGTCCCTATAGCTAGTTTTATTTTTATAACACAGCTACGTTTCATCCAATAAGTATTCACTGACAAATATAAGAATGAAAGAATATCACGAAATTTATAAAGGAAATTTCTGAAGTTTAATAGCAATGAACATTCTAAGTGCACTCGTTTCTTCCTCGTTTAAATACTTTTCCTGTAACGGAACTGCTTATTTCAAAAATGTAAAAATGTAGCTCTTTACAACACGAGTAAATAACATTAATTCACTTTTTGTAGTTCCAATTACGTTTAGTTTCGATCACTTTGGCACATTCCCGTGGTTTAGTTCTAATTGTATTTTTGCTTCATTTTCCGCACTAACAAATAAGTTCACAGGCAATTAAAAAATATTCTTAAAATAAATCGGAAGCGGAACATTCTGCTTTCTTATAAATAGGCACGACAGATCCCAAGCAAGGCATACTTATTAGTCAAGCGAAAAGGTATGGCAAGCAACGTCTTCTCGTTTCACATTTTATCTGATTGTCGGTTTTTGTATTATATTTATACATAATTATACATTTTTAGGTGGCTGTAATATGCAAACACTTTGGCTCATTGTTGTTTTGTGCTTTTCGCATGCCCAAGCAGGTAAAAGTCTTTAAAGTGTTAAGGTATGCTGTTTGTTGTCATGTTTTCTCACGGAATGTAATGTTATTATTACTCAACAGAGGAAAAAGCTGGTACCACATGGCATCGAATTACTGGCGGTTTAAAAGTTGTTTCAGCAGGTCAAGCAGGCGTATGGGGAGTTAACAAACACGATTACATCTATTACAGAGTGGGAACGTATTTGCCTGGACCAATTTACAAATCTCCACCGAAAGGTTCAACATGGATCAGAGTTTGTATGTTTAATTTTTAAACCACTTTGGTACTTCTCTGTTTTAATCGCTTTGAAATCACCGATTTTAGCAATTATGCAATATTTATCACACAACCGGGACAGACCTAGGGTGTAGCGGTGAGATCTAAAAGAAATATATCTCTCCTTTCAGCGGGAAGTTTAAAAGAAATTAGTTCGGGTTACAATATCGTGTGGGGCGTAAACAGGAAAGATCAAATATATACCAGAGCTATTTCAAAATCCCATCCCGGTGGAACTACATGGAAATTGATTGGTGGATTTTTAAAGCAAGTGAGTGTAAGTTCCCGAACAAATAACGTATGGGGAGTGACCAAACGCGACAGAATCTTTTACAGAATTGGCGCAAATCTTCGCACACCTACAGGTAAACATATATGGTACTAAATGTTAAGCAGGATCTCCCCGCCATAAGGAATAAAGAAGTTAAAAATGTCTAGAATTATTTCCTTGTGTATTTAGGAAAACATTGGAGACATATTTCTGGTTCCTTGAAATACGTATCAGTTGGAGATTCTGGTGTGTGGGGTGTTAATCGCCATGACAAAATATATTATCGCAAAGGTTCTAGAGGCGGTAACAGCGTTGGTAAGCTAAACACTATTTTTATACATTTTTTTTTTCTTAGTAGCAAAGATTTACATTATTGGTTTCGTTTCAGGGACGAGCTGGCAACATATTCCAGGGTCATTAAAACAAATACATAGTGGTCACGATATAGTGTGGGGAGTCAACAGACACGATCTCATATATATAAGAGAAGGTAGCAATATGGGATATTCTTTCAGATATGTTCTAAAATACGAACTTGTTTATGTGCAACATTTCTAACTTCTGCATATCTTTAGGTATTAGTGCGAAACATCCAACTGGTCTTCGTTGGGTAAAACTAAGTGGCGCTTTAAAATACGTATCAGGGAGTAGCTACGATGGCAGTATTTGGGGTGTCAATAAGGCTGATAACATATACTACAGACATGGTGCACGACTGGTCAACATTGGCTACACACCCTGGACACACTTATCGAAATGTAGTAAGACGTGTGATGGGTTCCGATATAAGTATAGGTACTGCATTAAATATGCTCCAGGTTGTGGCCGCGCGTTGTGTCTTGGTAAAACTGTTCTCAAATCTCCATGCAGTCCAGTAAGTCCACCATGTAAGTACATCATCCAACATTCTAAATTAAAATTAAGATTACCATGACTATCGTTTTTAAAATTTCATACAGTAATAATGTGAACCTGTTTTTTACTTCTGTATTCACTTCTGTTTAAAGGTTTACCACGATGGCCGCGGGACTTTAAATGGAGTCATGCAGGAAGAATTAAAAATCGTCAGTGCCTTCAGATATTAGAAAGAGCAGATCCGCACACCTGGAGTGATAACTTTCTTTGTTGGACTAGAAGACAATACAATCCTGGTTTTAGATGGTCGTCAGCTGGTAACTGACAGATTTTTCTTTAATCAATAATCCCCTGCGATAGGTACAGTTTACAGATAGTTATAATTTCCATAATTTCCCTTTACTTTAGGACCGATTCGTGGAATGAGATGCACACAACTTCTTGAGACAGCAGATCCTCACACATGGCGAGATAATTACCTGTGCGTTCCACCAAAGTCTCGCTATCATTTCCGATGGTCATCAGCCGGACCAATTAAAGGGCTATCTTGCATTCAATTTTTGGAACCTTCTGACCCCCACACGTGGCGTGACAATTATTTGTGTCATCGTAAAATGTAACCTCGAAGTGTCGAATTGATATTGTGGAGAAGAAATACTTTAATGTCTTGTGTATCAAAACAATTTGAGCTATTAATGCAAAATGCCCAATGTAATAAAATTTGTAATACGTTCAAATGTCTTTCTTGAAAAAAAAAATTTTTTTAATTTTTTTGTGGTTGTTTGACTTCACATCGACGCAAATCAGGGGTAACTATTGGTTTGCTATTGTACTTAGGTGCTTATTATTTCCCCTAAGCTAAGCTTAATGTTACTTTAGTTCTTTCTTGATTTGAAAGTTAAGTTTTTTTAATTTGCGAAGAAAAGTAAAATGCTTTCTAACTAAGCACTTACTCCACAAACTACTTACTTACGTTTTTTTAGAGAATTAGGAAAGCACGATATTGAGGTGAATTTTTAATATCAGCGTTAATTAATACCCAGAACGTTAATAAGTTCCTATATAATTTGAAGCGTTTAATTACTCATACACACATACTTCGCTCTCATTTGTGATTGACAATAAAATGTTTAGTATTAGCCGGGTAAGGTTCTCCCACCTAATGTAATAAGGGGAGGCAGCAGGGCAGATGATAAACATACTAGAGAACACAAGAGTAACTGGTTGTCAACGAACTCATTTTCTAAATAAAGATATATTTCAATTCGCGTTATTTTCATGCTTTTGTTAGTCTGTTGAACTAAACTGCGCTGATTAAATTCTTTTTTATGAGTTATTATAGTTATTCGCGTTAATTCCCGTCGTGAATGTTGTGAACATTATTTTGGTGCCTTGTTAATTCCCTGAAATCAGGTATGTCAAGATTCGTTGTACGAGATTAGTTGCAAAAAATTAAATTTGAATTAAACTAAGCTGTAAAAAAGGACTCCTTCAATCTTCCTATTTTTTTGTTACTTTTAACTGACCGTTACTACTTCTTATTTAGCTTTTATTTCTCCGTCAAAGTGGACCTTATTTATCCGTCAAAGTGGACCTTGCAATTTCTAATTTTTTCTCTCCTTAGATGTTTCCAATTGTTTATATTGAATATTTATAGATTCCGTTGTACAATCTAGTACACTAATTCCACCCGTTTGTCTAGCATATTTAATTAACTCCTGTTTCGGAGACTCGGTCACTGTAAACTATAAGCTTTAGTAAGATAAACAAGTGTGATTTTTTATGTTTGTTCTTCTTTAAAGTTAAACTTTTTAGGTGTTTATTTTATAACAAAATATCAGTCTCTGGTTATTAGAATAGTCAACTTTAACTTTGAAAACAGAAATAGGAATAATGTATCATACATAGAAATTTAAGTAAAGAACAATGTAGTTACAAAATACTTATATGATTGTGCTGCTTGCCAAGCTTCCTAAAATTTGAAAAACAGATACAGAAGTGAACTAACCTAGAGGGAAGGACCAAATAAAACAAAATGGACACTGCAGAATCTGATAGAGCTTGTTCTGATCATTGTAAAGATGGCATTCTTACGAAAGAAAGTGCAGACTTATATCCTGTCAAGAAAATGGACTGTTGCAGCACTACAGTTAATGACGTGGAAAATGATAATTCGTCCGGGCCTTCATAAACTATCCACTTGTTAAGTCGTTCCGCACACTTAGTGTTCTAATATATCAAGTAGAGTGATTTTAAACACTGGTCAAAAATCACTACACTCTAAAATCACTAGAATTTTATGTTTAAAATGAACGATGATACTGTGGACCCTACCGAAAGCGCAGAGTGCCCCCTTTGAGATGGTGGACCAGTTTTTCCAGAGTAACCAGTCAATTAGTTAACCAAGTAGATAGATACTGATTGACAAAAGGTAATTGACTGGATAAAAATCAAATGTCTAATGTTAACTGGCATACAGTTGTTGCGAGAAATGTTTAGGACAAAAGCGAATAAGTAAAAAATGTCTGCTCATGTCCGCCTTACAGAGGTCAATTTTAACAGAAATATTTACGCGATTTCTGAAATTCTTAAAACGCAAAAACGGTTTTTGCTGACGTAAGCAAATATTAATTAATTATTTGCATAAATAACGATCTACAGAGTTCGCTGTAAATACTGACAAGTGTGCTTCTACTTGCCTAAAATCCGTGTGTGTATTATCGTTATTGGGTTTAAACCTATTTTCGAGAACCATTTAAAGTTTATTGTTGTAACCGAAATATTTTGTTCCAAGTAAAATTTGATTAATTTCATCAAAGTAATTTTTATTAAAAAATAATGTTACCCTATTCAGACTGAAATTACTAAGGGGTCTAAAAATCCAGGGGTGATTAAAAAGCCTATTTCTAACTCCAAAAGCAGAAAAGGAGACATCGCATTATCAGACTATTATGTAGAGAAGCGCTTTGATACAAGCGCCTACAGCAAAGAAGATGCCAGGCCACTTCAGAGATAGAGAAATGTTCCTTCTGGCACAGGCGCGCACACGCGCACGCACATCAAGTACTTAGGCGCACACGCCACAGTCAAACCCAACAAAATCAACGTCATTCTGTGCTTATCCATGCATATCAAGGTAAAGTCCCTATGATGCTATGTTTATTGATGCATATCAAGGTAAAGTCCCTATAATGCTATGTTTATTCATGCGCATCAAATAATGCTGCAAATGAGTAAAAATAATTCTGGCACAGGCGCACACACGCGCACACTGCTGACGTCATCAAAAATCAACGCATGCGCAGTAAAGATGTGTTAGTTTTGAGCAAGATGAAAATCCTCTGTGAATCGAAAATCCATACAATAAAGAATGAACACACACACTGTGAAACAATTACGCGAAATCGCGAAAAGTCGTGGGCTGTCCGGGTATTACAGGCTACGCAAGCCCGAATTGGTTGTTAAAATTCACGAAGATGATCATTTTCGGGATATGTGCAACGAAGCCGTTGAAGAGAATCCCAACATGCCCAAGTGTGTATCGGATGGTATTAAGACGCAAGACATGTGCAACAGGGCCATTGAAAGGAACCCCAGCGTTTTCAAATATGTACCGGGTCGGACGCAAGATATGTTCAATAGGGTTATTGAGGAGTATCCTGGGTTGCTCATGCATGTCCCGAATCAATTCATGACGCAGGACATGTGCAACAAGGCCATTGAGGAGATACCATATCTATTTAGATATCTCCCCAACAATTTCAAGACCCAAGAAATGTGTAACAATATGATTGAAGGAGACCCCCAATGGATTGAGTATATTCCGGACCGGTTTAAGACCCAAGAAATTTATATCAGGGTGGTTGAAGAGGACCCCTACACGCTAATATACGTGCCGGACCAATTCATAACGCTAAACATGTGCAACAGGGCCGTCCGGGATGATCCTGAAATACTCAGGCATGTCCCCAGCAGATTCATGACGCAAGACATGTGCAACAAGGCCTCCGAGGATGAACCTTCAATACTCTGGCATATACCAGATCAATTCACGACCCAAGAAATGTACAACAGGGCCATTGAAAAACATCCTTATAGATTCATACGTGTACCGATCGGTTCAAGACGCAGGACATGTGCAACAAGGGTGTTGAGTTGAATCCCAATATATTCGAATGTATACCAGACTGGTTCGTTAGTATGGATATGTTGGCAAATAGGAAAATTAGACTAAAATGGCGAAGAGCCTACCACCTGAGGAAGGTGGAGAAAATTAAGATTAAGGATGAGCTGGCTCCTGTGGCCTGGCATCCCGATAGGGTTATCGAATGGTGTTTTTCAGAGGATGAAAAGGCAGACCTCGAAAAGTTGTGGGGGTAAGATAAAAAAAAATACTATTATAATAAATGTGCATCAACCGTCAAACAAAATTGGAAGCCATGGAAAACGTAGTAGCTTTAATTTTTTTAGTTGGCCTTGGTCTCTCCCTGCCACTTATGGCAGCAGCATTAGTACAAGAATCGTCAAAAGAAAGGGAGAATGATCGAAGGATTAAAGACTTAGAGGATGATGTTTATAATTGTAAATAAATGGAACAATGTAAGGACTGTGAACGTATGCTGGATGAGTATGACAGGTGTACCTGCGGACGTAGGTTTGTGGTAAAGGGTAAAATGTTGTGCTGGTACTGCTACCAGGAATATATCACCTACAACGGGGGTAGTTGTGTATGCAATCCTCGGTCCTTGCTTGAAATTCAATAAAGAGGATGCTGAAATTTGAAGATGAGCTTGTCAACCCTAAAATTTTCTACAACTTTGCGACTACCTTTACCGATATTAATGATATCAACGTGGATTATCTGACAGTGTCAGATGCTATCCCTGCCAATGGAGGTAAGGATCAACGGTACATCATAGGGTACCATACACGAGACCTCGTGGTAGCACTCAGGGTAAAGACACCTAAAATCTGGTCCCCGAATGGAGTGACCCGGTACAACGCCAATGCTGTACCAGCGATGAGTCTTGATTTCGAGGAGTACCCTGATTGGGTTGCGAAGTATCGTCAAATTTGGAATAAGGTCTCTGGGTTGATCTCTGAGCAATTGACTACTGAGCCTGTTAAAAAGGACCGTTACATCAATGCCAAACTCAAATACTACAAGGATGCAATCACGACTAAATTCCACGGTATGCCAGTACCCTATGATGAGCCATGCCAAGTCAGTGCAATCATGGCTATTTCATCGGTGTATGTGCAAGGCAAAAACTACTACCCCCAGGTACATGTTGTGGAATGTCGGTACAAGGACTTCAAAAAAGAATGGCTGCTGGGTGATGAATAGAAAAACCATATATTTTATAGGTCCTACAAGACCTATAAAATGTACAAAATTAGGGCTTGTAAACAGGTGGGGAATCTAAATACCGCTGGCATACTGTACAGACTGACGTTTTTTTAAAACATCGTTTCTACCTTCCTCCCGACCTTTCGCAACTAGCTGAGCACGCTCTCGTTCGTTGATGGCGTCGACAATACGTTTAGACCGCTGCCTCATTTGTTCCTTTAATAGCATATATTTCTGCTTCTTTTGCATAATGAGACTAAACTCATAGTCACTAATCACCCCGTTTTCTACAGCCCTTGAGATAAGATCCATGATAGAGTTCAGCTTTGATTCCGCCAGTAGTCTTATATTCTCATGCTTCTTTGATTTGACACCCAGCCTTTTTCCAGCGTTCCTCAAGCCAGCCTGCCCGATCCCTACGGCAATCGTAATGCCTCCCATAGCGATGCATAGTTGGACACCAAGGCCCGAGGCTAACGCCCCAATTCCGACACCCGACGTGATAATACTAATGCTCAGCAATCCATGATCACATTACCTCACCCAGGTCCCGTGCATCTTGAACTTCTTTGAGAGCCTGTCCCGCTCTTTAATTTCACTTCGCAGATACTGTTCAATCTCTCCAATCTTATCAAGTCTATATTTTTTGCTTTCCTCCGGCATGTCAGCGCTTTGCCTAGGCGCACTTGGTAAATTCGGATACAGCTTGGTTATATTGCTCATTTATTATTCAATAAGCAAATGCATTGTTAGTGCAGTGAACGAAACGTTTTTCTCATGATGATATTCGTCTGTCAACATGAACTCGAGACGGTCCGTGGAGCCTTTTAGGGGTAGGTAGATCGGAGTGTCAAAACTCCAGGTCAGCATGTCTCCTCAAGCGTTTAGCTCCTTCGTGGGAAGCAAGGCGAGAATTTTTGACTTTTTACCATCTAGCAGGCAGTCGTCTTCATCCAACTGGGGACAAACAAGGCGCAGTCGAATATAGACGTCGGTCCTGTAGTATGCATCATAGTCGCCCTTCATATAGTACTTTTTACTAGGATCGTAAGGTAGGCCCAAGATCTCTTGAAGTTGTCGATGAATCACCACTGTGTACCCGTCACTGACACGGAGCCTGCAGAGTCCATTTTTCAGGACAAAGAGCTTAATCCTGTCCTGTGCCTGACTGTTCACGATAGACGCCAAATCCTCAATCCTGTACAGACCGTTTATAATTTCGATTCTAGTTTCTGTCTGATCTGGCCCTATCTTACGGATGACGAGCTCGTTGTCACTGTAAAGGTTCAGCCACACAGGTCGAATACTGATGGACTTTAAAGCAATCCTCGTGTCCTGTCCTAGATAGTCCTCCAATATTGTGGGTTTTTCGATATCTGATATGTAGAGTTGCTTCATCGTTTTGTTATAACAAAACAATGAACATATACTCATACAACCCCAAGGCAAGGTACAGGTCCAACAGGGGAGAATGGGCCCTTGATGTAACAAACTTGGAGCATCAGGACCTGTACGTGTCTACAGAGTCTCATATCTCTATAGTGTTCCCCGAGTTTACCAAATACCCCATCAAGATCCCAACTAATTTGCTGAATGACCCTGTCAGAGTGGGTTGGACAGGACCAGCCTTGGACTACTGGAACGTGCAGGTGAATTTTGCAACCCATTGTTCAACCACGGCCTTAGGTATCTCTGCTAAGCACATGACGGGCTCTGTACCCCTTGTCAACGCCATCTTCAAATTTCATGTATACTATCACATGCGCCGCATTCTGGCAAGGATGAAGGTACCCATGCCTTATAACGATGGTTTTTCTCAGTACAAAAACTCCTATTCAACCTCTGGATACGCGCAGGTGTGTCGTGAGTATGGTGCAGATCCCAATAGCCTGTACAAATTCAAAGCAGTAAGTGCCTCACTCACCAACGGTTCATGGTGGCCACAGGTTGATGGTGATTGGGCCAAATTCATTATATCAACAAGTCAGGGCTTGGCGTCGGAAGGTCTGACCAAGATAGGCGAGAGTATTCGCGTCTACGTGGTCTTGTTGCTTGGGTCGCAGGCAGGAGCCAAAGCATCTTTAATCGGGTCTGGTGCGGATAACTACACAGCAAGGCAGATTTTGCTACAAAAATTTGAAAGTATGGTACAACTTCAGGAGAATGTAGGGCATGACATCACATCATTCCAAAAAGTGCTTCAATATGCTAGGACCCCAGTAAATTTTGCCGTCATGCCCAGCGTGTACATGTTGCCCTCAGACATGAACCTACGTATAGGTAACATTGAGGGGTACAACAATAACATTTTGATCGCGCCCGCCAATGTAAACGTTGGGGTCCAGGTTGACGTGAATAGTGTGAAGCCTATTGTGAAGCCTATAGAGCGGGCTATCAAACCACCCCCTAGGCATACTATACCTCCTAAGCATACTACAACCCCTGGGCATAGTAGACCCCCTAGCCCCTCTATACATACTATACATCCTAGGCATACTACACCTACTATACATACTGCGCCCCCTAGGCATTTTATACCTCCTATACAGGCTATACCACCTACACCACCTAAGCATGCTACACCTCCTATACATACTACACCACCTATACATACTACACCTGAACAGAGGGAACCCCCTCAACAGCACGAGGATACCAAGGCAACACTGATCACGGCCGGTGTAGGGCTCATTATTGCCTATATCTGGCTGAAATAGATAATATTAGACCTTTTTCGTCTTACCAACGTAGACCACAACAAACCCAACGGCAGCCGCAATTGCCATGTACAAGTGTTTGGCTGCATATTCGACAATGGTTGCCGCCACCCTCAGAAAGAATGAGACAACCGTACCAATAATGCCGGGTAATGCAGCACCCGTCTGACCTGCTAGGTATTTGAGGAATTTCCCCAATCGTTCCAACTGCTTTTCTACAAAGCCTTTTCCTGCACCCGCCGCGGTACTTCCTCCCGCACCTGCCGCGGCACCTCCCCCCGTAACGGCGAGTACAATGGTGGAAATCAGTAGACCAATAGCGGAGACGATACTCGCTATGGTCAGTCCCTGCTCCTTGAAGAGGATCTTAAGCTTCTCAAGCAAGGACGTGTCATCTCCGGCAACTTTCATAAGCGTCTCCTTGATAAACCTCAGCTGGGGGTATATGTCAGAGGATAGTATGCCGTGTGCTTCCTGCTCAAATTTTTTTTTTTCGTTCAGATCTTTAATCTTTTTATTCACCTTTTCTATTTCCCTATCAATATACGCCTCATCCCATTTCCCTCCGTCTTGCCCGGCCTTCTGCTCCTCGAGTTGTCTAAATGGCCCTCCGCCTTGATAATCTCACTGTTGTATAAGATCATATTGGCCTTATGTAGCTTCACGGCGCCCCTTATCTTTTGAATTCTGTCGTCAAACCCTCTTCTTTCACGTTCGGTGATGCCTTCACCATCCCCACCAAATGAAGTATCTATAAGACTTTGCGTCTCGTCTATAACTTTCTCGATCAAGGGTAGCATCTCCATATCATCATCCTTCTCCTCAACCTCCTCCTCTATATGCTTGTACCCCTGCAGGAGTTTCTGGGCCCTGAATTTACCACATTTATTAGGTGCAGTGATATAATTTTTAAAACCCATGTCTCGCACGCGTTCTGCTTGCAAATTTGTTAATATGGTCCCAGCACTTAGTAAACCAATACCCCGCTTCTTGTAAATTAAATTCGTAATATCTTCATCCTTGTAAAAAAGACGATCCCCTTCCAATCGAAAATTTTCATAGGGCTCACATGGACGGGCCCCACCCTATGATCCATTCTAATTTGTTTGTACAGATTGTCGACCTTTAATATTATTAGCTGCGTGGCCGAATTTATCGCGGGGGAATTAGGATGTTGTTGTTCTTCTTCTGTCGTTGAAGGCCCAGGCGTTGATGGAAGTTTTGACGTTGATTGCGTAGTATCATCAGGTTTATTATCATTCCCATCATCCTCAAGATCATCCTCATGTGTAAATACTGGATTATCAGGCATTTATTTTAAAAATCCATCTACTAAATAAATGAGTGCATTCGGAACTACATTGGATCCATACGCAGAGACGAAGCAGTTCTTCGGTATAAAAGGGAGAAAACAACGTGTTCAAATATCTAACATACCTTCTACAATCAACCAGAATGAGGACTTGTACGTGGATATCCCCAACATGGGGAATAATGATGTCATCTTTCCAGGAAGTCTCAAACTACTGTTTGACCTGGTGCTGACGGGGACCAATACGAAACGTACCCTAGTCAGCAACATAGGCAAAAGCCTGGTCCGAGACCTACATATTACCCTGAACGGTAACGAGGTACAGAATATAAGCGATTTCAGCACCCTGGCGATCTACCGGGACTTATGGTTACCCAAATTTGACAGGGACAACAACCTCATCTTAGAGGGAATCAATCCAAATGATGGGACCATCAGGGCCTTACAGGTCAAGGCTACTGAGTATATCGGCACTGATGAAGAAAAGGCCATCGCTGCAGCGTATAGCAACACTTTCTGTATCCCGTTGGGCAAGATGTTTGAGCTTACTAGAGACTTGCCGTTTTACTAGGCAGGGGTCCATGACAGGCTGCAGTTTATACTACATTTCGCGCCGCATGGTGACGTTATAAAAGATGCAGGGACAGCAGCCCTGGAAAGCACGGCAGCCAAGGCTGCCGATGCCACATATAAAATCACCAACATCAAGCTAGAGTTCGAAAAGATCACCCACGAGGGTCTCGCGAGTGCCATGATATCAAGGTATGCAAGAATGGCATTACCTTATGAACGGACCCTGAGAAGCAAGGTGGTGACCATGAAAAAGGCTGATACCAGCTATAATTCACAAATCGACACTCCTGAAAAGAATTTGAAAGGCGTCTTACTACTCTTCATAGATCTATTCAGGCGTCAATGAGGTGTTCTATAACCCCCAAATTGAGAAGATTAGCGTCACCGTTGAGGGTGAACCCAACGAATTGTATAGTCATGCCATGTTACCCAAAGACCACCTGGAACAGGTCGTAAACCTCTTTGGTAGTCACGATTCTAACGTCACGATTGGGCAATTCTTCAATGAACGGTACGCCCTATTCATAGACTTTAGAGCCTCTCCTGATCATACCCTACATGGGTCTGGAAGGCCTCTACAACGCTTGTCAGACGGCATTACCCTCCACATGACCAAGAAAGCTGACGGAACCGGGGATTTCAGATGTTACGTCTATTTGATGATGGACGCGCAGTTGAACATCCTGGACGGGCGTTATCATAGTGTTGAGTACTAATA
Source organism: Hydractinia echinata (assembly GCA_030067915.1). Taxonomy (NCBI): domain Eukaryota; kingdom Metazoa; phylum Cnidaria; class Hydrozoa; order Anthoathecata; family Hydractiniidae; genus Hydractinia; species Hydractinia echinata. The sequence continues at coordinate 1,428,992 of JASGCC010000074.1, read as the reverse complement.
AATGGCAACTATCGCTGTTCTTGTTGCAGGCGCTGCGATTAACGCCCTGGCATTCAGTGGCACGAACTTCCTCTTCGGCAAGCTTTCCGGACATGGCGAGGTGGAGAGGAAAAGGCACGACCAAGCTATGGAGAAATTCCAAAATGCTCAAGCTCGATGGGTCCGAGACCGTCAGGCTAAAATAGACTGGTTCGATAAGTAACGGGAAATGCAAATAAAGGCTGGTAAGAGCCTTCGGGAGCTGGACGACGACATGTAAAAGTACTACATTGCATCGAACGATAAGGTACCGAAACTGGCAGATTTTTACACACCCTCCAAGAAACAACAGGATGGCGAATTGACCTTTATCGTCTCAAGATGCACAGGAGTTGGTCTCTGAGGAGACCAGTAGTATTTGGGTGAAAAACTTGTATGCTATCGTGAAAAGTCTCAACAATACCAGGACTGCCATGATCGGTATGAAGCCTAACAAGGCTATGAAAGCTGGATGAGGTGCCACTTGCGAAAAGCGAAGAATATCCCGAAGAGGGGCCATTGCCCGACGACGGGTTGTATCTCTATCTGTTACAGCCGGGAGAGGAACATGGCGACTCTAAAAGACGCGCCACTGACGCCGTTTGGAGTAGGAAAATGTATAGGTTGGATCGTATTCTAGCAGGTAGTCGCGTGCTGTACTATTTGAAGGACGGGCCTGATCGTAGCTTCGTGTCAGAAGAGTTGATGCTAATTCCCGAGGATGTTCAGGTACCTCCAGAGCATGTTAAGGATTGGTAGATTTCTCTATCCCGGCTAGGGTCCTTTAATTTTTACTACTTACAAGAGTAGTAAAAATTAGCGTCTGCCTAGTCCTCTAGTGCCGGAACACCCAAGTCATACAGGTCATCTCGAGTAAGGTCGATAAGCCCAAAGTGACACCCGCAACGCTCCACATGTCCATCCTCTTCAAACCTATTAAAGGCGTGCATGCTGTTGGGATTCTCAATAACGACAATCTCTTCGGATTTTGGGTGGTTGTCTTTGAACCATCTTCTGTTAGTTGGAAGAATACGTCTTTGAACACGCGCACAGTAGTATGGAAGATGATGATACTCGTCATCGTCTCGTGTGGTATGTTTTCGATAGATCATGATCATGTTGTCCTTTCCAGGGTCCTGGGTGTTGGGTACATACCGTTGCTGAAGTGTTTCTACTTGTTCCTGTAGCTGTTTATCTCTATCGTCTAGATCGTTCTCGAGAATAGCGACGTCGATATTCCTGTCCTCGAGGGCTTGGCGCTGCTTCAAAGGTTCATCTTGTAATTTTTTCACACCTGCTCGAGCAAGCCATTTGATTAGCCCTACAGCCTTTGGTTTCCGGGAACGACGGATGATCTCCAGGGCATCGTCTAATGTCACGAAAGCGTCATGCCTATTTTGGTCTCCTTTTAATGGTTGGTTAGAAATCAACCCTATCTCATGACGTGTAAGGGTGGAAATATCTCGATAAGACTCCGCATATTTTGCAATATCCAAAAACCTACCAATATCGGCACGTTTGAATAGGGGTTGATTCTGGTTGCCAGACAGGGTCTCGATGGTCTCTGCGTTGAACATAAGTTGCGACGACATTTCTAATATAGCAATGTTCGGCGGAGGCTTTCACCTGTAGTTTTACTACTCACAAGAGTAGTAAAATTAGCTCCTGCTTACGATATATCAATGTCAAACATACCCTCGAATAGCTCTCGCGTATCATCGTCAGGTAGCGTAAAATGGTTGTGGTAAAAATTCTCAATGCCAAGAGTATCGTCTCTGAATCGGCACCAGGCATGCACGGATTTCCTCGTGGTCATATCAGGGTACATCGCTTTTAATGTGTTTATTATTGTGCTGAGTTGCCTACGCTGGCATCGGATCATGTAGTGATTATGCACGCCTTTTTTCCATGCTCGTGAGGATCATTTTTATCAACCACACATAGCACGGTGTCATATTGATATCGGTGCGGGACATGCCTCTGCTGTAGTTCCCCAATCTCGTCCCCCAGCACCATGAGTTGGTTATTTCTATCCTCTAGATCACCCGCCAACACCGCCATGGCCATATCTCTATCCTCAAGGGCTTGGCGCTGCACCTTAAGCTCATACTGCAATTTTTCAACGCCTTTTCGAGCTAGCCATTTTGTCAAGGCTACAGCCCTTGGTTTTTTTTGATCTGACAACAATCTCCAGGGCGCCATCTAGCGTCACGAAGACGTCATGCGGATTTTGGCCTTCATTTGGGGTGTATGTGCCACATACACCTCCTATTTCTTCTCTTGATACTATCATATGATGATCGAGGCTACACTGTCTAACATTTTCAATCCCTACGAATCTACCAAGATCAGCGCGCTTGAACAGAGGCTGATTTTTTTTGTCAAATAGGGTTTCAATGGCTCCTGCTGGTATTGCGTTAAACATGGTAAGTTGCGACGACATTTCCAATATAGCGATGTTCGGCGGAGGCTTTCAGTCGAAAATTTTCCAAATTTTAGGATGTTCCAACCTCACGTACAGGCATGCGTGCTTTGATTTTGTCAAACCAGCCTTTATATCATCCCAATCGGAAATAAGGTTGGTTTCCTCGTCTACCATTTTCATGTCACTTTTTTCATGAGGGTACCACAAAAACAGGGCTTTCTTCTGCCTTCGAAGGTTCTTTGGGAGAGCAGTGTAAGACTGTGTTAAGAGCCACAAACTATGCTTCCTGTGCCTACCACTGATGGCAAGCTCAAGTAGGGGTTGTGTCCGCTTATCGAGACTCTCGTCAGCTATCATATCGTCGACGATAAACAAACTCTCTTCGCCCGCCAGCAACGACGACAATTTTTGGATCCATTCAAACAGCTGGTCCTTAGGATCGATCAGGAACACATAGTCATCCCGCCAGAGCGAGGCCCTCTCAAGGTAGGTCGTTTTCCATTGCAAGGTAGGGCACAGGATGATGATATTCTAAAAATACCTTTTGTATTCGTTTTCAAGTAGGTCTAGGATAAGCTTGGTCTTGCCACAAGAGGTCGGGCCTGTAAAGATTGCCGTATGGGGCTCCATTACGACGTCTAGCATTTTATTGATAGCCCCATTTTTTCTTATCTATTTCTTGTATAGTCGAAAGGCATTCAACACATACCCACACACCGCTGTGGTTGTTGACCAAAGACCCCGTACAGACAGGGCAGTGCGTGGTCTTGTATACGAGGGGCTGAGGATCAAATGTCAGCTTGCCCTGTAGGAAACGTAATACTTTGCGATATCGATCAGCAAGCCGTGCCTTTTCTTGTGAGACAGGGCAGGGTGCTGGGTTAAAAAAAGGTATCTTTATGGGTGTCTTTAACAGTTCAATGTACCGTGCTATAATGTCGTACGTCTACCTCCATTTATTATTTCACACCTATTCCGAGACTCGCCCTTGAGTGTTGGTGTAATATCCTACCAACCTCAGCAAGCGTCGGAGCATTGCCAGTTTCTTGATATTTAAATGGTACCTTGTGATGAATATGTAAGAACTCGTAATCTTTCCAGGTCATACCCTCAGAAAACTGGGCTTCAATATGAGCTCGCAGCATATCCATGAGCTCCTTGTTTTCATGTAGAGCCTTGCGGGGTCGGTTGCCTACAACGCAAGCGCTATCACCACCTCCATTACAGTCTTTACACTGATATTTTTGCCTTTGATGCGGGCACTTTATACGTTCCGAGGCCTTGTTGGCATCAAGGCATTTGATACACTGTTTTAGCGTTTGACCATTACGCTTGATCCTAAAATGGTTCAAAGAAAGATAGTGTTTACATTTTGAACATATCTTAGCCTCGTCCATATTGATTTCTATTTGCCCTTGGTGACAAATAGAAATTGTACTAGACGGTCTATTTTGGTTGCTTAGGCACAATGAACGCGGGGATCCACTTTTTAGAGACAGCCATTTCACGACTCGCCCTGCCTGCTGCGAAGTACGCCGTCATCTTGAGAACGTCATTCATATCCATCTTGGCAGAGGGTCTTGTTATACCTAAAAACTTTTTACCTGCTAGGGCATAAGCGAAGGTGAAACCTACGACAGTCTCATAGAGCATGTCCAGGATCTCTTTTTCTTTTGGAGTTATGTTGCTATCCATGTGAACTTTGCTTGTAGTCATTTATTATAGCATTTTGAAGATTTCGATTTGAGGATGGGCTTTGCCTTTTTGAGGCTCAGGGGTTGGTTTGTGAGTTTCTCCGCAATTTTTGCCTCTACCATTCTTGTACCACACACCAACCCCTATCGCAAGCACGGCCAGCGTACCCACTCCGTATGTAGATATTGTCCATTGACCGTACGGAACTGGCCCCAGAAGAGGTTTTGACTGCAGGTTCTACAGTACCCTCTTGTTGTTTCATTTCTTCCTTCCTCTTCTTCATCAGTGCTGCCAATGTGTGGTCTTGGGCCACACGCCCCGGATGCTTTACTGGCTTTGTAACGATTCGCTCTTCTTGTCTCTCTTCATCAGTCATTTATCTTATAGCTCCTCAGAGCTTTAAGATGAATCACTTCCTTTTTACTACAAGATTGATAGATAGACCTTGATCTTCAAGGATCTCCAAAGTCTCCTTTATCCCTTTGGGTATAGCCTCGGGGGTATTTAGATCCCTCTCAAAGTATCTCACGAACTCCCTGAAGGTCATGGGTTCTTCCTTTTGGAGCCCAAACTTTCGAAGTCGGTTCCATTCGGCAAGTCTCTTGCCAGCAGCAACTCTTCCCGGGTGCTTTTTATTTACTTCAACAATTTTTTCCGTGGTCTCGGGTTGCTGCTGATTGATGATAACACTACACACGCTGCTCATCTTTGTTCTCCTTCTCCACCGCCTCCTCCTCTTTTTTGGACATGTGTCTAGCGGTATGTCCAGCCACCAAAATTGGGGCTAGGCATCTACCAATGGTGCAGTACACAAGGATCCCGAGGTCTGTCATAGCGTCCCTGATAATAGGGTCATCCTCGATATCCTTTCGGAGCTCATCAACATTGTCGATATCCACAACATTTCCAATCAAATTTGCGTATAGGCTGACCACATGAGTAGTCAGCGCTTTGGCCGTCCTCTCTCCTTTTTCTTGGAGCTCACGTTGTACGTACTCGGCATGTACCTTTTCGATAGCTTCATCAGGGGCCTTGTCGATAAAGCCTTCTGTACATTTTTTGGGTAGGAGATGTCCTTTACCCCTATGCAGGGCATCCTTCAAGACCTGGCGTTTATCGGTAGGCTTTTCAACATGCTCATAGGTTGATTCTGCAGAGTCAAACATTTGTGCAAGTTCTGTCATCTTTATTAGTAATTTTCTGTAGCGGAAAAAATCAACGCAATCAGGGCATAGGGTAGAAGTATAGCGATTAGTAGACACACCTCCATTTAGTTATTCTCAAGTGCCGGACCGACGGTAGTGACCACGGGCTAGCGTGGATACCTGATCATGCTGCACGAGCCTCTTGTCATCGGCCCTGTTAAGCGACAATTTGTTCACCTCTTGAGTGTATACTTGATGCTTTTTGTTTTGAATCAGGACTTGACTTTTGCAGATGTTAACGCCCCCCTCCAGGCATCGCCTATAGTCGTTAAAAGTGATAGACTTTTTGGTCACACATCTTTTAACGCCCTTCGCTTTCCTGCCACCACCCTCTTTTGTAAGGCTCTCGTAGGCATAGAGTTTTGCCCTCAACGTTATGAACTCCGTCATAATCTTCCCTGCTAATTCGTCCTTCATCAAACCAACCACTTTTTTGTTCTTACCAATAGGGAGAGGCCTGTTATCATCCTTGTTGTAGGCACTCGTGTCGAAGCGTGTCTCAACGTCCTGCGCGATATCAACATATAAATCATGTGTCCTGATATGGTATACGAATGAGTCCGTGTCCATGTAACATAGCTGAATTTTACTACCGTATTTTGGCTACATATAGTCGTAGTGGAACTCGTACATGATTAGCTTTGACATGTCTAGTATGGCCTGGCCTATGTTTACAGGCTTGTTCATCCTTACCTCCGTCTTAGCCATCTCTACACCTAGGAGGTGTTTACTAAACCGGCTTCCACCCTTGAATTTGGTTTCATCACTAACTTCATATACTTGTCCTCGTTGGTAACCAGCTGAATGTTGCGGTGGTTCCTAATGTTTTCCATGGTCTTGCCAAACACCGAGAGGTTCATGAGTTTGTAGAAATCCTTCTCAAACTCATTTTTGGCAGCAGTCCTCAGCCTCGTGTTGTGATCTATATACCCTTTAAGCCATGGCTTTTGGTTAAATTGAATGGTTCTATGCACCTTCTTCAGTTCAAGGCCGTGTTTTAAAGCTTCGTGGAGAGCTCTGATATGCACCACATATCCACGTTTGTGTTTTAAATTTGGTACCAGTTTCTCGACTTTGTTAATCGTCATGCGTTCGGGTAAAAATGGTAGCTCGTTATGTGTATCATGCAAACTCTCGGGGTAGTCTATATCGACTTCGAGCAAGTATCCATACTTGTTCTTTTCAACAAGCTTTGCGATTCGTCTTTCAGTAAATTCCTCGACATTAGATATCCACTTGAAGCCATCCGTTGGCAGATCTTGACACATGGCCCATCCGTACAGGTTGTTGCTATCAAGGTACTGCAGGTATGACGATTCAACCTCCGGGTTATAATGGTCTCCCATGTACTTGTTATTTGCCTTGGCAAAGCGATGTACCGCCTGGGTTATACCTCCCCGGATACCTTTTTCGAACATGAGAAGCATGTTGGGATCCGTAAGGAGCTCTAACCTAATTCCGGTATACTTGAGTGCCGCCTTCCATGCTAGGCCGGGTGCGGAATAAAAGTGAGCAGGATCAAGCTTGTAGTTTGTTAAGCACACGTCTCAAAATGTTTCAAAAACGTCGGCCAATAGCAGGACGTCCGTGGTGAGGTACACATCGTGATAGTCGCCCATGGTGACTACATCACCCTCTGGGGTGATACAATTCCATACCTTTTTCGCATATGCATAATCCTCATCACTAATCCCCCTCATGTTCAGCTTGCTGTAAAATTCTTCTTTGGGTGGTAGTTCAGACTCTTCAAATTGTTGCCATCCATCCATGTATTCGTAAGGGTACACGCCTTTTCGAAGCATCAGGCGGAATACGTCATCTTTGTCGATGAATTTTGCCATGGATGGCACGTTCGCGTTTAGTTTTGATTGATCTAGTTGCTTCGTGGTATTCAAATGGCAGTTTGAACATAGAAATTTTGCCACATACCCAGCGTCTATACCCTGAAATTCCAGACAGTTATCTGCGCAATGTTGACATTTCATACCGACGGCGTTTGTCCCAATGAGGTTGCTTGCCAGTTTGTCTAATGAGGATGGCATGAATCGACAACTATCGATAAACCTAATCTCTATCTTCTTATAAAACCTCATCATCACCATACCCCATACCTGCAAGTGGTACCTTGATTTTAACATTAAAACTGATATATTTCTCGGTATTCTCCGCGATACAACCAATATCTTGCGTGTCGTATTTTTCTCCAAGTTCCCGGATGAATAGATGCGCGTCGTACCCGCTTAGATTATGAAAGATGATAGGTATATGGCTAGGTATCTTGTATTTGAGATTACAGCTATTATGCGCCGCGCCCCTATACAACCCTGTATAGTGACAATGGTCCCGAACCTTGCGGTTATTCACGTCGTTAAAGGGTTTCATGCAAATGTGACATTCCGAGGCCTCGGAATGTTCCCTTTTTAACACCTCTGTCAGTTCTAGCATTGGTTGTTGCGGGAATGTGTAGTATAGCCGCTTCACCTCCTCCTCCAGGTGGTTCACTAACCGCGTCACACAATCCTCACCACGATAAACCATCAATGGGTCCGGTACATCTCCATTGGCAAATGTGCTATAGGTACACCAACCAGATGGTACATGCTTGATGCCCCGCTCCGTAGGCTTCATACCCCTATCATCCTCCATCGGTATTAATAGACTCTCGAAGTCTGCATATATAGCAAAAGGTACCTTGAATTGTTGATGACCATCCCTATATTGCAACCATTTTTCAGACTCTTTTGGCATCGTGATTTTAACAGCCTCGTGATCCTTGCAGTAGCCATAATGCTTGTTCCTCGAATCAACCATGTTGAAGGTTTGAAGGCAATTCAGGCAGAAATGCATCGCATTTCTATTTTTCGATGTCTCCTTGCCTAAGAGACTGGATAGACTTTTGACGGCCGTGTAGTGGGTCTTTTTACCATCTGTGATGAGCGACAGGTTCACCTGTCTGTTACGCTTAATGCTGTATTCGGATCGCCGCAGGATGTTTATCCTCTTATCTGTGACGTACAAGACGTTTACTGCGATGTCCGTGTTGTTCCCCTCAAATTTAGATATGTCTTTAATGGTTGTCGGGAACTCTATATCCTGCCAATTATAGAGGGGAATATAGCGATGCATTTGTGATATTCGATTTGGATTTTTTTTTCAATCTCTGTATGGTGTAGGGATGCTATAACAGCCCACTTGAAACATGCTTCATCCTCATTTTTTGGGTTAATGATGGCCTTCTTAGAAGCTATCCATTTAGGTAGTTCTATGTACGAGTACCCTCTCGTTACCCTCAGTTTATGGAAATCTATATCCAGGTGTAGAATTCGACCAATGGTGAATCCGCGCTAAGGTAGTGCCTGATGTTCCACGTGTGTCTTGATATTAGCAAACATCCTATCCAGCACGTCGTCTACGTCGCTACCCTGGAAGATTTCTGTTATATTACTATTGAAGGCTTTCTTCATCTCGATGTACTCGTCGTTAACCTCCCCCGAGTTTGGTACCATTTTCTTCTTCCACATAATCCATAGGGTCATCTGTACCTTTGCTGATCCCATTTCCCCTACCTGCTCCTCAATCAAGGTTTTCACGTTGGGTCGCACCATCCCTATATACCCGACGACGTCGGCTCCTCCTATACCAGAAATTTGAAAACTTTTAAATGTTTTGTGCAAGGCATGTTTATGTTCCTGAGGCGTAAAATATTGCCCCGGCTGATAGAGATTTTGAATATCTTCTAGGTAGTCTTCGTCGGCCTCTTTTTCCACTTCATCATGAAGCGTAGGTCTTGCGATGATGTTATTTGCGCTATCATAGAGATTCATCACCTTACGCTTGAAGGCCGCATAAGTCCTCTTGACCCTCTCTTTTATGGGTTTGGGAACAGCGTCCATTAACCAATTGTCCCATCCCAACATCTTAGTTTTCACGATGGAACGATTTTTCGACATTTCCTGTTTTTCAAAGATATCCATAGCCTCCGGCGTTGGTACTATAGTCACAGGCCTGACCGGTTTTCGTTGTCCGGCCCTTCTAGGTGGCCTCTGTGGTACATCCTCTAATAGAGCAACCAATTCGGGCTTGCGTAGCCTGTAATACCCGGACAGCCCACGACTTTTCGCGATATCGCGTAATTGTTTCACAGTGTGTGTGTTCATTCTTTATTGTATGGATTTTCGATTTACAGAGGATTTTCATCTTGCTCAAAACTAACACATCTTTACTGCGCATGCGTTGATTTTTGATGACGTCAGCAGTGTGCGCGTGTGTGCGCCTGTGCCAGAATTATTTTTACTCATTTGCAGCATTATTTGATGCGCATGAATAAACATAGCATTATAGGGACTTTACCTTGATATGCATCAATAAACATAGTATCATAGGGACTTTACCTTGATATGCATGGATAAGCACAGCATGACGTTGATTTTGTTGGGTTTGACTGTGGCGTGTGCGCCTAAGTACTTGATGTGCGTGCGCGTGTGCGCGCCTGTGCCAGAAGGAACATTTCTCTATCTCTACTTCCGACATGAACAAGAATGTTTTGGGCTTGATGAAAGACGAGCAAGATGGAATTATTATGATGGAATTTATCGCATTGAGGGGTAAGTTCTACGCATATAGAAGTCTCACGGAGAGGGAAGGCGATTGAAAAGCAAAGGATGTGAAGAAATTCATCACGGAAATGTCCATTACAATCGATGACTACAAGCGATTCTTGGAGGAGGCGCTGATGTACGCGCAGGTTAGGTGCTTATTCGGCAAAGAAAGCATCAGGTCTAAATCCAAAAGGTGAGCAAACTTGCTCTAAACCGAACTGATGACAAGAGACTCGTACAGTCGGACCAGATTCGAATACTTGACCATGGGCACTATGCTCGTGGAAGAAGACGTGGTATACGCACAGAGTCCTTAGAGTTGTAGGCCGCCGTCCAATAGACTTTGTGTATGCCTCGGAGGCATACACAAAAAACATGATCAACGGCAATCGCTTTATGACTGTCTAGTGTGCTTTGTCTGTATACTAGACATCAATGTACGTAATCCTGATGATTCTCTGCACGCTAATTCTTTTTACGTCTCTATGTATGCAAATGTCGTAGGGAGCGTGTTAACCTGAATAGCGTGGAAGGGCTTAGGAAAGACATCGAGGAAGACCCGATCATGAAGGATAGAATGACAGACTTGTGTACTGCGCATTAGGTAAATTTTTAGCGCCTCTGCTGGTAGTTGCACACACTTTGACCATACTCAGTTGTCAAAAAAAAAAGAGCCAAAGGGAGAAGATAAAGAAGAAGATGAACAGTGCATGTAGTATCATTATTAACCAGCAAGCTACATTCATAGAAAAATTGTTAAAATCAACAAAAAGTATCCACACCCCGGAAGATTAGCAGCAGGCAAGAAACTTGCTGCATGGAATAACGCTAATAGATGTTTTGTACGACAGGAACCAATCGCTCTTCGGGAATTCCTAGACTATTTCAACGATCATGACCCTGCAAATACCAACATGGCCATGCGTGAAACAATCAGAATTTTGGAAGAGCGAAATCTTTCAGCTTCCATATGTGTAAAGAAAGTGAAAAAGAGAGACTGAATTCTATAGGGTAATGGTTCTATAAAATAAAGCATAGCGACAATACACAACAAGGAGAAGAACAGCGAGTCATTGCAAAGCCAGTGAAGCACCCAGGGAGAGAAGCACAAGGCCACAGGTTAGCGGCATTGATAAAGACCAGGAAGGAAGAACTGAAGCAGAACAGGAACACTGCAGTGTCTTCAGTCACAATCTTTACTTCACATAGTACTTTACAGTCCAACAGCACTGTATACTATGGCGTTGGAGCTCTTGCCGCAATCGCATTAGGAAGTGTCGGTACTTAGTGCGCGCGAGAGAAGTTGACGACAGCGAAAGTGAATAGGGATACAACAAGAATTAACGTAGAAGCTCCTTCCACAAAGCCTGTCGGAAACACACCGCATGCGTTGATATATAATAAATGTCACACCGTATGGGAAGGAGATTATTGACATGCTCTATGAGGCCGTGGTAGACCTTGGTTTTACATGTGGGTATGCTCTCGCTGGAGGTAGTACAACGCCATCATCAGCAACAGACATGAAAGATATTTTGAAAAAGACAGGGTACTTAACCGCAGGGAGAGCGAGTAGGGAGATGTGTGTGAAGAGGGGGTGGATTCCACCTTTAATCGTACCGAAGAAGCAAAGGGTAAACTATAAAGTTTTGTAGGTCATGACGACCTACAAAATATACTCGGCCTTTTTAAATGAATGGCAACGATTGGAGTTCTAATCGCGGGAGCGGCTACAAATGCACTTGCATTTTCTGGTACAAATTTCCTATTCAGCAAACGTTCAGAGCATGGTGAGGAAGAACGCAAAAGGCATGATAGGGCAGTCGAAAATCTCCAGGCTGCCAAAGCACAATGTATTAAGGACAGAAACCTGAAACTGGTATTCTAAAGAGAGGCAACGGCAATGAAATGCAGGCGCAGACCTTACAGAGTTGGAGGAGAGTATGCGGAAGTACTGCATTGCAACACTTGAAAAGCCTCCAAAGCTTTCTGACTTCTACGTTCTTTTTGAGGATCAGAAGAACGGTGAAGTCGCGTTTATTACCGGATCCTGAGCATAGCGCGAGTCTGTACAAAAACACATCGTTTTGCCTTGTAATAAAAGACATGACAAAACGACAAGCACCACACTCAGTAAATGATTAAGAAGCAAAGCAGCTGAGTGACATATACTACAAACCGGAATATCTCTGCAGTGGACAAAAGGCCATCCAATTGCTTACTGCGGAAAGCTAGTTGTCGCGAATGAAAGTCACACATCGGCTTTTACGTCAGCTACTCTGGCTACAACACATTCAAGGTCCAAAGAGTAACGACTATCCTCACTTCAACATTTGACTTGCTCTATATGCTACACGATAAAGTGTACGGCAATACGTACAAATATATACAGACGGATTCGACGTCTCGTCAAGATACAGGGTTTCAAGATCTTTAAGGACGAAAAACGCTGCAGATGTTCCGGAGATTATTAAGGACATACAAAACAGGACATATACGTTATCCCAAGACCGTCCAATGTGACAATATATCAGAATTCAAGTCGGATGTCACGAAAGATCCAGCGGGCTACGAAGAAATATCATCATACTTTCACAGCCTTTGTAGAGTCGTTTAACAAGGCCCTTACAGAGATACTCTTTAAGCCCCAGGATGCACAAGAGTTGGTTACTGAGGAGACGGTTAAAATACCTGTACTCTACAGTGAAAAGTCTCAATAATACCAGGATAACCATGATTGGGATTAAGCCCTCGCAGGCAACGAAGCGTGAGGGGATGCCCACTTGTGAAGAATGAGGAGTACCCAGAAGAAAAGCCCCTACGAGAAGACGGTCTCTACCTCTACCTGCTTCAACCGGGGGAGAAAAATGGGGATAAAAAAATACACGCAACCGACGCCTTTTGGAGGAAGAAAACGCATAGGCTGGATCGAATTATCGTAGAGCCTAACAGCCGCGTGCTCTACTACCTCGAAGGTTGTCCCGAGCGTAGTACGAGAGTAGTACAAAGAGTTCACAGCCTACATATCAATTCCGAACATCCCTAAACAGCTCTGGCTACTCAGTAAGCTCCAAGAGACGCTAGTTCATGTAGTGTCGACCAAGTCTAAAATGTCTTAAACGATCTGGTTTACCTCGCTACATCCACGTTCTCGAAGCCAATTGTAGGGAATGATGGCATTCGGAGTCTCTGCGAGTACTACTATCTCTCCACCAGCGTAATCCGTAAGTTTTTTCCGAGTCTTGCGTACGACGTACCCCTGTTGGCCACAGATGGCAAGATAGGGGTAGGCGTCGTTGTTATTTTTACGGATTAACACCATGTCATTGTCGTTCTGAGGGTTTTCAAGGTAATGCAAGGTAACCTCGTCGCAGAACGGCAACCTGATTCCGGAGAGTCGCAACCTGTCTATCTCTACCATCGAGGTCATCTCCAAGGATCAGAATGGTTGGATTTCTTTCCCGAAGGACTTGGCGCAGCTCTCTGACCTCATCCTGCAGCTTCTTAACACCTTTTCCTGCTAGTCATCACATCAACTCTACAGCCCTCGGTTTTCTAGAGTGATGTGTAATCTCCAAAGAACTATCCAATATCGCAAACAAATCATGTGGGTTTTTTCCGCCTTCCGTACATCGCAAACCAGGGGCGGTATGCCCTACCCACGGTTGCTCACGTCGAGGCGTCGTTTCAACGTCTCTTTATGTTGATTTTTTGTTACGAATCCCCAAAAACTCTCCCCACGCTGCAAGTTCTCATCGTACAAGATCTCGATAACAGGTACGTTAAACAAGGCAAGTTAAGATTATATTTCTTTATAGAAGCAAGGGTCCAACTAGGGTTTTGGTACGGAGACGTTTATACCAAACTTCAAGGACGCCCGTGGGATGGGTCCCTTCTATTTCTGCCTTGGTTTGACAAGGTAAACCCTTGTGGTTTACCTTGTCAAACTCCAGTACAATGTTGGTGATTTTATACGTTGAATCCGTCGGATTTGCCGCTGTGGATCTCAAAGCGACCGTACGGGCATCCTTTATCACCGCAGAGTACAGCGCAAAACGTACCACAAACTGCAGTCGATCATGTAGTCTCTGGTCATTTCTAACATTTTTCCTAGTGGTATACAGAAGGTATTTTCATAAGCTGCAACTATAGCTTTCTCCTCGTCCTTACCGAACTGGTCAGTGTCTTTCAACTAGAGCGCCCCGATGCTACCATCATTTGAATTTATACCCTTAAGGATCCGGTCAATTTCACGCTGAAATTTGGGCAGTCATAAGTCTCTGTAGACTGCAAGCACATTGTAGTCGCTGATGATCTGGACTTCGTTGCCGTTCAGGGTGATACGTAGGTTCTGCACAAGGTTTTTTCCTATATTACTGACGATTGTACGTTTGGTATTTGTACCAAGTTAATTCCAGATCAAAAAGGAGCTTTAGACTCCCTGAAAAGATTTACATCATTCTGGCCCATGTTGGGAACGTCTACGTACAGATCCTTGTCCTAATTGATCCTACTCTGTACATGAATCTCCTTGACACACTGCTTCTTCCCTTTTATCCCCATAATCGTTTCGGTCTCCTTGTATGGATCAAGCTTATTTCCGAATATATCAGTCCTGGCTGTTTATTTATTGGCAAAAAGATGTTTGAATAAATGCCGATTAATCCAGTGGTGTATGATGCGAACTTTACACCTGGAGAAGACTTTTAGAGAGACGATGACAAGTCCTTCAGCAGTCCGTGGGACATCCAGCCAAGTGGAAGCCCGACGTTGCCCCCAAGAGGAGATGTTGATGTAGAATCACAGGGTGGATACACCGGCAGTGGAGTAAAACCGCTGGATCCCTTGCAAACAAGACTAGAAGTAGAGCAGCTTTTAAATAGTCTATCGGAAAAGGGCGATGTGTAGAGCAATCTGAGCCTTGTCAGATTGGAAAAATTTATACTATTGAACGATCGGGTAAGAAGGTATTGCAGTTCCCCTCCCCAAAGTCTGATAATTGGGTAGATCTTACAAAGCCGAAGGGTGATGGTTTTCCCGTTAGAGAAAGGAGATGCATACAGACATTCATTTGGATTACTAGAAGACAACGACACTACACCTAGAAAGACTGTGAATTCGGATAACCAAAAGGTGCGGAGGACGCTGTGTGATCTGGAGGATGTGCAGAAACACTTGGGCGAGTATGCCGAGAAAAACCCTGACGATATAGAAATGATGGATGATACAGAAAGTCTAATGTAGGATACTCCATTCAACGGAGATTTTACTGAGCGGGAACGAAATTCAATACCAAGATAGATAGGATAAAGGAGAAGAAGGAACGATTTAAGCAGATAATATCTGCGGAGCAAGAAGAAGTCTGGAACAAAGTATCAAAACTTTGACGGATCTTGAAATGTGGAAGCGCGAGCGCGATTCTTTACAGGCAGCACATGGTCTTGCATTAAATCAAGTTTAGAGCCAGCTCATGACAATTAAAGAGACCTTAATGAAGATGGCGGAAAGTGACAAATCTCTTTGCTTTGTTTGCATCGACTTTGGTACCCGGATATACATTAGCTACTGTGATCAAGATGTTGTTGTTGTACCCCTGAATTTTGCCGATATGGAGATTCATATCCGAGGGCAACGTGTAGACGCTAGACATCACGACAAAATTCACAGGAGTTCAAGCGTACTGCAGCACTTTTTGAAAGATGGTGATGTCTTTTCTTATGACTTTTGCTCTCAATACCATCGATTCAACGATTTGTAATAGGATGTGCTTGTGCTTGTTAGCCAAGGATAAGCACTGCATATACTCTTACGGACTCGCTAAGCTTTATCAAACCTTCCGAGTTATGACCTTGAATTGTAGGCATGACGAAATTCGTGTAGTTACCATCAACGTGTGGCCAACATTCACCGTTGGTTAACGAGGCAACTACAGCTCTGAATTTATACATCCGTTAGGATCTGCATTATATTCGACGCATACATGGCAAATCCAGATGTGAAATAAGGTTGTTGTACCCATTAAACCCATCATCGAAAGGCATGGGCACTTTTATCCTTCCGAGTATATGCCGGGCGTGGTAGTAAGTATGAAAGATAAAGATGCTATTGATGAGCGGTAAAGACCCTGTCATATGTTTTGCAAAGATATCTAGAGCTGTAGTTGCGAAATGCGTTGCGTAATTGACCTGGATGTGCCAGTACCCCAACGACTGCCCAGCCCATGCAACTTGTACGGGATCGTTAAGGCAAGTCGTTGGAACCTTGTTAGTATGCTTGGCAAACCCTGGAGATATCATAAGTATATACGCGTTGCTGCCCATTCACAGATCTTGATGTTCAAGCTTTGTAATACTCAGTGGCCACTGTCCCAGGTTTGACTTGTACTTAGCCCTTGGATTATACGAGTAAATGTTGATCTTTTTTATACAAGAAAAGATGAAACAATTCTGTGTACGAGAATTTTCCCGAAATCGATTAGTATTTGATCAACGTGGTATAACATGTTCGGCACTAACGCCTTTACTATCAGAAAGGCGGGCATGACCAAAATGAAACCAAGGTCCTTTTCATTAATGGCTTATATACAATTAAAAATTTAGCCGCCCATTTTAACAAGGAAATCAAGGGGAGAGCCATGATATTTGTGCAGAGTGGGTTTCGTGTATTGGATGTATGGACTGTAAAAATTGATAGTGAACTAATGCTCTTCAGGAACCTGCCAGTTGTAAGTATTTTACGAAGGGTCACTATGACGGGTGGTACAAGGCCGATATGTATAATCGACTGCGACTTAACTGTCCCCAGTTGGATGAGGACGACAGCCTCCTTAATGGTCAAAAGTCGAACATTCTGGCCTTACTCCCCACCAATAAAGCAACTTGGGGAACGATACTCACTTGGAATTTCGAGACCCCGATCTACCTTCCTCTGAAAGGGTCAACGGTCCTGTTCGAGTTTATGTTAACCGACGAGTACCATCACGAGAGAAATGTAGCTTTCGTAGATATCACAATTCAAGTGCTTATAAACAAAGAATGAATTAGCAGTCCAACGATTGAAAACGTGGAATTGATGAGTATGATAGATGCAAGTGTGGTGGGAGATTGTGATGGATGGGTAAAATGATATGCTGGTACTGCAATCGGATATACATCATGTATAACGGAGGAAGTTGAACATTCTGAGAAAGAAACCAGCGATTTTAGGTATCAAAGGGAGATCGAAGATGCCACGAAGAGAATTGGATAATGCTATCCGAAAATAAAGTTTAAGGACGCTACAACGCAGACCATGCATTTTTACTGTACGCCTTGTGTAGAGACGGCATGACGTCGAAATCTGGAAATCCTAGCTAAAAAACTGAGGCCGAAATCATCTCGTGTAAAGGTTGACGGTGATCTCGTAATCGATTCTGCTACCGGGGAATTAATTGGGCGATATGGGATCGTAGTATCAAGATCTTTCTGTAGATAAAATGGAGGTATTCTTGTGTAAAAGAACTCTACAAAACTTATGCTAAATACCCAGGCAGAGCATCTAGGTAGGGGAAGCGTACTGCAGAGATTGTAGTTTTTTCAATACCTCATCTTTATCTTGTTGTTGACCTCTCGCGACTAGTTCCGCACGCTCTCATTCATCGATGTTATTCACGATACGTTTAACACGCTGTCGTATCTGTTCCTGAACACCATATAACGCTGTTTCTCCTTCATAATCATACTGACTTCATTGTCGCTCACAGCACCATTTCCGATGGCTTTTGAAGTCAAATCAACGACAGAATTTAATCTTGACTCCGCGAGCAGTGTTATTGTTTCATGTTTCTGGAAGCGTTTTTCAGATTGGCCTGGCCAATTCCCACAGCTAGTGTAATACCTCCCCTTACGATACACAGCGGCGCGCTAAGCCTTGTTGTTAACGCGCCAAGCCCGCAGACGGAGGGGTAAAGCTCACCTTCAATAATCCGTGATCACAATATCGAACCCATGTACCATACATCTTGAACCTTTACGCTAGACCGTCACGCTCTTTGATCTCCTTGCGGAGTAACTGCCTAATTTCTTCAATCTTTTTCAACCTGTAAACCTGACTTTTATCCTGCATGTTGTCGTCATTTGGAGCACTTGGAAGCAATGTCGGATATAATTTCATATTCATACTACTATCCATATTCATTCTATGGATCAATAAATCCAGGGAATGTTTATTCAGTTCCACAACTTCTCAAGGTCCTTCTTCTCAACTTCACATAGCACCAGTCAAGGTATCTGTCTGGATGCCACGCTACTGGGAGTAGTTTACCACTGACTCGATATTTCTGTGCTTTCCGCCTGCGATAGGCATCAACCTGGGATTTGGATTCTCCAGCATTTGTGACGTAACAAACCAATCGGGAACCGCCGCAACGGCCTTGTTGCACTTGCCTCGGGTCTTGAACCTATCAGGTGCATAATTAAGTAAATAAGGAAATTCGACATCGGCCTTGCTACACCTGTCTTGAGTATTCAAGTTATATGGGACGTCCTCGAACAGACCGGGACGCTCCGCAACTACCTTGTTACACATCTCTTGATACCTGAGATAAGCAGAGACATTCATGTTTCTTACAATTTTAAGGCTCAATCAACTTTTTTTAATAGCGATGTAACCACGTATGTTCAAGCCTACATGGATACTTCATGATAGACACGATCAACGGAGGGTACAAGGAGGAGAATTCGTCGATATGCGTCAGATGACTCATATTACCCAAAAAACAGCGTTTTTAATAGCGATGTCTACGCGATATGTATAGGTGTCCCTCGATACTCATGATATGGTCGATGAACAGAGGATACGAGGCGGGGAAATGTGCTGGTGTGGGGAGGTGTGCGGGGATATGCGGGGACTGTGTGCGCGCTGTCCCAGACCGAACATATAAATATATATATATTTATCTGTTTTAATGAAATCACATATCATATGGCAGCTAAACGTGCTGTATCTTTTGGTCTAACTTGCATAACATGTGTATTATCAATTTATTATGTATAAATATGCCTCAGAGTCAGCATATCAAAGTTTCCGGTCACATACTAGTTTTGCTGATCTTCATTTTATTGCTCTACATACTTACTATGAGTATATTACAGGAAGCCTAACGCAACTATGACGTCATAACCATGGAAATTTTAAATTGCTCTTATTCAACATTAGAGTAAAAATAGATCATAAAAAACACATTTCTGTGATCGTCTCATCATACTCATCGTCTCATCATACATATTTAAACGGGAAAAACGACAAGAAAATTTAGGCTTCTGTGCCCCTTTAATGTGTTTCGTCACTTTTGTCACAATTGTAGCAATTTTTTTCTTGTGTAAAATATTATTTGACTTTTTAAGTTCCATTAACTGGAGCAACCAGAATGGCAGTTTAAAAACAATTCTCAAACGTCATATAACTGGTACTGCTACTCAGTTTTGACAGGATGTGTCACGTATTTTGTTACTAATAGCAAGTAATTTTTTTCCTTGAAAAGCATGGCTTGCAATTTATTTTTAATGAGTTTGGTAAAATTATGGTTGCTGAATGGTTTCGCAATTATGATAATATACTGGTTATTCTAATTGAACCTTTTTACCTCTTATTAGTGGTTTTAATAGCTGCGGACACAAAATGATTGAACAAGGAGTTGTCGTTATTTTAGGTTGCCTGGTTACATTTAGAATTGGCAGCATTAACAATCTTATTTTGCTTTTTTTTACACACTTTTTTTACAAAAATATGACCTTAAAATTTAGAATGATTCAAAAACTTTTTAAACTGTCAAACTTTTGTAAGATGTCGATTGTGAATTTTAGATGGTTGGGAAAATATCGTATTTTGGTAATTTTTGGCATTTGAAAACTTTAAACCACACTTCTCCAGTTCATGATTTAAGATGTCACGAAATTGCTATGAAATGTTGTGGCGTTAACAAAACAGATTGTCATCAGCCATCGAGACATTACATCTTATTTGTTAATTTTTGACGTTATGGCACGCCATCAGTGCATGAGACCAAGGTCGATAGAGATAGGTGTTTCATCGCGGAAAATTAGACTGCGCAAGCGTTGGTTGCTTTAGCGCGTTGCGGGCGCAAAGTGGCGACCGCGAATGAAAACAATTTTAATAAATAAGTAGATTTTTTAGATCGTTTTTGCACACATTAAATTAGATTCAACGTATTAGCATTAGTTTTTCAAAATCCTAAAGCTGTTGGCAAGTGTTTGTGTGCATTACAACATAACGAACTGGAAGAAACTGGTCCAAATTGGGTCTAATTGAGACGTATAGAAAGCAATATTTCAAGAACAAGTGTTTTTTGTGTAAAATATCAACTTTAAGCCTAAGGGTACATTTAAGTTTCTTGACAAATGAATGTTACAAATATAACAAACGGCAAATTATCTAATAAATGCTCGGGGCGTTGATTTAATTTTTAAAATTCTTAGGCAGTGTATACTGAAGAGGACATTAACCTAAATAAAATAAATTGTTTGAATGAGGAAAACTAATACACAGGCCATTTTAACTGAAGAAAGGCGTCGTTTATTAGAACCCGCAAGTTGATTAATTTTTTTAATATGTTGGGAGAAGGGGCGTTTATTGGAGACATGCGTTAAATATATATTGGTTGTCAATTAGAACATTTACGGTTTTTTATCTCACAAAAATTCAAGCCGGGGAATTCTTTGTTAGCCTAATTGGTTCAGCTAACGATTTGCATATTCAGCCCACCTTAGTAAAAGGTTTTTGTAGTATTGGTTGGCCGATTTGCACATTCCCAGCATTATCAGGGTTGTATCAATTTTTCCAAAATTCCCTTTCTTTTAAATATTAAAGAGAAATTACTTCATTTACTCCTCATCATAGTCAAAAAATTGTTTTGTTTCTAACAATGTTCCTTGTCCATTAACACCCCCCCCCCCCCCCCCTCTCCGACTTTTGTAAAGGCTATTGTAAACTTTTACGCACTTTCTGTGCGTAAAGCAAAAGCAATAGCTGTATCCGAAGGTGCAAACCCTTGAATAAATACCCTATCTCCAATAGCATTGGCAGTGAGTTCTTTAGCATCGACACTGTTGTGATGAAGGCGTCCTATAATTAACCAAAGAGCTACTAACTAAACCCTTTATTTATAATTGTGATTCTTACATGAACATAACAATAACACCAACGTCAAATTTAAGACAATAACGGAGACGCGGAAGAAGGTGTGACACTACTCAAAAATTCTACCGGATATTGATTCGATTCTTCCTCATCACCACACACAACATAGCCTGCCCTAAAATAAACTTCTCTTTACAGGTCAAGAAGTCAACTCCAGATCATTAATGATAAGTGAATCATCATATGCAGGTGTTAGTATCACAGGCGGCGCCATATCTTCTGGTGAAAGTTTTCTAAACAAAGTATCAACAATTCATTTATTTTGTTGCAACACAAAATAAGATGGAATATCACTTGCGCCTTGCAATGGTGGTTGTTACCGAACGGGTAAAACACCTTGCCGATGCCATGCACCAAATCCTTGTTCTCATATTGCAGGTTAATCCAAGTTCCGTAATCAAGAGCCATAGTGCAGGACCTTTTATGTCCACAATATCAGCCAGGAGCCACAATCAGCGCTAAAAGGATACTAGAACACGGGATACCTCGAACTTTCATTATCTGGAGCCATTTTCTTCAGTCCCTGGAACTTTCGTTACTACATTCTTATAAAAAACTCCGGTTAACTCGAACCTCGGATAACTCGAACATTCGTTAACTCGATCCATATTTCGTCCCCCACTCAAGCTAATTTCTTCGGATAATTCAAACTTTTTAATGACTAGATAAATGTATTTTTATTTTTTTATTATTATTGATGTAATGTAGATAAATAATGTTGTCTGTCAATGCCTTTTTCATCTCCAAGATTGCACCTTTTGACGGTAACTGTTGCCCCACCTCTTGAAAAGAATTGCTTTAACTCGAACTCATTTTAGACTAAATTCGACTTAACGGGAGCATCGTTTAACTCGAACTTTCGTTAAGTCGATCTATTTTCCTCGGTCCCATCGAGGTTCGAGTTACGGGTATTAACTGTAATAAAACGAGCCTTCTTTGTTCGCTTTCCTAAACCAGATCAAACCTTCTTTAACGTATCTTTTGATCCTCAACGGGAATATTTATCACTAAAATCGATTTAACAAATTAAACTACTTTATTTTTATTACGTGTTTCCAACAAAGAAGACATATCTACCGTCGGTATTTCCTAACAATGAGAAACACATCCTCCTTGCCTGTCACAGGCATAAGTTTGTTATAAGAGACTCTTTCAAATTCTTTCACACCTGTTATTCAAAGAAAAAAAAATTTAAAGTAATTGGTTGTTTAACAACACTTTGTCTTGATTTTACCGGTAACATAATTACAAAGCGAGTCTAACATTTATATGCTAATTTGTTGTGTGTTTGGTTTATCAAGACAAGAACCAGATAGATTTGAAACGATACGCTATAAGATACGATACGTTATACGATATAAGAGTGTTGGCCGAAATGAAGAAGCGTAACGCAAACCTGTATGTGATTTGTTTACTTATTGCTTTCACCATTGTCGTTTACCGATGGAACAATAAAGTAATACCAGAGAAAGCAATGGAAGTGGAAGAACCCCAAAGAGAGCTTTTCAAGATTCGAACTATTCTTCTCGATTTGCCAGATGGTGAGAAAGAATACTATAAGTATTTACCAAATTTAAGAACTGGTCGAAAAAATGACGCGCTGATAGCCCATGGCGAATGTGTTGCTTTGAAGAAGAAGAAAAAAGAAAAGAGTAACCAAACTCGAATGATTTTGCTAACTGATTTTATCCCCTATGTCGAAAAGGTCCATCGAGACAAGAGTTTAATAGCAAATAAAAGATCCCCTACCGATGAAGAAATTGACGCTAGACTTTTCGAGTTGGTGGAAACGTTACAAGGAAACGTAAGTGGTTTACGGTTGACAGCATCAAATTAGTTTATATTTTTGTGAACTCACTTGGAACTGTGGACTATCTTTCCTCGTTGGATTTAAAAAACAGCAAAAATATAGTGATTCAACATCTTGTAAAAGAAAATACGATAAAAACGTTTATCGAGTTCGCTTCGAGATGTTTAATGGATGAGTTCGTGATCCTGGGACGTCAAGATATTTTGGTTGGAAAAGGCTGGGACTTAGTTGATCCAAAGGTTCTATCAGAAAATCGTCTCATGTATGCATTGACTAGACAGCCATCACATAATTCAAATTGTAGAAACAGCGCAAAGATAACTGCTTATTGTAAATATTTCGAGTACCTTGGCAGTCATGACGTGTTTGTGTATCATGTTAAGAAAATATTTACACCAGATGCTTTAGAGATGTTTAAGTTTGAAGCAAATAAGTTTGGAATGGAAAATGTGATGCTATGGATATTGAAAGAAAAATTAGGTTTTATTGTTACAAACCCATGCTTGACATTGCACGTCCACCATCAACACTGTGTGCCATTAAAAGTAAGCAATGGAACACGTATCAACAACAGCACAAATACAGGGTACGCAAAATTTACGGACAAGCTAACATTGTAATATATAAAAGCATTCACTTTATTTGAATAGATGATTGCTAAAATTAAAATTTGTTGTAGCTAACTGTTTTATCCATACAATTATATTAATTTTTGAAAAGCATGGAAACAAGTTCAGATTATTAGGAATCAGGCAAATTGTGCGAGCACGTGAAAAACGACGGAGAATGTTCCTGGTAGTAGTAGATTGACAAAACATTTTCGTTTTTCTCCAAAGGAAAGAAACGCATTTTGGGTGTATTACAATTTTCTCACAATGAGCAATTTTACTTCCAAAGTTTTTTTTGAAAAAGTAAAACAGCGTCTGGAATGTTTTACGAGTTTTATTCACCCTGTTTAATTACATTTTTTTCCTTGCCTAACGTTAACAACTACGAATGACAGGAAATTAATTGGACGTGAAGTTAATACGACCCACCATTTGCGTAATTTTCATTTTTGTGGCTTAAGTTTATTTTCTGGACTAATTGTATAATTAGTAGGTTATTAAAATGTTTCAAAACAGACCAATCGATCGTTAATTTTATAAAAGAAAATTATGTTTAAAATTCGTTCGTATTTAGATTGGCCAAAGAGGCCAAAATGCATTATTGTGAATTCTGAGAT
Organism: Hydractinia echinata; assembly: GCA_030067915.1. Classification (NCBI taxonomy): domain Eukaryota; kingdom Metazoa; phylum Cnidaria; class Hydrozoa; order Anthoathecata; family Hydractiniidae; genus Hydractinia; species Hydractinia echinata. Next base: position 1,404,820 of record JASGCC010000074.1, on the reverse strand, counting down.
TGACTCACCCCAAAAACTCCAAACAAGTAATTACATTGTTGCGCATTTGATATAGTTTTGTGACTTTTTCAAATTTGAATTCAGGCCTGTGGAGAAAAGGGACAGGTGACAGCCTCGCACAGCAGTCATCTAACTGGGAAGACTTGTGCACAATTGTGAGCATTGATGAAAAAAATTACCCACCTTAAACACTCTTCCTTGTCACCTATTTTAGGTATCTGTGTAAAGTTGTGAGAATCGACACATACACCATGCTCAAACGCTCCTTCAACAATCCCTTAAAAATTGCTGACATCAGCAAACTCATAAGTAAAATTGAATAAAAAACGGGAAAGTCCCTAATCAAAGAGGCCTAGAATGCATAATAGATAAATGTACAAAGGAATAAAAAGCAGTGTCAGTAAAGAAAGCTATAAAGGAGCGCGTAAAAGGTATATACCGTAGCTGTAAGAACAAGGCTATGATCCTGTACGACAGAGCAAATAAAGCTCTAGCAAAGCATACACTACATGATGAAGTTGAGGAAGAAGCAGAGAAGGCTCTCGCGAGGATATTTAGCTTCTGAATGAGGGGTCTTAGGAAGAAGTTGACTTCAAACCCTAGAACACGAGCACGTGCTGCACGGAACGTATGGAAGCTTTCGAATCCTGGTACGGAAATAGCCGACGTTGACAGGTATATACTGATGGTGAGACCTAACATAAAAACATAAAGACAAGTAAAAGACATGGAGTCTGCAAAGGTACAGTTGTTTATATGGACCACTCGGAAGAAGAAGATTGTGGTGACATGTCAGCCTGAGGATCTAGAGGGAGAAGACTTACCCTAAAGTTATGCATACACCAGGACGACTAATAAGTTGTTAATTAGGATAATTGTAGAAATCATAAACAATGTAGAACACGCCACTCTACCGCAGAGTGGTTAGTTATAGACAGGATTGTGCACATGGATGTTGATTTCCATAGCCTACAACATACTCGAGTGTGTATACATACATCTTCCTGCAAAGATCTCCGCGAAAAAGGCTATCATCAACCTTAACAATAAGGACGATCAGCGCTTCAAGTGGAACCGCATAGTGTCATTGTACCGAAACTACGAGAGTTAGAAGATCCCTGCTTACGCTGTCTACATGCGCTCAAAACTGCTAAATAAACATACGATCAATATTCATGCTGCACAGATAAAGAGGCTGCCAAAGTAACAATGTCAAAGGAGAGCGAGAAGTAGATGAAATGTCACAATAGTCAGATGCAATTCAGGGTACCATTTTTCATCTACGCAGACTTCGAGAGTCTCCTCATACCTGTAGAGAATAACAGAGAGATGAATCAATCCAAACCCTACACGAGAAGAAGAAAATTGGTGCACATATAGCAAATGTGCGTATGAAGATGTGCATGATCTACTAAAGGCTTACCGTGGAAAAGACTGCGATATAGCGATTCTTAGACCATCAAAAAGATGAATGAAAATGAATGTCAAATAAGGTTAGTAGTTTGTATAAGTTTGATTAGGAGTTGTACAGAGGCAAAGTTAAATATAAAATTTTCTAATTAAGACACAAGCAAGGAAAGATAGCTTTAACTTGGTCTGCAGCTTTTTGTAATTTTTGATAAGTATGGATTAGCTAGATAAATGAATTGAGATTTGTAACGATCTTCTTTCGACTTTTTGTAAAAAAAAACCAGAAAAACCCAGAAAATGGAAAAGTGCGTTTGATTATAAAAACTCATAAGATAATTTAAGCTGCAATGTGTTTGTTGTTTATACGATCTGGAAACGAATACATGTTGTAATATTTTTCCCAAGGCTTATTTTTCGCAATCTAATACGTGGCTAGTGTCGCGCTAGCAGGCATATATCAAAGCGTAAAAAGAAGCTCTGAGCGACATTGCATTTTACTCGAGGAACTTTATTTTAAGATTTTGTTTTAGCTGTCTATTGGATCAGATTTTTCATGGAATGTACCGTTAAATTTTTCGCTTGCGAACATATGGAACTGTTCTCGCTTCGCAACTCTTTACATGTTGATGTGAGTAATTTATCATTCATCATATAGCAATTACACCAATTAAGCAAGTATTTTATAAGTAATTATGTGGTAAGTATGCAATTATTATGGAGCCAAGCAAGCGAGTTTAGCTCAAGCGTAGCCCATTTGCAATTTAAGAGAGTAAAATTTCTTACTGGGGAAACATTTTTAAAAAAATAGTCAGTTTTCCCACTTATGACTTTTAGTCAAGTACCGCTTATGTAATATAAGTATAACGTGGAATATAACATGACGGTAAAATGTAGCAATTATGTCGGGGAAAATATGATGCGCAAGTGGAACGGTCAATCAATAACAGAAAGACGTAGTACCTGACCTCATCACCACACAGTACAGACTATCAATAGCAAGTGCATTGAGTCTAAAACACCGAGAACATCATAGATATGACTAAACTAAAGCTCTGTTTACAAGCGGAGTGAATAAAAGAAATAGAGGGCTGTGAGATTTCAATTACAAAGTACCACTAAAAAACGGATAAAATAATGAATATCCGACCGACGTGGAACAAATGGCAAGACTGCACTACACAGACATGCATTCTAGCTGGGTTATGGATAACCAGACGAAAGGTCATTGATACATTTCAGAATAATCTTCGTAAACTAGACATAAATGTCAATGTATATATACGCAATCCAGACGATATTCTGTATGTTCCAACTTTCTCTAGGTCTTGTGATATTTCTGTGCTATTTAAAATACCAGAAGGTTAAAAGAAACATGTCAACCATGATATGCCCATAGAAGCCGTCCAATATCGTGAAAAGGTGGGAGATCAGCTACAAGCTTAGAGGGAGCCATACAGAAAGATAAGCGCACCTTTTATCAAAAATATATGTGCATAAGAATTGGTAGACAAAGCACCGGATGAAGCCACAGACTTACAATGACTATGTGCAAATAGAGGAAACTTTCGGAAAAACCATAGCAAAAGTTTTTTCATCACTTTTTGATCCATAGGTAAAGAGGTCCAAGATATATCTCTCCGGCATAGTAGCTCCAGCTGTACTCGTGATTGGTGTTAGTATCTTTTTTAAAAACGTGCGATCGCCAGCGCAAAGCACGGGAGCTACGAATGGCGAAGGCGCCAACTCGACAAGCGCGATATCCGACCCTCGGTTTAAACCTGACGATTTGGTCATTTTTCGCATAGCTTTAGCGTAAAATATAATAAAATCAGTTTCACCATACAAGAAAGAGCTACTGGATATGTTATACCAAACCTTTCTAGATCGAGGTCTGGCTTTCGGATATGCCATAGCAGGGAAGAAGCTCTTAGGCATCACAATTCTATCAGTAAAACTTGATATGGCAATCAAAATGACAGGGTAGTTTATGGCTGAAAGAGCTACGCATCAGATTGCTGCAAAAAAGGGTTGGGTCCCATCGGCAAGCATCGCGCTGAAAAAGTAAGGCAGTAGCCATGCAGACGACTAAATTTGTATGGGGTAAGTAGTACTTCACAAAACAACAAAAACACTCATGGGCCACAGAAATTAAAAGTATGGGAAACCGATGCTAGCTACGGTAAGAGGTGCCAAAATATAGGGACTAATGTTCCTTATCAAAAATAAGCTGATTAACATGGTCTGGGTGAAGCTGAAGGACGACGATTTGACAAGAACTACAGGCTACACAAACGCAGTTGGTGAAGGATAGAAAGGTTAAAGTCGACGGATTTACAGAAAAAAAGAGAACGCAAGTGAAGATGTAGATGAACTCGAGGAGAGCATGCCGAAATACCATATTGCAACCCTTCACAAATCTCCAAAAGCTCTCAGATTGTTATCACCTTTATTGTGGGGTCTTTGTCTCTTTTGGGCTACGCAGCGTACAAGTTTGCATAAGATGCAAAAGAATTGATTTACCATGTACTGATGTGGTTAATCCACAATTACATATCGTAATTCCTGAAAAGGCGGATCAACCAAGTTACATCTACTACTACAAGCCAGAGCACTGGGTGGGTAGAAAAGCTCTTAAGCTACCTGCTGCGGACATCGCAAAGCTCAGCCGAGGCAGATTCTAGAATCCTATAGTTGCTCAGATGTTCAAGTCCTACGTACAGGCATGCATGTTCTGACGTTTTTAGCTCTTCCCAATAACTGATCACATTCGTCTATTCTTTCTCCAAAACAGGAGCTGCATATTTGAAAATAAAACAGTACCTGATATTGTCATTAAAGTGTTTTGGATGTGGATGCTCTACATTTTTGTCTCTTCTTTGTCAACAGCTTCGTAGATTTCTTTTGTTCTTTCTTTTAACTCAGTTTGAAACAGCCTGTTTGGCAATTCCATGTTTAGGAGCAACGGAGTGAAGATTTTTCCTTCGTCTATCACTTTGAGTACCTTATACTTCTTCTGATGTCGATGTCAGTTTTCTTTTTTGGCGTAGTCGAGACACAGTCACTTCGCACAGAAGTTTAAAGTTTGTCTTACAATATATGCAATGTCTTCACCTTCGAGAAGAATTATAAAGTCATTGCATTGGATGTCCTATTTAAGCGGAGTTTTTGCTTCAAGGGACCGTGGTCTGACTTAACGAGACTACACTGTAGCTAGCTATATCAAAGTATTTTCGTAACCTGCTAGTAAAACAGCACACAGTCTTTTCAAAACTTTAAAGACGCTTATTGTAGTTACCAAGATAATTTTTCTTGTAAATTTTAGTCGTAACAGTATTACATTTCTGTTACTGGAACAGAAGGTTTCTGGCCGCTAAAGTTTCACCATTGTTGGTCGTACGATCATAAAATCCCTAGCTAATGAGGTCACTGATTTTATCATACGATTTGTTCTAGCCAGTTAAAACAAAACTTCTTTTACGTATCACCATAGCTACTACATGGAAATTCAGTAACAATAAAATGTTTTTATAAAACAGACCAAGCCAGCTAGTCTGGTCTGCGAAATCAATTGTTGCATTTTACGAGATTCTTACCTAGCTTTCTGTTAGAATGTCTGCTGAGTAAAACAAACAACCTTGTTCAAATTTCTCAAAATATGATATTTCTATCCTTTAAGTAACGTAATTATAAAAAATCGTTGAATTTTGAATTGTCTTTATGAAATCCCTCTTAAATATAATTATGTTCTACTTAATCAACGTGCTAAATTTGAAACCTTGTTAGTAAGTAAAATTTTTAAATTCTTATGACACAGGTGCAATTAAAACCCCGTTTACATGAGACCGGAAGTGCACTCAAACCTTCGCTTTTGATTCTGTATTTGTTAGCACAGTGTAAAAGAAATTTTTAGCTTTTGATTGTGTATTTTTTAGCACAGTGTATATCCGTCTTTATCACTTTAGGCGGTATGAAACTGATTGAAGATTTGTTTCACTTCGGCAAATTTGATTAGGATAAAATTTAAGTCAGTGCAAAATTTTCATATAAATACTTCACCCCTGAGTAAAATGCGGTTTCCAGTCAGTGCGCATGCTTGGTGGTCAAAACACAACGGAAAACATAAGTAATCTCATAAATCAACTTATTATAGAAATTTGAATGACAGTCTAACTGACTTTCTGGCTAATGAGATTTAAAATATTAAATTACTATCATGAATTGTCTCCTTTACTTAAAATTTGGTATATTAATGTTCCATATGTTCTAAAAGGAATATATAATGTGGTATAAATTGAATGATTGCTTTACTTAAGTACTTCTCATGTGGTAATTAACCAAGAATTATATATTTATTTTCGTGAAATTAAGGATAGATTAACATCGTTTATTTCACGCGGGGGATTTGAACAAAGTAAATCTCATCCAAATTTCCATAAATATGGTACAACTAGTATCCATTAATCAAAAATTTATGTTACCAAGCTATCGGGTTTCCACTAGAATGGAAATAATGCGGATGAGTATGTATATTCTGAATTTTGAGAATTCCGCGTACGGTACGGCACAAAATTGTCAGGTATGACTAATTGCTTAATGATTAATAAAAATTTTACACATCTGAATAAAATGAATAAGTAACCAAGCGATAATATGTCAAATTTTAGGATGACTGATGCCAGTACGCATAGTACAAAAGTTTCACTTTAATATTCCGTACCTTCACTACCTGCAAACCACTCGAAAGCACATATTAGGAGGGTGACGTATGTTATTCTTCTCATCACGTTTTCCGCCGCCCCCGTTACCAAAATCAAACGTTTTCTGCGCTATATTTTAAGTAAGTAGTATGCTAGAAAAAATTAAGCAATAAACGAGAATTTGGTAATGTAAAGGAAAGTGTCAATTATATTGTCAATATCGTAGAAAATTCTTAAATTGTGTGCTAGTTTGTTGAAGTTAGCGGCACTTTTGATTGCCCACTATATGACAGCGCTGTTCGAAGCAGGTACCTCAACCACTCGAGTAGTAGGAGGGAGTGATTTTAGGTACAAAACAACTCCTTTGACACCTTTTCCCCGTCAAACCCCCGCTTCCACCACCTCCTCCCTCCCTCCACACCTAGCCCTCTCAAAACCGGTAAATCCGACGGCATCCGAAAAATAAATCCGACAACAATCCGATTCCGCCAAACCCGACAATTCCAGGATATGCGCACAGCTGTCAAGTAATATTGCTGACATCAACAAAAACCAGCGCATGCGCAATAAGATGTGTTAGTTTTTGACCTCGTTGAAATCGAAAAGTATATGGAATAAAACAGAGATGATTTGGTTAATGTATACATCAGACGATTTCAAGACACAGGAAATGTGTATCAAGGCAGTTCAAAATATTTCCCTGGGTATATGTATAACCTTATTCTGGCCAGGATTCACGCTGCTCTAAGGTATGATACGGAGATAGCCTCTACGGAGTACTTAGGCTGTGATATTATCACCTTCAAGAAGCACATCCAAGATCAATTTAGAGACGGTATGAGCTGGGAAAACCGGGGGCAGTGGCAATTTGACCATAAAACTGCCCTCAAATATAGAGAGAACGGGGTATATCCCAGCGAAGCGGTGCAATTAGAAAGGCTGCACTACACTAACATACGACCCCTGTGGGCAAGTGAAAATCAATCAAAGGGCAATCGATATATCTCCAATTAGAATGCTCGTTAGATGGTTGTTCACCAACCATCTAAAACAAATGGAATTATGCCTACTAATAGCCATACTACTGCCCTATGTCTTGATCATCTATATCCTCTTTCGATACCGTCGTATAATAAAAACTATGTCTGATATTGCCGAGATATTTGTTGTGTCGACACCCCACCTCCACAAGCGCAGCTACTGCAGAAGCAAAAGCAACCCTTGACAGAGTCGCAGACTGCGCTAGCAAGCGCCAAGCTTTAAAAGATGCCATACGTCGTGGGCAGAAGCACTTGCTGCCGAAAAAGTGTACCGAAGGGTTTATCGATAAAGCTTCAGATGAGGCCATCGAAAGGATCCACACTGACGTTGTTCAACGTGAACTCCAAGAGAAGGGTGAAAAGTCGGCGAAAGCCCTATCGTCACAAGCCATCAGCATGTACACCAAAGTCATGGGCAAGGTGGTTCAGCTCGACAGTGCAGAGAGTCTTTGTAAAGATATTGAAGAGGATCCAATGATCAAAGTTGTAAGTGGTAAGTTTTTGACACCTCTTTTAGTAGTTGCTCACACTGTTAACCACTGTCAAATACCAGTGTCCAATTTTTTTTATTTTATTTATTTTATTAACTGTCTTTCAGGCACTTCCATATTTTACAATGGCTATTCGTCCTATTAAAATAATAATAATATTTAAATAAAGAAATAAGTTATTCTATAAAAAGACACTGTAAAACTGTAGACAAGATTAGCAGAGTTCAAAGTGGCGAAGGATTGAAAGACATCGATATAATAGATTCTGACGGAGAATTAAGACCAGAACATATGAAAATGAAAATTATACACCAAAATATATAATAAAAAAAATATACATATATTAAATATATTTATTAATCGACGGGCTTAAGAAATAAAAACAATCGAGCAAATGAACAAAAATTGAGACTAAGTAGAGCAGAAGGAATAAATCAAAGCATAAAGTATTGCTCATGGATTGGTCTCAATCGGTCAGTAGATGTTAAGTTAGGATATTGAGAAATTGTTGTTTTTAAAAAAAAATAAAAAATAAAAAATAAAAAATAGGTATGTTGCATAATAAAAATCGCAAGACCATGGTCTAATAAATATTTTTTCAAAAAAGTACGAAATTTTTTGTGATCAGGTTCTTCCCTGATAGCTTTGGGAAGATCATTTAGAAGGCGACTTGCCTTACCAAGAAACAATTTCTCCGACACATTGATTTTTCCTGCTCTTCACACAAGGTGTGTGAAGAGCAGGAGGGGGAGGAGGCTAAGGTGGAAGAGTCGTAGAGATCTACATTTAAAGGTCTTATGGCTCTTGAGGGCCATAAGATAAATGAACGAACAACCCAACCAAGTAATTATCAAGAAGAACGAGGGTCGTGTTGCTGCTGGCAAGAGACTTGCCGAGTGGAACCGCAATAACAAGGCCAACCTACCGAAGAACGTGGGCAAAAGTACTTCCCAAGAGGGTCAGGAACCTGCGACAGGTCCTCACAAGCCCCCCGGCGCAGGCTATCTCTATAGCGCTGGAGGCTTAACCTTCATAGTTTGTGTGGGAGTTGGTTTATACATTTTCCGTAAGAAGCCGGCCCCGCAGCATGCCGAAACCCCTGAGCCATTACCTCTAACCAAGCAAAAACAAAAGCAAGAGCGACAGCCCGATATTGACATTTTCAAGATGTCTTAGGCCCTATAATATAAATGAGTTCAAATGTTACACCGCAGCAGAAAGAGATTATCGACATGCTCTATGAGACCGTAGTCGATCTCGGGTTCACTTTTGCATACGCGATGGCTGGAAAAAGGTTCCTTGGCATCACAAGTCCGTCTACCAAGATGGACACGAGTGATGCTCTCAAAATGGTGGCCTATTTTACAGCAGGTAGAGGTTCAAGAGAGATGACCGTATCCAAAGGGTGGCTTCCTGCATCTATCGTGCCTCAACCAAAATAAGTAGACAAGCTTGTGCGTACCCCAGGGTACACACAAGTCTCAGAATAAATGGTTCTTGACATTGTGAAAGACCCGCATACGGCAATCTTTACAGGTCCTACAAGCTGCGGTAAAACCCAGCAAGTTCTGAACCTCCTCGAGCAAGAATACAGGCAACACTTCAACAACATGATCATTCTCTGTCCTACAATACAGTGGAACAGCACCTATTTGGAGAGATCCTGGCTCTGGAGGGAGGACTATATCTTCCTGATAGACCCTGGTGATCAACTCTTCTATTGGCTCGAACAATTATCAAAGCTACTAGCGGGTGAGGAGACGTTGTTCATCATTGATGACATGATTGTGGATGAAGCCATGGATAAGCGTAGAAATTCGCTCCTCGAGCTCGCCATCAGTGGTCGCCACAAGAAGCATAACCTATGGCTACTCACGCAGTCGTATACGGCCATCCCCAAGAACCTCCGGAGACAGATGAAACAGCTCTTCATGTGGTACCCCCATATCCGTGGTGACATGAAAATGATCGATGAAGAAACGAACATGATCGACGACTGGAGCGTGATCAAAGCAGGGTTGAAGAAGTCCGAGCACGCTTGCTTGTACATTAGGTTGAAGCACCCTCGAACCTGGAAGATTTTGAAGTGAGCGACCACGCAATACGATCCCCAGATCCAGAGCACATAAGATAATTATGTCTTGCATCGAGATTTTACGAAAGAAGATTGAGAGGCAGAAACAACAAATTGCGGCTCTTGAACACGACCTGATCCAAAGGCAAGCAGCTGTTGACTTCACGGTGGAGGATCTCGAGGCGAGTGAAGAAGAAAATATAAACCTTCGCGCACAAGTTCGGCTATGCTGCTGCGGACAGAATCCGAGGGAAGGGCCTTGTATCGTAATTTACCGCAAGCATAGCACGCAGGATGATGACGAGTACTGTCATTTCCCATATATGCTCCAGAGTGTTCAAAGACGTGATATCCCCAGCATAAGGAGTTGGTTCAAGGAGAACTACTCAAACGGTGAGGAGATTGTTGTCATTGACAATCCCAACGGTATACATACCTTTAACAGATTCGTAGAAGAAGGGCATGTAGAGCGGCGCAAAAAACACTTTAAGCTTATCGATCTCGGTAGAGACGACTTGTACGACCTAGGTGTCCCTGCATTAGAATACTAAGTCACATCGCCTTCCGGCTCCCCTGAATTTTGTATAGATTCGTCCATACAAAAGATTTTTGACTTTAAAAATCATTACAATTCAAAAATGTCTTCGCAACAAATTACTCTATTCAACGCAGTGCCCGTGGGAACCATCGAGACCTTATTCGATGGACAAAATCACCCCTTCTTCAAAAGAGCCGACATCGGAAGGTTTCTGGGAATTGGAAAAATTGCAGCGTCGTATCGAGATATCACGACCATTTCGCGTCATGAAATAGCGGTAATTAGTAATTACCACCTTGGTAGATCGAAAAATTCCACTGATCTGTTCGTCACCCTTAGAGGTGCCCTGGAGATTGCTGCCAAATCAAGAAAACCCAAAGCCGTAGAGCTTATGAGATGGTTAGCTGGGAAGGGAGTGGAAAAACTACAAGACGAGCTCAAGAAGCAGCGCCAGACCATCGAGGACGGAGAGATGGCTCTGGCTTTACTCAATGATGACCTAGAAGACAGGGACAACCAGCTTGCGGAACTCGGCGGGAAGAAATTGAGGAGCTGCGGCAACGTGCCGTACCCCATCTCAACGACCCTGGAAAAGACAATAGTATGGCCGTTATTCAAAAGAAAAACTATGATCCCTGGCCCTACCTTGCCATCTGTGGCCAACAGGGGTATGTAGCTCAAAAAATAAGGAACAAGCTTGTAGATTACCCCAAGAGTGAGATTGTAGTACTTGCGGAGACCCCGAATTCTATCGTTCACTACAATTGGCTTCGAGAGCGTGGGTGTATTGAGGTAAACCCTGAGCGTGTGAGACATTTTAGGCTGGGTCTTACATACACGCATGAACGTCTCATGCTCCTACAGAGCCGCTAGGTGATAGCACTCGCGGAATGAAAAGACTAGGTAACGCTTTTTGTAGCTTGATCGAGCCACAAAAACGATAATATAAAATGTCTTATATCGAACAGTTACAAGATGAGGTTAGGGAACAGTTACAAGATGAGGTTAGGGAACAGCGCCAGCTAATCGAAGAGCAGCGCCAAGCTATTATAACACTGACTGTGGCGATGGTAGGCATGATCGCCGCGGGGTTGATGATACGCTTGAGTTGATAGAATGTGCGGCTTAGAGTCGTAGTTTTTTTTTTGTAGCTCTCACAAGCTACAAAAAACAACCCATTTACCACTCTTTGACGGAAGAATCGTGAAAGAAAAAAAAATGGAAGACTATGTACACAGCCAACAACTTAGAAACCTTTACGATATTCGGGTGTCTGTGCTGCGATGCTGCATCAAGGCAGGATCTAGCGTTGGTTATTGCTCTACTTGCCTGGAAAATTTTAGATTTAGAAATGGTGAGTACTACGAGGGGTTTGAATATCCAGATGATGACGAGCTTCTAGACATAGTCGCATCAGGTGAAAAGCCGTGGGCAACAATTCCCTGTGAGGAAGAAGATGAGGGGCTCGAAGTTGATATTGAAGACCTGGGTCTGCATATCGTCTCGGCAGAGGTGAACAAGTGGGGCATGCTCCGCTATGAGATCATCAAGGATAGGGACTTGAAGCTCTCGGATCTGGCGGACCTGGAAACAATAGGTAATATACTCAACGTTCCGATACCGGATAGACGTCTAGTCGATATTGATTTGCAAAATGCACCCAATGTCATCCAAGGTATCATCTATGGATACCCATTCTATACCCTGCATCCTGTGGATTATCTGCGGGATCAGAATGTTCTAATTGACGATGAAGATGAAATAGATTTGGAGAAACTAGAGGAACGCGCGAGGACCTATTACCATTCTTTTATAACCTCGTGGGGTACCTGAACATCCTCCCGTAACACTCTATGGGGGCACCGGCACTACCGACAGATTACGAGATTTTGTGAGTCACAAGAGTCACAAAAACAGAGTCGCAGACTGCGCTAGCACCCATTTACCACTCTTTGACATGCTCTGGGGGTACTTCAACATCCTCCGGTACCAGCATCAACTCCTCCGACACGAGGCTTCTTTCGGGACCGTCTTTCAAATAGTACAACAACCTTGTACCACCCACAATACTATCGAGTCTATACGTTTTCTTGCTCCACCAGGCGTCGGTCGCGCGTCTTTTAGCATCACCGTGCTCCTCCCCAGGTTGTAGAAGGTACAAGTAGAGGCCATCCTCAGGTAATGGCTTTTCTTCGGGGTATTCTTGATTTGATACAAGAGGTACCTCATCCATCTTGATCGCTTTCGAGGGCTTCATGCCGATCATGACAGTTTTGGTGTTATTGAGACCCTTCACGATAGTGTACAGATGCTTGACCCAAGTGGTACTAGTCTCGTCAGAGACCAACTCTTGCGCATCTTGAGGTTTGAACAGTCTCTCCGCGAGTACCTTGTTGTAAGCCTCCACGAAGGCTGTGAATGTGTGGTGGTACTTGGTAGTTGCCCGCTTTAATTCGACGCCCTTGCTTTCTGGCAGTTTTGTCACGTCTGACTTGAACTTGAAGGCCACCGGGCTTCGCGTAAATATCCTTGATCATCTCGGCGACTTCGCTGGCCTTTTTGGTGCGTAGGGGCCTGGCTACCTTGTAGCGAGAGGCTACGTCGATGCCTGTGAGGATATATTTGTAGGTGCTACCATAGAGTTTGCTAGCGCAGTCTGCGACTCTGTCGTGGGGCATGTACAGCAAGTCAAACTGATGCATTTCATTAGGCTTCGTGATGGTGAAATGAGGGTAGTCGATGCGCTTGGGTCCTCGAATATGTCGGAGCCAGAGCAGTTGATGAGTCAGCCAATGAGTCACCTTCTTTTTGGATAGACTACTCTCCTTCGCGAGTAATTTGATGGCTTTCCGTCCAGTCCAGAGATGCTCCGGAGTGTAATAGATTTGGCTTAGTTTCTCAGCCTCTTCCTTGGTAAATAATTTTGACATGTCTTTATATTATACATGTCAAAAATTTTACAGATAACTCTTGTGGAGCCGGAACTGCGTACTCCTGTGGAGCCGCTAGGCGATTCCGCGTTGCTGCTAGGCGAATTTGTACGCGATCACCCTTAGAAGGGCTAAGGAGCCAACGATGAACGTCAGCTCACCATCTTGCTGTTGTTTGGAGGGTGTGTAAAAATTCTTTAGTTGTGGGGCCTTCTTCTCGGAGACAATGTAGTACTGGTACAGATCGTCATCGAGCTTCTTCAAGCTCTCCCCCGCTTGCCTTTTCACTTCTCGTTGTTTACCGAACCAATCCAATTTAGCTTGTCTATCTCTGATCCACTGTGCTTGAGCAGTATTGAGCTTTTCTACCGCTTTGTTGTGCCTCTTTCGCTCTTCTTCACCATGCCCCGAGAGCTTGCTAAAGAGATAATTTGAGCCGCTGAATGCAAGGGCGTTGATTAGCGCACCTCCTGCCATAATTGCCAGAGTTGCCATGTTTTATTCAATACTCCACTCCGTGGAATCGCCCATCCAAAATGTTAAGCTGCGCGTCTTGCAGCAAGTACACATAGCACTTGAAATCCCCGGTACTTCCGTCGGCTTTCTTGGTCATGTGAAAAGTGATACCATCGCTTAACCTCTGCAATGGTCTACCCGATCCATGCAGGGCATTATCTGGAGAGCTTCGAAAATCGATGAAGAGCGCGTATCTCTCAGTCATGAACTGCCCGATCGTGACCTCACTGTCATGGCTACCAAACAATTCAAAGACTTGTTCAAGATGATCCTTTGGTAGCATGGCGTGGCTATACAGTTCATTAGGCTCACCTTCAACAGTAATCGAGATTTTTTCGATCTTGGGGTTATAGAACACCTCGTTTACACCAGCGTAGGCTTTGACTTTTCCAGGGTCTACGAATAGTAGTAGCACTCCCTTGAGACTCTTTGCAGGTGTATCGATCTGGAGGTTATAGCTGGTATCAGACTTTTTAATAGTGACCACCTTGCTGCGGAGTACCCGTTCGTATGGCAAAGCGAGTCTCGAATATCGTGCCATCATAGCACTGCTAAGCCCCTCGTGGTGCACTTTGTCAAGCAATATTGGTGATCTTATACTGAGCATCCGCTGGTTTGGCTGCCGTGCTTCCTGATGCCGCTGTGCCTGTATCTTTGATGACATCACCATAAGGGCTGAAATGCAGGACGAATTGTAGCCTGTCATGGAGTCCTCCCTGGTAGAAGGGTAGGTCTCTCGTCAACTCAAACATTTTACCGAGCGGAATGCAAAAGGTGTTGCCATAAGCCGCAACGATCGCCTTCTCTTCATCTGTCCCAACATGGTCCGTTGCTTTCACCTGGAGGGCTCTGATGGTACCATCATTGGGATTGATGCTTTCCAGAATAAGGTTTTTTTCTCTCTCAAACTTGGGGAGCCACAAGTCGCGGTACACTGCCAGGGTGTTGTAGTCGCTGATTTTATCGTGGCCGTGCGCCTTGATCTTGAAATTATCTGGTGGTTGGGCTCGCTTACAGTTCGTACATTTTTTAACACCCTCCATCTTGTTACTTTTTGTGGAGTAGTACTCCACAAAACTCTGGACGTGGTTTACAACATAAGCGGAGATGTATGTACACCATGTACAACTCGTTTATCGTAAAAGGCTGAGAGCCCCAGCTTGTTCTGCTCGTACGTGACCATCCCCTGGTTGTGTACCCGGAAACCGACATTTTTCGCGGTATCCAGATCATCCTTTAAAGCTCCCAGGTCCCTTGACCAAGTTACTTCATTCTGTCTTTTTGACATTCCTTTGCATGAAAACTTCGTGCCCTCTTGAACTTCGACAAAGTAGCACTTGGCTGTCAAAGCAATCATCCTAGACCCGATGAATTCAGGCTTGAACAAACCTCCCGTTCGACTCGAGTGCTTGTCAGTGACGAGCCAGTGCTTCACGTCCTCATCGTATGCCATCAGGGATTCAGGGCGAACGACATCTCGCAGCTCGCCCCCAGAGATGGCAAAATACGCGCTATCAGTGTCCATGTACACATACTCAAAGTCTCAACGATCCACGTACTTGTCCAGAAAATCGTAATAGAACTCGAGCATGCGCAACTTGGCTAGCTGGTAGACGGCAATACCGCACTGATAAGCTCTATCTATGCTAACCCCGTGCCTACCCTTGCGGATCTCGTACGCGTCCCCAATCTCTTCAAGGTCTTCAAGGTACGGGCTTCTCATTGCTGTATCAACCTCCTTCTCATTTCTCGTGAACGTGGTGTTGGCATGCCTAGCCAGATCTTCAATCATTTTCCCATAGAACGAGTTCCCCTTCAACTTCGCCGTATCACCAGCGATGCGCTTGTCGGGGTCTTTATCTGCTTGCCGTCTTGCTTCTGCAATCTCCTCGGGGAACCACGCAAATGGCTTACCTCTAGAGTACTTGAGGAACTGATAAAAAGCGGTGACTTTTAGCCCATGCTCAAGGTACCACTTTAGCACGGGAGTGTACAACAGGATCTTCTCAGCTTTCATCAAACCCAAGAGCTTCTTGGTTCCTGGAACGCGTTTCCGCCCTGTCTTGGTCAAGTACTCGTACATGTGCTCGGGGATTTGGGCGTCACGTATCTCTTTAACAACGAATAGCGGGGACATCTCGCTAAACTTGTCATACAGCTCCGAGGCGACCTCAATATCTACTTGCGCAAACCCAAAGAGTGAGCCATCTAGAACACCTTGCTCCAGAGCTTCCAATCCCTCAACGGGGTCAGCAATCTTGATCAGCTTCTCCTTCCCACAGGGGAAGTCTTGCAACAGGGTACTCGGGTAGAGCATGTTGGCGTCATACCCTAGAATGGTCTTGCATTCGCGGGGTTCGTTGTAGATGTGATATCTTATAGCTGTCACATCCCTCTCGTGGTACCTGCAAAAGCGGGGCCGCCAACCATGCCAGTTTGCAAGAGCTCGTAGGCCTCATTCTTCGTGCACTCACCGCAGGTTTTTTGAGTCTCGATGCAGGCTTTGCATCGGGCTTTGAAGCAGTCCTCTTTGCACTTGTGCTTACAGGGGTCCCCTGGTGTGTAGAGCTCTAACTCGGGGTGTAGACGCAGAGACTTGTTCAAGACATAGCGCATGGACACACCCGGTATGCTAACGGCATCCTTCAAAATGTCAATCTCATCCTCGTAGTATTGCAATCTCGTCTTATCAACAGCTTCGACAAAGGGTACCACATCGGCTAGGTTGTAGTCAGCCAGCCAGTCCATCATAGTGACGCAGCCTCGCTTCTAAAACTCTCCCTTGAATGTTTGGTACTCTTCGGGTGATAGGGTATTTTTCCCGCTAAGACTACTATAAAAGTCCTCATGCTCGACAGGGCCTACATGGTTCAGCTTGTCATAGCTTGACAGCCATTCGTAAGGGAACACGAGCTTTTCGAGCCCACATTCAAGGGACTTGCACCAGCCGGCATAACTCATCCCAGGGGCTAGAAAGTTCTTGATATCAAGGAATTTGAACTTCGAGGTTGTAAGGAACATGTAGTCATTATCCTTCTTTGCCACTTTGATCTTCTCGGGCACCTTCTCATCGTCGTCACCTTCGGTAATTCGCTCGACAAAGTACCGCTTGATCAGGTTGATGTCGTACTTTCCGCTGTTAAAAGCGATCACCGCCACTTGGTTCACCCACTCGTTCCAAGCTTCTTGCTTTTTAACAGGGAGCATATCAAAGTCGTCAGGTCTGGGGTGCAGCCTTTCAACTTCTTGAACGATGAGGGCCTGCCTTTTCTCAAGCTGCTCAACAAACTTCTTAACCAACACATTGGGATACTCGTGCATGATAAACGTTGGATGTTCATTGAGACTATCGTGTATGGCGACACTTACAGGGATATGCTCCGATAGATATGTTAGATCGGATGTTTGCCGCTGGTTTAAAGGTGCTAGAAGTGCCTCAAAGTCAAACACGATGTAGTGAGGGTATGGGCGAAATTCTTTCTTGAGGTACCCCTTACTTTTTGGCGGGTTCTCACACTCCCAAGCTGTCACGATGTTATACCCCAGTTTTTGGATATGGTCCTCCTTGAACTTGGTTTGAAAGTACTGATTTTTATCCGCGTTGGTTCTCTGCGGTTGACAGGGACATCCATGCCACCTGCAGCCGTGATATTCGTAGACTGTTTTCGTTTGTGGGTCATACCCATCTACAAGGTAGACCTCCTTACTTAGATCACGAATCACGCGTTCACCACCATGCCCGCAGAGTGCATGGTGTATATGATTTCCGGTTTGCGCCGACATGGCTTCTATCCACCGACATGTCACTGTAACCACCCTTGTTGTAACCACCCTCGTTGTAAAAGACCTTCTCGGACCTGGACGGCATGCGCTTGACCTTCTTACCTTTGCAAATGATCGTCGTTTTTGCACCTTCACACTCGTTCTGCTTATGCCTCGTGAGGTTTTCGGTTCTTTTGAAGATATGACCGCAAGCCTCGCATTCCCAACTCTTAGTCAAAACATCCATATTCTTGATGTAGAAGCAGTGACCATCCAGCATACCAAGGTTGATCGTGTCTAACCTCTCTTTGTACTGATTTTGACCATAGACGAGCCGCCATGGTGCCTTGTCAGAGTTCTTCTTCGGCTCAAAGACTCTGATGTTGATCTCGAACCGTTTGGCGATACCCTCAAAGTCTACGAGCTTCGTGGCACGTACCTCTTCCAGCTTTAGCTTAGAGTCCTCGTAGTACTCGCGTGCTAGTTTGAGGGATTCTTGCGTGATATGCTTTTCACGCTGCTTTCGCTCTCCACGATAGTGCACCGCGAGGCATCTCCAGCAGCACAGGCTGTCCGTTTTTTCATCATCTTTGTCAAAGCTGTAGATGCACCTTTTACCCCACAGCCAGTCAGGCAAAGGGCCGCATCTGAGTAGAGGCTCTCTCGTAGAGATGATCTTGACCCGTACATGCTTGAAGACTATTTTACCTTCGTATGCTCCGGGGGTCTCGATAGTTCTGTCGAGTGGTAGGTAGGCCTTGGTCCAAAACTCTGCATCTTCCAGATCGAGTCGCTGCATCTCGCATTCTTCCATAAAAGCTTCGATATCCGCCATGCTTGATAGTGACTTGGAGCTCTTGTTCTTGTGATAAGCCGACACGTCGCCACCACCTCGGTAGATGTCGCAGCTGAAACTGTAGACTACCTTGACGCGCATGTCTACGTGAGGCGTGATTTTTTGCATGATAGCCTCCGTCAGCGGTTGGTTGAGGTTCTTGTTGAACTGCCACGTCTTGATGCGTCTCCCCTCCTCCAAGAATTGGGTGTCATTCGCATCAAATATGTTCTGGATATCCTCGATCCCCTCCTGGTTCGTGGCTTGCTTCTTCCCCCCTCCGAACATGTGTTTGAGGTCGGCGATTCCCTGATATTCGTCTTGGATGGTGATCTGTTGGACCTCATCGTGAAGCGTTGTCGCTCCCGAGATTTGCTCCTTCGCCTTGTTATAATAGAAGGTAACGGTATCCCGCACGCTCCGTACTCGATCTGCAAGAGCGTCGCGAGTTGCTGCTACCGGGGTCGAAACTGTATCGTATAGTTTGCTGATAGCGTTCCTGAACCAACTCATCTTTTATTATAGGTACATTTCAATTTCAATTAGCAAGGTCGAGCTTTGAGTAAGGGGCTTACCTTACTCAACTGCGCATGCGCTGGTTTTTGTTGATGCCAGCAATATTACTATTGGCTTGTGCGCATGTCCTGGAATTTTCGGGTTTGTCGGGTTTGTCGGAATCGGATTGTTATCGGATTTATTTTTCGGATGCCGTCAGATTTACCGGTTTTGAGAGGGCTAGGTGTGGAGGGAGGGAGGAGGTGGTGGAAGCGGGGGTTTGACGATCAAAACCCTAAAACCGACCTAAAATCACTCCCTCCTACTACTACTCGGCCACCGGCAAGTGGTACATTAGAATGCGGAAATTAAACGTCACATGGCTACCCTTGTTTTCATTGGTATGGTGTGCTTTGTCACCATCGTCAATACTGCGATGTTTCAGATTCTCTCACAATTTACGGTGACCCTATTCGGTCCGGGGGGGATATTTATCTATTAGACACATGCATGCTAAATTTTTAGGTCCCATACCTTTCAGAGGCGTCGATATTGGCCATTACTCGAAACTACCCTTAAAAATCTCTATGAAATCCTTAGAATGGGGAAAATATAATAACTCCTGTTAGGATTATCCTTAGAACTTGAAACTTGCAACACAACTTTGTTTCATCAAGAAGAATCATTTTGCATAACTTGGACACGTGACTAATCCGATTTCCCGATTTTGTCGGGTTTCAACCGAAAATCGGAAAAACCCGGATTATCGGTGAATTTTTGCCATTTTTTTTATGCAATCAATTTAAAAACCGGAAGATATGTTAAATAACTTTTATTTAGCTTTCAGAAATTTCAAACAGAATGTAAAAGTTCGCTCTAGAACAAAAGTAATTATATTTTAAGCAGATAGTGGCATTTTTAACAAATTTCAAGCTTCTGATGACGTCACAGAAAATGTGCTGTCGCAAGCAAAAATTTATTTTCGCCATTTTGTTCCTTTTATGACGTACTATAAGTGTGCCAAGTTTGATTCAATTTGAACAACCCTATGAAAAGTTATTGAGGGGGGGGGGGGGGGGGGGATTCCGCCCCCCCCCCCAGGTCATAGTATGTTCGAAAATCCCCGGACCGAATAGGGTTAAGAACTTATAACAAATTAAAATCGCTGACAGTAACTAAAAATCTATGGTATTTTATTTAATAATCGAATACCATACCATAGGTTTCCAAACTAACCATAGACATCGTTTTTTAAACAAATGAGAAATGTAATACTAAAGTCTGACTCCTTTTAATATTCATTTTTTAGCATATCTTACACAAATGATTTTTCTTCATCGTGTTGACGTCAATGGCAAATTAAGGATGTCTCTGAGTAAATAGGTTTCAAAACTAGACAATTGCCCTTTGTTCTATTTTTATTTTTAGCTTGAATTAGTCTAAAGGAAGCACCAATTAATTGACTGGATACTGTGTTTTTTTGCTCAAAAGCAAATAAAAATTGTTGTTTCAACCTTTGAAAGTGTCCACTTAAAAAAATACTATTCAAAATTTATTCAGCTTCTTATCAAAAAACATTTTGTTGTGAAGTTCATTAAAAATCCTCGAAGAATCAATTAAAACGTTTTAAAAGAAATAGAAAATAACAATAACAATGTGTAATTACCCATAACTTAATTACATTAATTTATAGCACAGCAATTACAATCCCTGTGGTTCTTAAGCCCATCAAATTCGAGTATACGATGTCTAAAGTTCTTAGCTAAGTGAAATTGCTTTATTTTATCACATGGGTTTTTAGCCAATTGAAAAAGTAATTAAAAGTTTCATAAAACACAAAATAGTTTTTAGGGGAAGCTTTACAGGCGCTTTAAAAAAAACCTTGAAAAAATATAATCGACTTTGCCTGTCACAGGCAGACAAAAAGCAGTAGTGGTGTTGATATAAGAGCTATATAGATAGCCATAGCTACACTGTATACAGTGTAACTATGACTATGGTTTCGTCATCCTCATCGTACTCAGAAATAATGCGAATAGTCAAGTATGTTATTCAGCGTTGATGTACTCATAAAATATCCTATTATTCGTATGATGTTACGGCGTATGAATATTTATTCCTGGGATCTTTTCTGGTATCTTGTAGGAATGGTATAATTGCACGTACCCACAGAAATTGTGACAACGCAAGAACTATCGCCCTATTACACTTCAACCAATTATATCTAAAGTGCATTCTCGTCCCCAGAGCTCTTTGATCGAAAGTAGCTCTGGACCTGTGTGGTCACGTGATGATAAATACCCCACTATATGTGGGGTATTTTTCTTGACTCGATTACCTGATGTTGTGCTTGTAAACTAGCCGTTTTTAATTTGACTTATCGTTTGTGGGCACCTAATTGGGTTCGTGATTAAGCACAACCTGAGAATGCGCATTTGACAGAGTGGAAGATCCTGAACAGAAATTTAATTTGATGATGAGTCCAATCAAAGCACTTATTTAAATTTTTAAAAACCTTTTTGATGTAAATCTGAAACTTTCTTACGTAGCCAGTCTTTGTTTTGTAGCTTAGGTGCTAGTTTTTGCTATAGGTAGCTAGCTATATGTGAAAGCACACTAGCTAGCTAACTATTTATCCATTATATTGCCGTTTTTGTTTTCAATGATGAGGTTATATTTTTAATCATGAGCTTGACCAGGGTGGCTGCTACTATTGCAAAAATATACTTCTGGAAAAAGTCCTAAAAAGTTGCCATCTTTCTATCTCTGGAAATACCTAGATATTTTTGTGAGAACTTTTTTGTTGAACTAACCTAGAATCTGATTATATAAAGTGGATTGACCCATCTGTGGCTCACCACATGCTCAGCGAATTCAAATTAATCAGCTTCCATAATGGTAGATAGACCACTGTTAAAAATTTCTTTGACATTATATGAAGGGTCGACTTTTAAAAGACTAGCTGGCTCTCTTTCCAACCCCCGATGAGTTGATTCAGTGGGTTGCCTTTATCTTTGTATTCAGTGGGTTGAATCGATTTATATAAAATCAATTTGGCCAGCCAATGTCAGGTTGAAAAAGCAAAAGCAAAGGCATTGCGAGCAAATCAAAAGAGAAACAACCATGTTATGTTTTAAATTTCTTATCATTTTTTTTTGTAAAAGAATATGTGAGTATTTTCTGTATTAAGAGAATTTCGTTGAAGTAAAGACAAAAAAAGGAAACCTTAGATTTGAATTGCAAACCATTGGTAAACCAAATACTCATGGACAATTTTACATTTATTTTGCTGGTTTGTTTACATCTTTGATCTGCTATTTTTAAAAAAATAAGTACATTGTTGAACCCGAGAACAGTATATAGAGATTATGTCCTGGGTTGACTTTTCTCATAATTTTTTTTTTAAAACAGGTTGACCTGCAAACTGAGCAAACACTGAGCCAACCTGTCTCATATAATCAGGTTCTGAGTACTCGTGCAAAAAATTCAAAAAAATTCTAGAATTTAATTTTTGGATGTGGTCACCCAAATATTTCTGTTTGTGATACACAATAGACAGAATTGTTATCCTGCATTTGACATTTCACAAAAACTGTTTCAGTTGAAAGTTAGATTCAATATCCAATGTGCAAAATTTTGCAGAACTTATTTCTTGGAATAAGAGGCATAAATAAAATTTTTGTGAAATACTTTTTTCATTGGGATGCCATGAAAAAAAAAATGTTTGCGATCGAAAGACATTTTTTTAAAAAATTACAGTTTGAATATTTTTTTTAAAAGAAAATGATGACAGAATGCTTTTTTTAATTTAATTTGTACAGTAATGGAATGTTTTTATTCTCGCATCAATAATATCATCAAAACTAAAAAAAACATAAACAAACCTTTGAAACCTTGCTATACTTCATTTACATACCATGCCCTTTTTCAAATGTTTTTGTAGATTTATTTTGAAGGCAAGAGAAGACATTTTGAAGGCAAGAGAAGACAAATGCTTAAAAAGAACAGCCATCTTTTTTGCAAACACAATTTCCGTTACTTTGTGCTAGAACTTCATTTAACAAACCACACAAAACTCGCAGCTTTTTACGACAAAGAAGACATATATTTTACGGCAACATCAAAGATTTTTTTTCGGCAACATCAAAGGAAAATGAAGAGATCCACTTTGCCTTTTACAGACAGACAGACACACTTAGCGTATTATTATAGAGATAAACTGTATATTTTTAACGAACCCATCAAATTCTTAAATCAGACCCAACTATGTCTATATATCTTAAAATGATAATCCAAAAATTTTATTAATAAACTTTTGCGAAATTGCTTCAGAATTTCCAAAATAATTAAGACTCAAAGTACTTGAAACTTGTAAAAGTTTTTGCCCTTAAAGATGGACGAAATATGGTTAAATCACAGCATTTTTAACACCGCATCTTATTCCACGAAAAAGAAAATAGGATAGGCTATCGTTGAATGTCTGAATGGAACACCAATCTTTATTTTTTATTGAAAGAGAACTTTAAAATATATCGCTTGCTAGTGTGACATCACAGTATTTAGCTATATACTTTCCAGTACAAAGCCGTGACTTCCACCTGGCTTACTAAAAACAATTCCCTACTGCATGAATAAACACTTGCATAGCATATGTAGTAACTTTTAGCTAGCTAGCTAGGTAGCTAGCTAGTAGTAAAGTTATGTTAGGCAGCCAGAGACTAGCTCCCTTTAGCCTGGCTAGTGGGACACATGTGTGGAACTAGAAGTTAGCTATCTAAAGAATGGTCAAATACTAACAGTGAATGTTGTTAAAGAGAGAGCAGAATTATGTTCTTGGTAGATATATATATAGCTGGCCCTTAATATCTGCTTTAAATTCAGTCACGACATAATCAAAGGAAGCATACATCGATCCTTTGTTTCTCCCACCGCCATGTTTGTTTACATTTAAATGCTAAATACAATCTTTCGCGGAAAAACATAGATCTCTAATAATAGGCCAATCGGAATCCATCACGTGACCAGACGGTTTCAGAGCTACTTTCGAGGTTTTAATCTCAAAAAGCTCTGGGGACGAGAATGATCTAAAGTGTACATTAAATGGAAATTCCAATTCGCCTAATCAAATTTATAAATACTTGTGCGACACCAATATCTATATATTATTTCGCCTTGTGTGTGTGTGTGTGTGTGTATATACACCTGTGTGCTGTGAACTAACACTATGGGGACTTTCTGCATTGCGGGACAAATTTCTCTAGTCCATAGAACATTTGCCCTGAAAATAACTTCTGTAAAATAAGTTTATTTATCCGGTTTACGAGTAGTGTCTGCATTAGTTGTGTCTGTGTCTGTGTCTGTGTGTGAACTTATGGGTCATTTTGTGTGTCATGCACTTATTCAAAACCTGTATTGTGGGGAAAAATGATACACAAATTTCATACAGTGTGTTTTAATTCCTCGCTACTTTTTATCTAAATTGTATATAGTGGAGAAACTGTTGCCAAATCGGTATGCGAATTTCCTATACACGGAAGACACAACTATCAGTACACGTTATGGGACAATTGGGTAATTTTTTATGTTGATTTTTTTTTAAATTTTGATGGACTAGATTCTTTACATTGCGGATAGGATTTAATGTTTAGAAGCGATATATTAAGTTTAAATTCGCAAATCGTAGCATTTCTTTACCGGCGTTCCTAACAAAAGCACCTATGAGCTGGTCAATAATTTATTGAATGCAACTAATGTTGTCAATGTTCCACAATTTGTGTATGTCCCATAAGTTGTGTATGTCCCTTATAAGTTGTGTATGTCCCATAATTTGTGTATGTCCAATAATTTGTGTATGAACCATATGTTGTGTATGTCCCATAAGTTGTGTATGTCCCATATGTTGTGTATGTCCCATAAGTTGTGTATGGCGCATAAGTTGTGTATGTCCCATGAGTTGTGTATGTCCCATAATTTGTGTATGACCCACATATTGTGTATGTCTTATATGTTGTGTATGTCCCATATGTCCCATATGTTGTGTATGTCCCATATGTTGCGTATGTCCCATATTTTATGTATGTCCTATAAGTTGTGCGTGGCCCATATGTTGTGTACCTATACCCGATAGTTGTTGATTTTAGCCGCTAGGGGGAGGGGGCAGAAATCTTTAAAATTACCTGATAAGATATGTTTACATACATTACATAGTTATATAAAGAGAGACTAGTAATACTCAGATATAACACGTTATGTTATCAAAGTTAAAATTTTAGTCATTGGGACTGGTGAAGAAACTAATTTTTCTCTGTTTAAAATTTGCAGCATGTTCTGTGGTATCACTTGATTTACGTCATCAGATAATTATGACAACATATATAAACAGAGTAGCGCTTACTCACACGTTTTTCTATCGATAGAAAACATCACATGAAAACAAGAGAAACGTTTCGTTTCATATGGGTGGGTGAAAATTACATGTTGAAAAGAAAAGCGTAAGGAATATATTGCAGACGCCAAGCAAGAGATCGTGGGTCCCACTAAATTAATCATTTTTGCAGCACTTGGGAAGGTAATGTGCAGGTTTACGTATACCAATATATCTCACATATAACAGGGGTGTTTGAAACGAATATACTTATATACTTCGATATATTACTACTTGGCATACTTTTAGCCAGAGTTCAACATTCTTTCGAGCTTATGCCATTTTTTAGCTAGTCCTTTTTCTACCTTTGTTTTTCTAATTTTTATTTCATATTATTTATTTTTTTATCTTATTTTATATATATATATATAAATATATATTATGTGTGCCGGATTCAATAAAATACACGGTACTTTTGTACGACTTTAAGTTTCATGTTAGACAATCATCAGGTACAAGTTACCAAATATTTTGTTTAATCTATAAGATAAAACAAAACAAGCATAATTACAAAATCAAAAACATATCAATATCTCGAAGTCTTATATTTAACCCACACCGATTCTCTTAACGTTCTTTAACAAGTGTTTATTGTCATGACGACATTTACTGATAAATTCGTTTTTTGAGTTAAGTAATTTCGGGTCGTCAGGGGAGTTCAAAATGACAATTTTCTCTGTTAGACATCCCGATGATTTTATATCTCGTTTGTGATTTCGATATCTTTCCTTAAACGTGGTTTCAGCGGCGCCTACATATATCCTTTTCTCGTCATTCTTTGTTATTACCGACCTCTGCCTGGTAAATCGAATTGCGATATTAAGCATTGATTTTGCATAGGACATCTCTTTTTCTTCTGCAGTTGCATCCGAAATTTTTATCCGGTGGGAACAAAGTTAATATTTAAGCTCTACCCGTCGAGCACTCTAGAAAGCGCGATTCACCTTCACATACTATACATATATAAATTATATATATTAAACAGGTCAACAGGGCGTCTATTGATAGCAATGTTTATATACGATGAAAGGTTTTTACCCTGTACAAATATGTTTTGATAATGATAATAATCTCTATAATTAATACGCCAGTTCCGTCTTCTTCTGTCTGTCTGTCTGTGTCTGTCTGTCTGTCTGTCTGTGTCTGTCTGTCTGTCTGTCTGTCTGGTCTGTCTGTCTGTCTGTCTGTCTGTCTGTCTGTCTGTCTGTCTGTCTGTCTGTCTGTCTGTCTGTCTGTCTGTCTGTCTGTCTGTCTGTCTGTCTGTCTGTCTGTCTGTCTGTCTGTCTGTCTGTCTGTCTGTCTGTCTGTCTGTCTGTCTGTCTGTCTGTCTGTCTGTCTGTCTGTCTGTCTGTCTGTCTGTCTGTCTGTCTGTCTGTCTGTCTGTCTGTCTGTCTGTCTGTCTGTCTGTCTGTCTGTCTGTCTGTCTGTCTGTCTGTCTGTCTGTCTGTCTGTCTGTCTGTCTGTCTGTCTGTCTGTCTGTCTGTCTGTCTGTCTGTCTGTCTGTCTGTCTGTCTGTCTGTCTGTCTGTCTGTCTGTCTGTCTGTCTGTCTGTCTGTCTGTCTGTCTGTCTGTCTGTCTGTCTGTCTGTCTGTCTGTCTGTCTGTCTGTCTGTCTGTCTGTCTGTCTGTCTGTCTGTCTGTCTGTCTGGTCTGTCTGTCTGTCTGTCTGTCTGTCTGTCTGTCTGTCTGTCTGTCTGTCTGTCTGTCTGTCTGTCTGTCTGTCTGTCTGTCTGTCTGTCTGTCTGTCTGTCTGTCTGTCTGTCTGTCTGTCTGTCTGTCTGTCTGTCTGTCTGTCTGTCTGTCTGTCTGTCTGTCTGTGACTGATACAAAGACGATATTTTTTACCACCCGAATGCGCGAGTTTTTTACATTTGTCGCGCAACCGTCACAAACTACGTGATAGAAAATAAGCAGTATGATTCGCTCAAATACGTACTTTCGAACGGACGGCATTCGAATAGAAAGTTTCCTTGGCGTAAAATCAAACAAACATAAAAATCTCTCGACAAAGTTCTCGACAAAAGGCGAACTAAAGAAGCGGATAAAAAATGTCTTATTTTCGACGATCCCGTAGTCATAAAAAAGTGCAAAAAGTAAAGTAGTTCGAAAAAACATATATAAAAAGAAAAAAGAGACCAAGTGAAGAAGTAGAAGTAGAAAAGTGAAGTTGGAAGCCACAATAAGTTACTTCGGAAGTGAAGAGTGGAGCTAGAAGTAGTAAAGTAAAGTATAAAAAGAAAAAGAGACCAAGTGAAGAAGTAGAAGTAGAAAGTGAAGTTGGAAGCCACAATAAGTTACTTCGGAAGTGAAGAGTGGAGCTAGAAGTAGTAAAGTAAAGTTAGAAGTACAAAATGAATGCTAGAGTTTCAAGTGAATTGGAATTGAGAAAAAGTAAGAACTTTGATATTTTTAGACGTTCCGTTTTTATATGTAACACACTTAAAATTGTCAAGGAGAATCGCATTCTCATAAAAAATCCATTGGAGCTTCAAATTCTTTAAGTTTTATATTTTACCGCGTTTTTAATAAAAAAGCTAGCATTTGTTTACATTTTGTTGCATAATTAATGTTTCCCTTGGTGCGTAACTATTGTATTTGTCCTAAAAATCAAAATGCTGCATAAAGCTGTTAGCGGGCTACCAAACAAATGTGCCAGCGAAGTAGAAAGTTTTGGTTTGTTGAACTAACTAATATCAAAATTTGGAACTCTTATATTTAACGCTTACCTCCCACTTCAAAAAAAGTGCATCTTATTCTGTTTATAATATGTTGGGAATTTGTAATTTAGCATTTATTAAGTAAAATTCGAAATAATAAAGCTAAAATAAAGCCACATTTTCTTGTGTTTACAGCATGCTTCCTTCTTGAAAGCCGCCATCCCAGTTTGACGTCATCTCCCGGATGGCAAAAAAGGCCTCCTGAACATGTTGCCGTAAAACGATAACTCAGAGAAAAAGAAGAAGGGTAAATTATTGCAACTAAGATTAATTTTGTTAATAATTATAAAATGTGTTTTTGTGCAATGCCTTTTTGCAATTAGAATAATAGAAGTAGCGCTGGAAAGCATTCCTTTGCCAGTCTTTCAACAGGCAAGAAACAACGAGCTGCGTGTACTCATTAACAGAGTCGATACTCTTTCAAAGTCAAATTTTAATCACTAGAATGTTTTGATAAACGCTGGCAAAAAGGCTTTGACAATTCTAAATCTCTATCCACTTGTCTTTGCATTAGGCCATGTGCAATTTCTGGTATAGGTGCTGGAGGAGGGAGGTAAGATAGGCTAAGAAAGAGTAAAATAAAATGTCGCCCGCCTTTAAAATATACTTCCCGGCGCCGCGACCCGTCTCTGTGGGCATTTCTGTAAGTCTCTACACAAGTCGGAAAGAGCCAATCTTGTTCTCAGGGCATCGGAATAGTGAAAAAGGCCACGGTTCACTAATTGCTTTCACTTCCATTCTCATCCTCATAACAGCTTTACCAGCTAGAGTCTGATTCACTGCCAGGTTTTGTAGACTGGCCGAAGTTTTAAAACTAAGAAAGCCCACAACTTTTTCACGGGAACTCAGTTTTAAAAAGGGAAGTAAAATACAAGTGTTTACTTATCTTCAGTATATACCTGTTACAAACTCATCTTCAGTACCCGTTACAAATGTTGAAAACAAAACAACAACCGCTTTGTATATATAAAAACCTGGGCCACGGCAGAGTCATCGAAATTATCATCCGGGAGTTGACGTCACAAGCCCCCCCGCGTAGGCATTTATTTACAATCGGGACACAAGATGGCGACTGGCACGAAGCCTCTTCTCCAGCTAATATTTTACATCTTTAACGACGAATATCTTGCGAACAAATCAAAATAAGTATAAAAGAAATTTTTTTTCCTAATTAGTACAATATTTTGAGTTGACTTCCGATTACTTTCTCGCAGACTGTTTAAATAAAAACACCAGAAAAAGTCCATTGCTAACACCGGGCTGAGCGGTTAGTTTAGGTAAACAGTGTTGCACATCTGTACAGGTGTGATTCCCGAGAAAGTTCATAAATTGTCACAGTGTCACAGTACAGGTAAACTACGTCGCACACAACAAAACAGTCTGTTGTTAACACTGGGCTAACCGCTTAGTACAGTTAAACAGAGTTGAACATGCGTATAGATGTAATACCCTTTTCCAAAAACACTTCATTGTGACTGCGGTTTAAATAAAAACACAGCACAGGGAACAGCCTCTCGTTGCCCTTCCAGCTAAAACAATCGCTCAACCATTTTATTTGCAGAAAAGGTTTTCAGGATAATACCTAGCTAAAACTGCATTTAGCATAAGCATTTTTATACTTTCACTTTTAGCCATAGATAGGAGCTAGCTAAATGGCTACAGCCTTAACAAAAAAATAAATATTGGCTAGCATAAAAAGCTCTTATACCATACAGAATAGTAATAAGTAAGGCTCTAGTAGTTGGCTAGCTAGCTAGCAAAATCTTCGTTCCTAGCCAAAAATCCTAAAAATGATGCGTTTAAGATTTGTACGTGGCTAAAAAACATGGCAATATATTTATCCCAACATGTGAGATCATACAGAAAACACATATTACAAAAATATTACAAAAATAAAACGCTTTTAGAAGACAAAAAAGGTCAAACCGACCTACAAACGAAACAGTGACCACGACCATTTTTAAAACCAAAATGGTCTTCGTCAGCATGGTCCTTCGTTAGCATGTCCAGGCCGCGAAAATCTTGGATTGGTTTTTCAAAGAATGGAGCATTTTGATTGGTATACTACGTGCGAGCGGTGAAAACAAAGTCAGTGATACTGTCAGTAAACTGTCCCATTTGTTTTCTATGGCTGCTGAGCGAAAACGGCGATTGAGATCACGGGGGTAATTATTATTAAAAATGGCGTATTAAAATAATGCATTCATTTTAATCATCCAATTAATTTATTTAATTAGAGGTTAATAAATCAAAACAATTCAATTTGAGAAAATAAATTAATTTCTTAAATATATTTTTATCAATAATAAGATTATTGATTGAACAATCCCCTGGTTTTTAAAAATTGCGGAAAGATCAAAGGAATATTGGTAGCCAATTTGCGTAACGGACAGACGTATACGGGTATTATAATATAGACTAGCCGGGAAACCCGGCGTCGAAACGCCGGGGTAAGCCACAAGTCAAGGTGTGACCCGTCGTTGAACACTATGTGGAGCGCTTAATAAGAGCCGTAAACTGTGCCACACGGTCAGGTGGAGCGCTTTAGTGCAGGTATGCAGTATGTCGTTAATCGAGTAAAGCGCACACAACACTATAGTGTTTCGGCTGTAGTGTATTTTTGAAAATATAACTCTACTGCAACTTTAGCCAAAATAAAAACACAATTTACAACCATTTGTTACCCCGTCGTAGGAAAAACAATTGGTCAATTTTATTTTATTTTGCGAAATAAGTTTCAGTAAATGTGAACAAATTAATTGTGACACTGGACCCAGCGCTTAGTACAGGTAAACCATGTGGCACATGCGTTTAGGCTTAAGACCCTATTTAAAAAAACTATTGCAGCTTTGGTTTACAAAACACAGGATACACTCTGTTGAAACGCCGGGTTAAGCCACAAGTAACTGTGTTACCCAACGTTAAACACCAGATTGAGTGATTAATAAGAACCGTCGACTGTGCCACACATTCAGGTAAAGCGCTTTAGTACAGCCATATAGTGTGTAGAAAATCAAGTGAAGTGCACACAACTTTACGGTGTTTCCGGTGTAATATACTATTCAAAAAATAACTTTCAACAACTTAGGTAAAATAAAAACACAGATTACAATTCAATGTTACCCCGTCATAGCGAAAGCAGCTGGCCAACCTTCTTTATTTTTCAGGGAATGTTCCCGGGAAAAGTTCAAAAAAATGTTAAGCTGAGCGCTTAGTATAGGTAAACAATGTGTACTTTTTTTCTGTAAACAACGTTATCACAACTTCGGTTAAACAGAAACACAGGAAACAGCCCGTTGTTACCACCGGACTAAGCGCTTAGTACAGGTAGACTGTGTCGCACATGAGTATAGGTATAACACCATTTTTAAAAAAACTTTATAGCGACTTCAGTTTAAAAAAAATCAGGAAACCGCCTGTCGTTATCAAGTTCAGTTAAAAAAATATATACTCAGCAATTTTATCTTTCAGCATAAGATTTCATAGCAGTAATAAAATTGGTAGCTGCCTAACTGCATTTAGCATAAGAATAAGAATTGTGTTTCAGCCAAACTGCATTTAGCTACTTTCACTTTTTAGCCAGAGGTAGCTAAAAGGAGCTAGCTGGGTAGACCCAACTTCAACATAAAAATAAATAACAATATACCAAACCGAAAAAAACTTTAAAAGAATAGGAATAAAAATAAAGATAGCTATCGCTAGCTGCCTCAAAATCTACGTTTTTAGCTAGCTAAACACTTAAAATTGTTTTGTTTAAGATTTATACATGGCTAGAAAACGTCATGTTATACTCACCTCAACATGTGAAAACACACAGAAACTAAATAATCCTATAGGATACAAAGTACTCAGAAGAAAAAAGGATCAAAAGGAGACATACAAATTTCAAACCATCACTGCCAAACCAAAATGACCTTTGTAGGGGTAGCATGTTTCCTCCGTGGGCATGTTGAGGCCGCGAAGCACTTGGATTGGTCATTAGTGCAAAATGGAGCCTTGTGATTGGTCTATTACGCGTTAGCGATCAAAACAAAGCCGGTAAAAACGGGGTCCGCCGGGACTCCAAAATAAAGCAGCAGGACCGCGGGGATTTTCCGTCCGCCTCGCTACTTACGACGCCATGTTGCGCACAAACAGACAGACGGAATACGGCTATTATAATAGAGATTGCAAAGCTGTTTGTGATATAACAAATAGAAAATTTATAACAGTAATTCTTATTTTATTAAATGATTTTGCTCTCTTTTTTCCCCTGTTTTCAATAACTATATGCACAATTTTGTCAATTTTTATATTTCCCCTACGGAATAGGGATCAGTTGGTGAGTCTACAATTCGTTCCAATGCTCTGTTACGGATAGTCACGTTGCGCATGTCAATTTTACAAAATGGACATGTTATCATGGATGGATGACTTTTGCAGGTGTCACACAAAATATGACCCTTTATACATTGATAGATGGGTCTGTTTGGTGTGTATTCTGTGAAACATATGGGACATTCCAAAACTTTGTCTTCTTTAATTTGTAATTTTGTGTTTTCGTCCTTTGGAGAAAGATTTCGGATGACGTAATTGTTGCAATATCCCCTTTTTCTGTCACCAACACAATTATTGTTACCTATGATCATATTGCCTTGGTTGTTGTCATTGTTATTGTTATTGTTGTCGTTGTTGTTGTTGCACGTCTGTCTCCTACGCCTTGGTATATGGTCAATACAATACTCGCATGACTTGCTAAACTGTACACCTTAATTAGTCTTCACCTCCCCAAGTAATACAAAACATATGATTTTAGAACACATAGTGCTTTTTGCTATATCCAACGTTGTTTCGAATGT
Organism: Hydractinia echinata; assembly: GCA_030067915.1. Lineage (NCBI taxonomy): Eukaryota > Metazoa > Cnidaria > Hydrozoa > Anthoathecata > Hydractiniidae > Hydractinia > Hydractinia echinata. The sequence goes on along the minus strand of JASGCC010000074.1, from coordinate 1,372,054 downwards.
GTTTATTGGCATCATTCTTCATAAGATAGGCTAAACACCTTGTGGATATTGCCTTTAGGCACGATCGGTTATTTGCCAAATGCAATGCAGTATTACCATCGTTATCTTTTATGTCTAAATCAGCTCAATGTTCCACCAATATTTGAACTATGGTTATAGATTTTTTTGCATGACTTTCTAGCATTTATTTTACATGTGTTTCCATACAATACACACATCAGTGGAGTTCGGCCGTTATTATTTTGACAATTCAGTTGCAAAGATGTGTGAAGTAACATTGTGATGATATCAACATGTCCCATATAGTAAGCCACATGCAAAAGACTGTTGCCTTCAAAATCCTGAACATTTAGACATTTATAAAACTGTAGATAATATTTCAGTTGAGAAACATTATTTTCCTTTACGCATCTTATCACCTCCATGTTTATCAACGTTTAAAAGTTCTGCGTTAGCATTTACCCCTTTTAACATTGCTATATTTCTTATTACGAAGGGAAAACAGTTCAGAAAGACGGACCTTCCCGTACTAGTCAACATTGATTACAATGGAGAAAAGAATTACATATTAATCTTTTTTTAAAAAAAAGATTCTACGTATCAAAATTCCCTTTTTTCATCGTCCATTAGCTATTCTTCTCACACTTCCAATTTTCTATTATTAAAATTTATTATTTTCCGCAACAAAGAAAAATTGCTTCTAGAAAATCATTGCATTGGATACATGTAACAAAAAATTGTCCTATTATCTTCTAATTAGAATACAACTTTATTCTCAGGAGTATTACCTAAACAAGGAGTCCTAAAAACCAGGTAATCATCAACCTTTTTTATTCATTTACGCAATAAGACACTGGTTTTTAACCGGTAAATAAAGAGCATACTTTAGCTTCCTTGTTGATACAGACAGCACGATATAGGTCACGTTATACACCTAGGAATTGCATACATGTTGCTAAACGATTTCTACATAATCGTAAGAGTACAAGGTGAATACCAATTTCTTTAAAAGACGTATTTTTGAAGTGAAATATGTTTTAAATAATCTTATGTCATCATCACCATCAGTCAAAATATATGTCGTAATATATATATATTAAACTTGCAAGCAGCCTTATCAGTTTTTTGATAAATGCCATGCGTAAAAATTATGCTTATTGTCACAATAAGTTTGCATTAAAATATGAAAGTGGAAATGATGTAAAAAAAAATCGTAAATCCAGGGAGGTTGAATAAGATTGTAAGCGTAATATTATAAGTCAGGAAAAGTTAAGTTGTTTTTTTCAGACGGCAAAATGTTTCTTGATAACTTCTGTGTTTTGTTTGTTTGTTTCACGTCTCTGTATTATTTTCAGAAACATAAACATTCGCTATTTGAAATCGAATTTCTCGCAAACATTCCACGACGCGTCGATGTCATATCATTGTCACAGATCCCGAACTCCTTACCGATTTCCCGAATTCCCGCCTGACTCGGTACACTCGGTCCGAATTTAAAAAACAGCCCTTTCGCGGCTTTTGCAGTTGAGTTACAAATCCAATGAAAATTGAATTTTAAAAATCTGATAAAATCTCATTACATACAGGTTGTCATTAATGAAAAAATGTTCGTATTTGTGGAAACTAAGGGTGCCGTTTTAAACACTAAAATACAAAAATCTATTTATAGAACAAGTTTTTCACCCTTTTGATAAACGACACCCACCACACGGTTTTAACTCACATACATGATCGACGTACAAAAAATTGCATTCGTAGAGCAGTGACAAGTGCCGCGCCTTCGCGAACATAAATTTCGGACTGGCCTTAGCAAGCCCATGGAGAAAAGAATTACATATTAATCTCTTTTTAAAAAAAAATTCTACATATTAAAATTCCCTTTTTTCATCATTCATTAGCTATTCTTCTCACACTTCCAATTTTCTATTATTAAAATTAGGGTTTTTTGCAGTTTAAGCTAAAATTTATTATTTTCTGCAACAAAAAAAAATTGCTTCTAGAAAATCATTGCATTGGATACATAAAATTGTCCTAATATCTTCCACTTAGTCATAATCCAACTTTATTCTCAGGAGTGTTACCTAAACAAGGAGTCCTAAAAACTAGGTAATCATCAACCTTTTTTTATTCATTTACGCAATAAGAAACCGGTCTTTAACAGGAAAATAAAGAGCATACTTTAACTTCCTTGTTGATACAGACAGCACGATATAGGTCACGTGATACACCTAGGAATTGCATACATGTTGCTAAATGATTTCTACATAATCGTAAGAGTACAAGGTAAATAACAATTTCTTTAAAAGACGTATTTTTGAAGTGAAACATGTTTTAAATTATCTTATGTCAGACGGCAAAATGTTTCTTGATAACTTTCATAGGATACGATATCCGGAAAAGAACATCTAAAACTTAATTGACACTGCAAGTACATTCAGCATTGTTTCATCGATTGGATTTAGATTCCCAGTATGAGCTGATGTCATCCAAAATCACGTTTATCTTCCCTACACAAGACACTCAGCTCAATGAACAAGGAGTAGTTCCACAACCAAATGTTGATCAGAAATAATTACAACGTAGTACCACTATATGTCATCTACTGAACTCTTAAACATGATCCTGTAAATAATTTCTATTTTCTTACAATATTTTATCATAGATATGTGCTATGACAATCCAGGTTATTTTTTGTGATTTTTTTAAAGAAAATTCCTCTCTGATATCATCAAGTACTTTGAATACGAACGAAATTAATTTCGTGCTGCCTCGGGTTTCTCGTTTGGGATAATTTTCACTGGGTTAACCCAACACTAGCAAGAGGGTTCGAGCACAAAGTATAATTTAACCTAGGGAGCAAAAAGTAATATATTTCCAAATCCTAAAATCTAATCACCATAAGTCCTACAACGGACACAGAAATAACTGTGTTTCATATCTAAATATCCATCTCCCATCTTAGCAACATTTTTTAAGACCAGGGTGACTAGTATGAGAATACTTGACCAAGAAACATCAAAAAAGATTCCCAAATTATGATAATTAAGTATTTCTTAAGTATTTTATTTCTTAAATAAAATGCTAACGCGCTAAGCTATCTATGAAAATAACTATTTTGAAATTTAACTCCAAAATGCACTTCAGCTTTAAAAACTACACTGAAAAATGCGAAATCCAGTGCATAGTATGAAATGTTTGATATATTCTGAGGGGCAGACCCATCACCCTCTCAATTAACTAAACTATTAGGAACTTTTTTTTTCTTCTAGATTATCAATTTTATTCTTTTTTCTTTTTCTTTTTACTGTTGTACTTTTTAGTGACAACTGACAACTAAGAATTCTGATTTTTTTATACTGATAGAGAGACTTCATTCTGTGTTAAAATTGTTAGTTACTTTTTATGAGGCATATTAAGTTGCTATTCAAATTATGGCCTTCCTTTTGAATTGTACGTTTTCTTAGGTGAGAACACCTTTGATGACTCAGAAAACATACTCAAAGTAGGAACTACCGTTTCTGTACTGATGGAACAAGAAAGCCGAGTGGCTAAAGAACTGTGGAAGTGTTCTATCCCTGTTGTAAATGTTACCCCTTTTTGAAACGCTTCGCTGGCCGGTTTATTAACGGCAAAGAACGTTTTTAAGCGGGTCCGTTAAGTGAACCGGTGTGGAAGCCGGACGTCTTATTTGTAAACGCGACACAACTACACCATTCCAATGAAAAATTCAATTGTGTACAGTGAAATTGGAATAAGGTGTGTATTATAATGCAGTTGTTGGATTAGATGTATATTACGTGTGATTGTCTTTGTCTGTATTTGCGTTGGTGTTTTGATTTTCCCAACTTAAAGTTAGGCAGATCCTGACCACCCATGTTGAACCCAGAAGCCAAACGATCTTTTCGACACGCGGCCGGGATCATCTTCTCTGTACTACAGGTATCGCCGATATGATAATGCTGAAAAGTAAGAAATGAAGAGAATATGCGAATAAGAGCAAGGTGTTCTAAAGGTCCTTTTAGACGATAAATTATTAGCGTAAAGTTACTAAATATGGTAACAAAAAATATTGTAATAATTAAAATTTACGTTCAAATACACTATGAGTTATCTAAATTATAATACTGTAATAGGTATAACTAACTTATCATCCAAGTTCATCACATCATTTATATCAATGGCATCTATAGTTTCGACCCTTTGTCCCCCAGCAGCCAGTGTGATTAGGAGTGCTAGCTTTGGTCCCAAAAGCGCTACCTCTAAATCTTTTGGATGTGGTAGAGATCGGAAATAGTCGAATACGATTGAAACATCCCATATAAAATTGTTTCTTGGAAATACTAGTTTTTTCTCGAAGACACCCTTCATAAATCTTTTTACAATTGGTAGTTGTCCAAAACGACAAGCACCAAGCTGCAATATTGAAGATAATGCACTACGGGCAGTGTTTATTTTTCTATAGGATTTTCCTGCTTCAAAAAGTAAGAACAAGAAACGAAGTGCATTCGGTATAGATGGTTGAAGGTAATCAATGTTATTTTCTGATGTATAACTTTTCCATTTTCTAAGAAATGGGCTATACTGTTTTTTTGTTCCAGCCTACAGCTAGACATTAGTAGGTTTATAGTTGTGCTGTCATGGCCTTGTTTTAAATATTTTTCCCTGACAACAGACTTGCTATAAGAGTCAGTTTTTTCCACAAGGGTGAAGGGAGTCTGAGGATGATGTTAGTATCAAGTTGTTTTGACCTGGCGATAAAAAATTGGGTCCTTGACCATAATCCTTACCATCGTTGATTACCATGGCTGTGGGGGCCTTTTTGGTGCAATCAGAATTGCTGTTGATTTGTCTGTTTGTAACTTTTAAAGGACTCTGCCTACAAGGCTGAAAGGTGGAAAAAGATAACAATTATATTGGTGCCAATTTACAGAAAAAGCATTGATAAATATTGCATCTGGGTCAGGTTTAAACGAAATGTATTTTTGCAATTGATTGTTTAATCGAGTTGCAAAGCAATCGATATCAGGTAAAAAATTTAATGTTTTAATGGTTAAAAATTTTGGGGTTGAGCTTCCATTCACTTCCCTTGTAACATTTTCTTGAAACACTATCAGCTTCAAAATTTTTGACACCAGGAATATATGTACAGGTTATCCAGATGTCATATTTTTTACACAGATTCCAAATTTTATGACAAACAAGATCACACAACAGACTTTTACTGCTACTCATCTTATTGATAACACCGATAGTCGTTGTGTTATCACAATTAATTTTGATATGTTTGCCTTGCAAGTGCTTTATAAAAGATTTTATTGTAAGGTGAATAGCAAGCATCTCCTTTAAATTTATGTGGAGTAAAGCCTCATTTTTTGTCCAGGAGCCACCTATCTGATTTTTCATGAATATTCCTCCCCATGCCAAATCAGATGCATCAGTAAATATTTCGTCTGATCTTGGCGGAACATGAATCCAATTTTCTAGGGTGTCTAAGTTTTCAGCCACCACTTTAAATTAGTCATATCCTCTGCAGAAATAGTATGATTGGCATCAAAATCGCCCTTATTATCCTTTAAGGCTATTATTTTGTCATTTTCAATTTTTCGGTAATATAGTGCTCCAAATTAACTAGCTGGTAAAGCGGATATCACATGACCTATTACCTTGGCTGTTAGTCTTATTGTAGGATTTCTCAATGACAATAAAAAATTTATTGACAGTTTTTTAGCCTTAGTCCTTCTTTCAGTTAGGATAATTTTCATATTGACAAAGTCAATAACATATCCCAAAAATTCGAGAGAGAGTAATTTGTGATTTGACTGGATGTATTACAATCCAAGTGAGTCAAAAAGGTTTGGCAGTTTCATGGGCAGACTGAAAACACAACTGCTTAGTTATATTTGCAATAAAGAAATCATCAATGTAGCCACATAAGTTATGTCCTTTTAGTCTTAGATGTGCCATTGGTGGCGCTGTTATCTTAGTAAATTTCCTGGGACATGGTCCTAAGCCATTTGGAAATGTGACAAAATTATAAAGCTTGTTATGAAACTGGAATTTTAAAAAACACTGGACCGATTTATGAATAGGCACACTAGGATATGCATCTTTTAAATCAATTGATGCCATATAACAGTTTTTAGTTACAAGTTGAAGCATCTTTAATAGTATGCATTTTGAAATGCACAAATTCAATAGACTCATTTATTTTTTTAAGATTGAGGATTAGTCTAATTGTTCCATCAGCCTTATGGTTTACAAATATTGGTGAGACAAGTTCAATGTGTTCGTGTGAGCATCTCTGTATGATACCTTTTCTCAAAAGTTTGGCAATCTCAACTTTAACTTTAGCGTTATCTTCAGGTGAAAAAATATTATTTGAAAAATGTGTAATCGGGGGTTCACTAATAAAGTTTATAGTGTCACCCTTGATGATATTGAGAATATTTTCGTCACATGTTATGGATTTCCACTAAGGGAATCTATTGGAGATCTATCCACCTTGAAAACATTGTATTCGATGATCTAACAAATCTTTACATACCTGATTCATTTCTTGTATTGGTGCTTGTTGCTGCTGTTGTTGAAAGAGGACATCCGCTTCCGGCCTTTCCCTAAAAAGGACCACCATTTCTGTTATATCTGTTTTGTGAGCCGTTATTTTTATAGTATGGCTTGTTGTTTCTATAACGGTTTGTATATGTTGGTCCATGCTTCAATTCTTTAATATGCTGAGGCAAGTTGTCACCAAATAGGTTTTTTGTAACCTCAGTAGACACCGTCACCGTCAGTAGAGTCCTTATACTCTTCTTTTAATACAGATCTTACAAAAAGATTTTGGCACAATTCTGTATTGGCATGATCTAAAAAGGCAATCAGATCAGCAGTTTTTTGGATCAGACTTTTCCTATTCATATTTTCAGAACTAAGGATCTCATTGCCTATAAAAAGTGATTCACAAACAGCACTTGTGAGGCTTCTCTGAATTTGAGCCATTTTTACGTCTAAGCATGTTTGCATACTGGACAACATTTGCCAAAGTTCTATGTTTAATTTAGGAACAACCAGTTCACAGTTTTCAGGACTGGGATATTTTTCAGCAGGTTTCTTCATTTCTTGCCTTTTTTGTCTGCCCAATTTTGGTTTATTATAGTGGCCCATTGTTCTTTAACAGCAGGGCCTGTTTTACAAGCATCTGTAATAATCCTGATATGCTTAAATACATCATTTTCAGATTCAGGCATCTCATCATCCTCTTGAGACTGTTCAGGCCCTGATTTACTAGCTTGGAACTTCTCCTCATAGAATTCTAGTTCATGTTCAAATGCCTGACTGAGAGGCGAGTATTCTCCATCCTCAGGGGAATCGTTTTCTCTCAGAGGAGAATTGTATAGGCTCACCTGAGGAGCTGAGATTACTCTACGAGTATCAGTGGAGGCACTTTCTTTTTGCTGAGGAGAGTTCAAATTTTTTGGGTTTTTTCTTAACCTTAGATTTGACATGCCCGATGTCGCAGTACTTTGTGATTTCTTCAATTTTTCTACCTCATTTGACAAAGATTTTAAAAGCAAAACTAAGTCACTTGTAGTGGGAGGAATGGGTGTTGTGTTTTGTGTCTCCTCGCCTGCTGGTGTAGGATTTGTGGTTGAATCCCCACAAATACTACGTAGAGCAGGAATTTCGTCGTCTGTTGTATTCATTTCTTTTTTCTAAAAATAAAGGCAAAAAGAAATACTTATCTTTGATATGTGTGGGTTAGACTTTGTTTTGGTTTGTCACAATTATGCTGCCATCTTACCTCTTTGAGGGATATTGCTATACTGATTTGCGGGTCGCGCTCATTCTTACTTCACTCTCAGGAGTCTGGGAATAATTTATGAAATAAAATTACCCAGTTAAGCTTCTTTGAGATTGCTACTCAATGACAAGGCAAGCAAATACTGACATAATTCCCTATTTATCAATGTTTAGACGGAATAAGATATCTTAGGTTGCTCCTTGCCTGCTTCAATAGTCTAAGTTCACGATATCAGTCTGTTGATAGAGAGAAACAATAATAATAATAAGAAGAAGAATAAGAATTGTTGGTTTTATATTCGATGTGCTTTTAGCAGAGCACGCGCGTAGTTTTCACAGTTATTCCAGTGCACAATCCGAAAAGAAACTTTGTTTCTTGAAATCTTCAAAATCGGTAAACATTGTTTTTTGATAAAATACAACTACAGAAGCCATTTTTAATCTTTCTAACGTTAAAAATATATACGAGTAGAAGTGTAGATATCCATGTAAAATAACATTAGAAATTATCACAACGACAATTTTAATTATGATGTCAGAATGTCCTAGCATAGTCAGTGAAACGCCATCGATATTGTTATAAAAATTTTCTTTCAATAATTTAAAAAAAAATTAAATCAAACATAAAAGTAACAGGTGACTGTTTTGAAGTTACTCTAATAGACGGGGGAAATTTATTCTGGACGTTGATTTTTCAACCGACTGCTGGCCTTGAGCGTTCGCTTACAGTGCGCCCGATCCCAGCCGTGTCATTGAGTGTGATTTGATACTTTCTTCTTAGCGTTTAGAATTGGAATATGATTTGTCTAAAAGCGTGGACAAAATTAATATATCAAAGACAGTTTTTGCGTCACTTTCAAGCACGGTCAAACGGGTCAAAAAGTCAATACAACCAGCAGGTTAACAAGTCGCTACTTTTGCGCACTTATAGAAATATAGTATAACTTAGTAAAAATCTTAGTAAAAAGTGATCCCCACACACAACTGCCATGGCTTTTTATAAAATTCGAACAATAATTTTTCAGCCTCTAATATGTATGTGTATAGATGTTGACAATTTCTTGATTTAAGTCCTAACACAGTGGTGTAGTGACTGATTTTGTTACATGTCTTTTTTTATATAAGGCACACGATGTTTGTTAACATGAGATTTGTTATAAGTATTTTCTGAAAGCTAACCAGGGTCTTGCTGAAAAGGTTAAGATCCATTACTTTTAAGCAGCTAAATTGTCAATGTTAAACAACTGTTCAATTTTTTTGATATTCATATATGAACCAAAATGATTTTATGTATCTATATATATCATAACTTCTTCATTGAAAATATTTTAACATAAAAACTAAAACGTCTAGGAATTCTTGTTATGATACCTAGAATAACTGTGAAAATTTCCTTGCGTTTGAGTTTTTATTCCTGGCAACCTGGAAGAATATCCGATAAAAAAACCCGTGTATTTTTAACATTCTTACCGAGGTGTGTATTGTGTTATGCTTTGTGGACAAATATTTAATGAGTTTTTAAATTTTTCTATATCTGTTTATTTCATTTTAGCTGTTAAGGTTATTTATTGGGTACTTTTTAACTTTAATTTTCAAATTTGTAATCTTGCAAAAAAAAGTGTTAACTCATACAACTGCTTTTTTATTATGGCACATCCGTGTATTCATTCTCAATAAAGAATATTTCACGCCTATCGGACCTCCAATCATGAGGGGCGAGTATAATCGGTGTAAATCATTTTGAGGAAGAGCTACTTTGCGCATTACTAACATATTGCCTCCCAGTGGGGATTTATTCGGGGTACCCGGAACTGCGAGCCGCAGACGAACCCACTACATTATGTGCGGCAATATGTTAGGCAATTAGTTCTTCTTTAATAATATTACTTCATTTAACAAAACAAGTATTGCATGCTTTACGTATATTTATGAAGAAACTATTTGCTATCACAACATTAAAGCAACTGTTCTCCATCAGCCTCTAAGGCTACGGTAACTGCAAACTAACAGGGAAAATCGTCGGTCTCTAAAATATAAAAAAATGTTTTTATTTAAATGTCATAAGGTAAGAAAATAATAAAACTTTCAATCAAAATAGCAAGTGTTTTAAACATTGAAAACTTTTGTTAAGTGCCTCAACAGAATATTCGTTATTTTATACAAAATATGTCTGAACTTACTCAAAGTGGTTGTTATGGAAACTTCTCATGCCCGCAATAAAGCGGTTGCGTCTCGCGTGAAATCTAAAGACTTTGTCGAATTTGTTCAAGTACTTTGTCCACCTGCAATGATACCGAACTTTGTTAATAAATTTCGCGCATTTAAAGCGGAATCGTCTGTCCTCTTTTTTGTTGTTATGTACTCCTCCGAATCCTGTTAGTATACCGTTTCTTCCTGGACATCGGAATCGGAAACTCTTGTCATATCGGTTTACAAATCTAGTCCATCTTCCATGGCTTAACTTGAGGTTCAAACCACAATTGATCACCCAACGTCGATCTTCGCGGTGGTTGTCGTGTATCGAGAAAAGCGATCTGATAACGCCACCTAGAATTGTCGAAATGTTTGCATTTTAAAAATTATGATTGGAATTATTTATGGTACCCATTTCGTTGGGTAGAAAATATAAACAACTTAACACAGGTATCGATAAAATTCGTTTCAAAAAGAATTATTCCCTTGAAATTGTGAAAAAGACAAAATAATTTATTACAGTTCGTTCTGGATCTTTCTAAAACATATCGCTGAAAATATATATAAATTAATAATTTGTAGCCATTTCACACTACATGATTCTGTTTTTTACCCGTGTGCATAAAATACAGGAAATGTTTGTAAACATCGGTAAGACATTTCAATAAACTTACCTTTGGGGCAGGAGAATCTAAATGGTTTATCCCACTGATTCGCCCACTGTGACGATGCTCCACCAATGCACACTGCAACCATAAAACCCAAAAGGTACATCTAAAAATTAAACAAGATCAAAATTGGTTAAAATTTTTATTTCTAAGTTATGCTGCATTTTATTCTAATCAAACAGAGTCATCATGTTTACCTTCATTGTGTAAGCTTTAAATCTGCTAGAAATCGAAGATTGATATGAACAGGTTCTCCTACATAGTGGATATTTATACTCATTGCAATAAAGACATTCCTTAGCTATAATGTGAGATCGAAATCACTTTACACACTAATTAATTACTAACTGTTTGCGTAGTAAAGTACAAAACTGCATAACGGAACTAACCACAAAAGTGCAAAAAAAAGAAAAAATATTTATTAACTTAATTAAGTAGGTGCAAAAAAATTTTGCAACCAAAACTTTCCTGGTAGGAATTTTAAACCTGTGATTATTTGTTGTTCCTGGTTTCGTTTGCTCATTTAGAACTCGTCGTTTTAGTTTGTTGACCTGCAAATAATACATCGATATAACAACAACGCCGTATGTCATAAGCGATAAAGTAGAATATTTTGGACGTTTCAAGAAATCTATATATTAATACGCTTTGTGTGTGTATGTGCGCACGGTGAGGCCAAGGACCAAAATCACGGGTCACTTTTTTATGACTCATGCATTGTCTCCCCCAAGGCGTGGCGTTACGCTACAATTTACTAAGATAAAAAAAACGCAAAACAGGGGGTTTATTTGTTGTTTATTTTAAAAGCCCTATGGGGTTGTTGTGGATAGAATAATTTAATTTTACCCCCGGTTTACCATGTGCGCGCCGTATCTCACGGAAACAAGTTGTTTACAACTGAAAAAGAAAACCGAAGAGAAGAAGGTTGTCTCTTTTCCAAATTAATCCTGAAGCATGTCATGTTTACTCATCATCATCATCAGGTTAGCTTAAAGCTTATTTGTTCTTCTATATATCCACTTTTGTGTTCTATAAAAAAAACTATCGAATTCGAATATGAATAATTCGAATCTAAAATGTAAAAAACAAAACTGTTGTTGTCGAGAGCACTTTTTTGTAAGAATATACTCTAAAAATGTGTCAGAAGTTCACAATATCCTAAGAATATGTTTGAGCTTGATTGTTTGTTCTAAATAAAAAAAAATTGCATGATGCTCAAAATTGATTAAACTGAACTTTTTCTGTCCAAAGCAATGTACCAGAATTTGCCATTAGCTATAGCAACTTATAGCAGGTTTTATTTTATTAAAGCATTTTATATTTTCATGCCATAGTCATGCTAAGAACATATTAAAAAGAATGAGGATAGCATTTGTCAGAAAAGTTAAGAACATTGAGGCTGAAACGAAAACACACTATTCTTATAAAAACAGCGTGTATTTCCTAAAGAAGAGTTTATATAAACTGTAAAAAGTAATTTTCTGTTGCTACTGTTTTCAACACTACAGAGTGTGGTGATTCACTGTCGTTAGTTGTCGTTATTCTAAACAAAAAATGTAAACAAACTTAAATCGATGTTAACATCTGTTAACGTTACAATCTTTTTGAAAGAAATTCGAAAACACTGCATTGTTATCATGCGCAGCACGTTTGCGCTGTTTTCTTGATACATAAAATAAAATAATTGATTTTCTTGATTACGAGTTTGGGTCTCTTAGGCAAACTATTTTGACTTCTTACATTTTGTGTAAAACTTTTGAAGGGTTGCTGTATGCAGTAGACAAAATATCTGATTTTAGAACCGTATTTCCTCTATTTAGCGCCGCCCTCTAATCAGCGCCGCCCTCCAATAAGCGCCGCATCTATAATTTGGAATACAAAATAAGCGCCGCCCTCTATTAAGCGCCGCCCTCCTATAAGCGCATCATCTAAATGCGGCGCTTATTAGAAACACAAAAAAATGACAAAACGACGATTTTTATTCTAATTCTATTGTTTTTTTATTTGTAAATTCTTCCACATCTATCTCTAAATGTGAATATATTTCATCAATTCCTCGTGCATGATTTTAGAATATTTTTTATTCATTGCAAAACATTTAAACTTGGCTAAAACAACAAGTCCAATTCTCTTTTTCTCTTTCCCACTACATTCGCTACAATTAAATTAGAATCATCTGCTTGAAGATATTGGTTGATCAGTTTTAAAGCTCTTGTTCATCTTTACTGTCTGTATCTCAAGGTATGTTCTCATTGTCTTTTTTGTGCTTTAATGATTGTACCCCGAAGTATTTAAAAGCAGAAATATCAAACCTTGTAATAAGCGCCGCCCTCTTATTAGCGCCGCCCTCTGTTAAGCGCCGTATCTAAAAACATGAAAATTAATAAGCGCCGCGGCGCTTATTTGAGGAAATACAGTATGAGTGTTGCAAACTGTACAGTGTGGAAATTTTGTAATAACCTTTTAGTATGACTTTGCAAAATAAGTTGGATTTTTTTAATGTCTGATATACTTTTTCCCTGGTGTACTTCTGGCATGCCAAAGCAAGTTTAAATTTTAGCAGATTTTGCTTTATACGTAACGGTTGTGAGACGCCTTTAATTTTGTTGGACATTTTGCATTTTTATTTAATTTTTATTTTTTTTGTTGCACCTGCTTATATTTTCAAACGTTTTGGTTTTAACGGGTATAAATATAAAGTAATGCAGACTGTGAGCACCCTCGATCCTAGGGCTTTTTTTCTCTTTTTGCCGTCCCGTTAAAAAAAAAGAGGCGAAGAGCCGAGGTTGGATTGTGAGTTTTCAAAATCCAAATTACTATGTTGTATGTTTTTGTTTGGTAGCCTTTACATGCATTTAATGAGAGATTCAATGGATTCTTTCACGGGATTTCTAGTTTAGTTATTATTATTGGGTTGTTTTTATCAATTTACTTTTTAGTTGAAATATATTTTGGCCACCCTAAAGGTTCCCTTTATTATTCTAAAGTTTCAGGCTTTGCTGACTGAACAATGTTTTTATCAAACTGTTTTCATTAGAAATCTGTTGTTTGAATTATGGTCAAGTTATCTTAAGTTGACTTAGACGCAGTATCATCAACATACTGAAAATCGGATACCATATCTCCATTATTCCCACGTATCTAATGTTTTCGCTTCTTTAGTAGACCTTTCTTTCTGACATGACCTGATAATCTCCTCCCTGATAATCCTGCATGAGTGATTGTTGTATTTCTTTATCCAGTTTGTACCGTACCTACGTTTGCCAATATTTTCGCCGCATAGCTGTTTAAGAAGGATGTTAAACAATTTAAAATGCATGATTTCCAATTAAGGTTGCATTCAAATTTATGTATTTTTTGCACATAAGCGCTGTATGTAAAAAATTCATAGCTGTAAATGCGGCTTAAAATTTAAAACAACGTTAAGAAATTCCTTAGTTAAAATGTGAGGCCGAAATCACTTTATTGCCGCACGATGTACACCTCCTGATTTAATTTTAAAGTTCTATAACAGTCAAAAGAGAATAGGGATTATGTTGCTACTTATTTGCGTTGTAAAGTACCAAACCGCATAACGGAACTAACCAACAAAAGTGCAAAAAAAACAAGAAATATTTATTAACTTAATTAAGTAAGTGCAAAAACATTTTCCAGACAAAAACTTTCCTGTTGCGAAATTCACCATGTAAATATTTGTAGTTCCTGGTTTCGTTTGCTCGCTTGGAGCTCGTTGTTTTAGTTCGATGACTGGCAAATAAAACATCGATTTAACAACAATGCGCATATCATATTCGATAAAGTAGAATATTTTGGACGTTTCAAGAAATTTAGTTATTATTATTGGGTTGTTTTTATCAATTTACTTTTTAGTTTAAATATATTTTGGCCACCCTAAAGTTCCCTTTATTATTCTACGTTTTCAGGCTTTGCTGACTAAACAATATTTTTATCAAAATGTTTTGACTAGACATATGTTGTTTGAAATATGGTCAAGTTCTCATCAACTTAGTAAAAATATAATATTATTCCAACGTATCCAATATTCCCACTTCTTTAGTATGGCATGGCATGGCTTAAAAAAAATGCCGCCTCCCTGATAATCCTGCACGAGTGATTGTTGTATCTTTATCCAGTTTGTACCGTACCTACGTTCGCCAATATTTTCGCCGAATAGCGGTTTGAGAAGGATGTTAAACAATTTGAAATGCATGAATTACAATTAAGGTCGCATTCACATTTATGTAATTTTTGCACATAAGCGCTGTATGTATAAAAATTCTGTAAATGCGGCTTTAAATTTGTCAATCTTTCGTTTTTTATTATACAGAACACATTTGTCCTAAATTTATTAGTATTTTTTACGCGTCATATTTCTGTGAACTTTTAAAAACCCACTAAATTTCATTCTTTAAAATTAATAATAATTTGATTGTCATGCTTTGGAAAACAATCCAGCCTACTTGAAAACTTAACCTTTCCTATCTACCTGATTGAGTTTGAATTAATTCGTATGTAGGTTTATGTATATAAAACTGATTCCTATGTTTAACAGAATTTATATGTAATATATATTTTGCATAGAAAACTCCTTAGCCTCAATCGAATTGGGTTTCGAAATGGTAAAATCAAATCGTCTTGTTCGTTAATACTAAAGATAATTTAAATCATTCGTCTTTAACCAAATCACTCGTTTCCAATGTCACATGAGCAGAAACCGGATCTTGAAATTGTGCAAAAGTTTAATTAAAAAAGATAAGCTATAATAAAAATTAAGTTATAATATGAAAGGTTTTTGAGCATTAACTACTTTAATTTCATCAACTTTTGCAAGTATGATTGTTTGGTTTTAAACAACAAAATTTACACACTTTTTCCGCATAAGAGCCAGTACAACAAGTGAAATCTGATCAGTGACTAGTTAACTTTTTTCAATGCTCCTCCCTACGCAAACTGGCCTCACTCTACCTACATTTCTTCCCAGTCTGGTATGGACGTAAGCAGCGTATCTATGAGTGTTAACCATAAAAAAAAAAGTCATCTACTCCAGTAGGACCATTGTTAAATACATATTGTAAAAGTAACACATGTTCGATAAGTTACTCCTGCTTGGCAAGCTACAACTTTTTTCTTCACACAAACACAGTAACGCCATTCAAAGGTTTTTTCTCAATAACGAAATTGGTACAAAGTCAGGATTGACAACGATGCTGTTTCTATTCATGATGAATTATCGGTTTGTCAATTCACATTAGTCTTGCGCTTCTAGTTTTCCAGGCCTCCCGCAGACAAAAGAATGGAACCGAGGTGTAGGTGCTCACCGTTCAAATAGTCATTCTTTATGTCGTCAATTTCATGACGAAAAACGCATTCCTGTTGCGATGGCCTCACAATTCCTGCATTGGCACTTCTCTTCCTACTCCTCTTCCTTCGCTAAAAACACGTTTTAAACGAAAACCCTTGGAGAAATCCACTTAAGAACAATTAAAATTTATTGCATGTTTCTTATCACAAAATGATTTGTCTTCAATTTTACAAGACAAACAATCAAATCATTTAAACGAAATAGACAACAATAATAACAGCGTTAGTTGCCTGTGACTTTACATGTACAATAATTTATAACAAAGCACCCGTCACGGTAAATTTACATTAGCATGCAATAAATTCCCAACTAATGAAATCATTTTGTTTTATCACATGATTTGTTCTAGCCAAGGAGGTCCTAGCCAATTAAAATCGTGAACAAAACTTTTTTTAAATACAGAACATTTTTATAAGGGATGTTTTATAGACAATTTTTAAAGAAAATTGCAAAAAGTATAATTGACTTTGCCTGTCACAGACAGACACAGTTTTTGTATTATTATATAGAGGAGCAAAATTCTTGGCTAATGAAGTTATTTCATTTAATTTTGTGTTTGTCCGAGCCAATTAAGAAAGTGTACAAAACATTTGTAAAATACATAATGTTTTTATAGAGGATCTTTTATTAAGGAAGTTGTAGAAAATAAACTTGACTTTGCCAGTCACAGACGGACAGACACAGTTGTCGTATTAATATAATAGACTAGCCGGGGGACCCGGCGTCGAAACGCCCGGTTAAGCCAAAAGTAACTGTGTCGCCCGGCATTGAACGCCCGGCAGAGCGATTAATAAGAACTGTGCCACATATTTAGATGGAGCGCTTTAGAACAGGTATATAGTATGTTGTGAATCGAGTGAACCGCACACAACTTTATGGTGTCTCCGGTGTAATATATTTAAAAAAAAGTAACTTTCCAGTAACTTTAGCTAAAATAAAAACACAGTTTTCAACTCGTTGCTAGCCCATCATAGCAAAACTGTCGGCCAGCCTTTTTATTTTTCGGAAAATGTTCCCGGTGAAAGTTCAAAAATGATTGTTACTCCAGGCTGAGCGCTTAGTAGAGGTAAAAAATGTTGTACATCCATATAGGTGAAATAGCCTTACTTTATCGGAACTTTGGTTAAACAGAAACACAGGAAACAGTCCGTCGTTAACACTGGACTGAGCGCTTAGTTCAGGTAAACCGTGTTGCACATGATTTTAGGCTTAATACCCTTTCCAAAAAAACTGTATCGCAGCTTCGGTTCACATAACAACACAGGATGCACTCTGTTATTAACACTGGACTAAGCGCTTACTATACCGTGATGCATATCCGTATAGGCGTTATACCCTTTTCAAAAAAACTTATCACAGCTTCGGTTTAAACAAAAAAACAAAAACAATCTGTCGTTAACCACCGGCTGGGCACTTAGTACAGGTAAACGGTGTCGCACATGTGTAAGGTAGGGTGCAATACCTTTTTCCAAAAAAACTTTTATCGCAACTCTTTTTAGCTAAAAACACGTGCTTTAGCTTTTTAACTAAAAACACGTGTTACCCCGTCCAGCTAACAAAATCACTTAACAATTTCAGTTGTGGAATATGTTTTTAGGACAATAAAAAATTGTGCAGCTAGCTACCTAGCTAACTGCATAGCATGATAATTATTAATTAAGAAAGTATTTTCTTCTAACCACACTGCATTTTTCAACTTTCACTTTTTAGCCAGAGGTATAGTTAAGGAGCTAGCTAAATAGCTACAGCCTCAACATAAAAATAAGTGTTGGCTGGGATAAAACGCTCTTATACCAAACAGAATAATAATAACTAAGGCTGGCTAGCTAGCCGGCTTGAGAATGCTCCTTCAAAATCTTCGTTCTTAGCCAAAAATTCTAAAACTGGTGCATTTAAGATCTGTACGTGGCTAAAAAACGTAACAATATATTTATCTTAACATTGAAAACAAACAGAAAACAAATATTACAAAAATATGAAGCTTTCAGAAGACAAAAAAATCAAACAGGCCTACAAACCTCACACTGACCACACACAACTACTTTCAAAATCAAAATGGCCTTCGTCCGGCCGCGAAAATCTTGGATTGTTTTTTTTAAAGAATCAAGCGTCGTGATTGGTTTACTACGCACGAGCGGTTAAAACAAAGTCGGTAAAACGATGTCGCATTTAATTTTTGTGGCTCCTAAGCAGAATTGGCGATTTAGATCACGGGGGTTCATATTAAAAATGGCGTGCTAAAATAACAATGGATTTATTTTAATCTCTTAATTTATTTATTTTACCAAGTTTAAAAAATAAAAATAATTAAATTAATTCAGAAAATAAATTAATTAAAAATAAGTTTTTCGAATAAACAACCCCCTGATTTCTAAAAATCGCGGAAAGATCACAGGGATATCGGTAGCCATATTGCGCACAAACAGACGGAATACGGGTATTATTAAAGAGATTAGCCCGGGGACGCCGGGTTAAGCCACAAGTAACTGTGTGACCCGGTGTTGAACGCCATGTTGAACGCTAAATAAAGCACTCAATTAAGCCGCAAACTGTACCATACATCCGGGTGGAGCGCTTTAGTACAGGTATACAGTATGTCGTAAATCAAGTGAAGCGCACACAACATTATATATAGTGTTTCGGGCATAACTTTCCCAGTTTACAAACCGTTGTTATCCCGTCACAACAATCGGTCAATAGTTTCGGAGTCACATTTTAACAATTTATTACTATTAAAATGAATTTGTAAACGCTCCTTTTAAAAAACATCAAAATACGAAACAAAAAGAAAACAAAAAAACTATTTTATATATAGTTCTTTTTTCCAAAACAATTGTCAGCTAGTTAGATTTCGTTATACTTGTCAATTATTTCTTCATCCCTTTCCCTATAAAAAATGTTCTTAACCTGACCCTCATGCTAACTCTAACACTTTGAACGGAATAACGGACAAAACATTATTACAAAATGTTTATTTCTAACAATAAAATGTTTTTTTTATTTTGTTCTGTTTACAACACTCAACGACTAAAAATACAGCTGCACTAGACTGGTACCGTTTGGTACTTCACTAGTCCTGGTAGCAGAAACAGCAATAAAAAAATATTCCATTTTAATGTTCTACCATCTTAAAAGCCGCCAAACAAAAACTAGAACATACTGGTCATACCAGCTGCGTTTATCACTTCAATTGGCCAGGATATCATCCTTAATATATCACACAAATTACTGTTCAATCTAAATTGGTCATAATTACATGACTTAATTACCCATTAAAAGCATATGGTAATGTCACACATCTTTATCTGTGTTATCATATTCAGGATGAAAGTTTGAGGAGCTAATGTTATTTGGAAATGAAAGGTGCTTAAAGAAGCGCGACAGTGCATGCTGCTCAACCAACCAAAAATAACAGCGCCTCTATTATCACCAATGTGCTATCTCATTTCTCTTTATTTATTTTCTCTTTCCAGTTCCTCAGCGCTTTTTTTGTAAAGTATTTCATTGCACTGGCAAGCACCAGGCGTCTCCATTGGCGGACTTGATGGAACATTCGAATGTCCCTTTACCGGAACAACTGCACGGATTTAGAGCTTTAACATTGCACTTCATGAAGCAACAAGAGTAGTTGCGTTTCTTTCGTAATCTTTTTACGAGCAGTTGATAAGGCTAAAAAATAATAGTTTTCTTGAAATATGGGTTATCCAGACGAGGCCAAATTCACATATTATTACAGTATTAGCCACCATAGGGAGCAATGCTAACCTGACGTAGTGTGTGTTTCCAATGCAAAAAATAAATCAATGAATAAAATAATCGCGACAATGTTATTCCGAACTAATTATGCAACTCAAGTCGTCAGGTTTCGTTAAACTGGAAATGCTTTTGACAGACTTTGATTTTAAAATACATTTGTTTACAGAAAGTTTATATAGGTAAACTTACCATTGTTAATCTAACTTGGTTGACACTAATGTGTCTGCTGGATGTTTGAGTGACAGTTAATAATAAAAGAAACGGTAAAATCAAGAGCGCAGCTGTTTTTAACAAAGCCATATTTAGCTAGCTTGACTCTACTGACTCGAAATAACTCCAGAGCGCTTCTTTAATTGTTTAGCAAGTAAGTTCTGCACAGAAATCTTTGTTTCGTCTCAATCCCCACAACCGGATAAGTTTATTTGATAATTGGCATCTATGTTGTGAAAAAATACTTGTAACGACTTCCTCATTATCTATGGTATGCTAATAAGTAGCTATAAGCTTACAAGGGTAAAATGAGTGTTCAAACATTTTTTAAAAATATTTTATGACGTGCTACAAATTCTCTATTAATTCTCTGTCGCAAAAATGCATTTCCTTAGTTTGGGCATTCATGTGGTTCATAAGCCTAATAAAAACATCTTATTACCGAGTAAAATTATAAAGCCAATCTTAGCCCACACAGGAAATAATTGGAAAGTTCTCATATGTTTTTATTTAAGTTACATTATTTTTGGACGGAAAAAGTACGTTCGTTACATTATTTACTGACGAAAAACGATGTTTGTTACGTTATTTTCTGACGTAAAATGTACGTTTGTTACGTTATTTTCTGACGTAAAATGTACGTTCGTTTCGTTATGTTATTTTCTAATTTAAAACGTACGTTCGTTACGTTATTTTCTGACGTAAAACTTACGTTCGTTACGTTATGTTATTTTCTAATGCAAAACGTACGTTCGTTACGTTCTTTTTTGACGCAAAACTTACGTTCGTTACGTTATTTTCTAACGTAAATCGTACGTTTGTTACATTATTAAAGATATTTATTGGACGCTGTGGCACTGTCTCTGCATAAAGGTTCATGACGCCAGTATTGACTTTAAACAGAAAGAGTGGTTTGCTTTTATTTATTATTTATTTCTATCATGACAAGAAAAATGTCCTGAAAAATAACAAAAATGTTTTAATATTACAAATATTCGTATTGAAAATGTGTTTTTTTTCTGATAAAAAACGCCAACTTTTTGTCTTAAAATTTTACAGAACGACAATACAGTAAATCCAAAGGATTGATCAGTCTGGTATATTTATTAAAACTTTGTTTATACCTTTATGCACGCTGAATTTTAAATAATTGAGTATTTTCACACATTTCCCAAACGGGTGGCTAAATGCAAAGAACAATAATATCCTTTCTTCTTATTACAATGATCATGTGTCAATACAATTAAAGAAAAAAAAGTTGAAAATCAAAATTGCAAAAATGCTATAAGGCAAATAACCTGTGACAAAAATTTGTGATTAAAGATAAAGAATGTAAAGATTCGTAAATAAAGATGAAGCCATCATATTGCACGTTCGATTTGTTGTTGAATGTCTTCGGTCTGTAGAACTATCGAATTTGCGCCATTTTATCACAACAAACTTTTGTGTTGTGGAAAGGGAATTAAATCATTAAAAAATATATTGTTATTGGCCGTGACAGATATTTGTATAGTTCCAAGTAATAACAACGCATGTTTCTTTCTGTAACTATGAAGAACCACAAAATGCTAATACTATGATTGTATGCAAAATATTTTTGGTTATATATTTTCGAGTTAAAGATCTTATTTTGTTGTTTCCTGGAAAGCGCATCTAAAATTGTCTTTTCTTTTACCCCATACAGCTACGGAAATTCTGTAACCAGTATAGAAAGTGTTGCGGAGAGGTTGCCAAGGCAAAGGCATTAAGTACGGCACGGCAAAGGCAGGCAAGGAAATAGGAAGAGGAATCAGCAGGGGTAGGCAAGGCATGGGAGGCACAGGCAAGGGCATAGTTAGGCAGGCACCAGAAGAGGCAAAGGCATTAAGCACGGCAAGGAAAGGGCACGGCAAAGGCAGGCAAGGAAACACGAAGAGGAATCAGGAAGGCAGGGGTAGGCAAGGCATGGGAGGCACAGGCAAGGGCATGGGAGGCAGGCACCAGAAAAGGCATAGGAAGGGTAGGCAAAGGCACGGTCAGTGCTGACAAGGCAATGGAACGGCAAGGCAAGGCAGGGGTGCCTGACTTTAATATAAAATCTCCCCCCTACAACTCAAAGATTGCGTATACTCAATATATCTAAGATAAGTATCATATTAGTCCAGGAGTATAGAAAATATTGAGGTGCAAATATTTCAAATTCAATATCTCAAAAAAAAAGTCTCAAATTTACCTCAGGTCAATATACAGTGAATCATGTTAGCAGAATTATGTGCCAATACAAGTATTTAAACAATCGGTCATAGCGCCATATCATTTTTTGATAAATCTGAGATTAACTTGGTTCCAATGACAACAACATTAAAAAGTCAAGATATAGAAATAATCAGAGAAGTCCACGAGAAAGGCAAAAAAAATTATTGAAAAACGCCTTTTTTGGTTTCTTGTGCCTACCATGTTTATCAACACAAAACTTTTTACCATAAAGTGATAGATCTATTACAAAAAACAGCATTTTTGGGCTCTATAAATTTGAGTGATAAATGTATGCAACTCCCACCTCTACGACTCAAAGATTACCTATTATACTCAATATAGCTAATATCATATACTTATGAAAACCTGTGTTGTAGGTGCAAGATAATTATGTTTTTCCTAGCCCTGTCCAGGATTTGAACCTGGATCTCTCATTTGCATGAGTGTCATAGCCATTAGACCAGCAGGGCATAAATATATATATATACAAAACTTTACAGGTGAATATTATATACACTTAGGAATTTACAGCACACAGCCTAGTTAATTAACCTTTTGAGAAATGCTGGTTAAGTCACAAGTAACTGTGTTACCTGGCGTAAAACGCTTGGTGGAACAGTTAATACAAATTGTAAACTGTACCACACATTCAGGTTCAAAAGTTTCCTGATATATATATATTAGCTATATATATATTGAAATAATTTCCGTTTCTGTAACTTGAGCCGCACTGGTGTATGCTCAGCGGCAGGGTTAAAAAAGTTGATCATAAGTGGGAACGTAACGTACTATTTGCAGAATATGTAACTATAGCCAGCTATGTTCTTTTGCTGACTTTGCTAAACTTTATGGTTCTTGGTTTTTGGTATAAAATTCTATAACCAGCTAAAAGTCTTAAAAAGCTAGCTAGCTATATGCTATCTAAGTTCTGTTATCATTCCAGCTCAGTCAATTTTATGCTAACTAGCCTTACGTGTGACTGAGAATAAGAAAGGGTTCATTACATGTAAAAAAAGAGTGATATACTAGCTGGCTAAACATACCTTTTCTTCGTTTTCTTGAACAAGCCCTTTCGTTGGTTGCGATATAGCTTAGATTAACGAAAGTTTGAGTTTGAGGCGGTATGTGTCCGAGAAAAGGTCATGTGATATTAGTCAAAGTGAGTAATGTATCACGTGGCTAAAAGGTGTAGGCAGATTTAATCTCAACTGGAAACGATTGCACAAGAACCGCTTGTCAGAATTTAAAACGTCTCAATAAAAAATATAGATGTCAATATAGAAATAATTTCCATTTGTCACTTAATCCACACTGGTGATGCTCACCGACAGGGTTAAAAAAGTTGATTTCCTGCCCTACAATGTGGCAATGTCTACTAAACCACTTTTTTTGTGATGTTCCAACATTATATATAGCTACAATCATCCACAAAAATATGGCTCTCACCCCTTCTATGACATTCAATGTTATAAAGTTCCCAACTTGACCTCTATAAAACATTGATCGCAAGTGAATCTGTTAGAATATAGAGGTATGTACTTTTGCTGATTTCGCTAAACATTTTTGTCTAAAATTGGACGATTGTGGCTTGTGGCTAGAACAAGCTATGTAATGGGACATTCCTAATCAGGAGTAGAATTATATCACTTACTGTGTCATAGTATAGGTGTATGTAGCTACCTGATAGAAAATATGTCGAAAATAATTTGCTATGCTAGCTTGTGTAGCTGATTTTATAGGTAAAGTAGCTAATTTTATGCTAGCTTTGTAGCTAGTTTTATGCTAGCTGTATATGTTATATGTTTGCTCTATTTTATGCCAGCTAGCTTAAAAAGTCTTAAAAATCTTTAAATCTATTTAAGTTCTATTATTATTTCAGCTCAGTCGGTAGTTTTATGCTAGCTAGCCTTAGGTGTAAGTGAGAATAAGAAAGGGTTCGTTAAATGTAAAAAATAGTTAGCCTTTCTTCCTTTTCTTGAACAATACGATATAGCTTTAGATTAACGAAAGTTTGAGTTTTAACAAACAACAAAAACTCCATCGCCGTGCTAAAAACATGTTGTCTCGCTTACTAAAAACTGTACTAGAGAATGACCATATTAAATTGCTGGATTACTGTGATCCTTTTGACGAAATTTTAATATTGCCATAGTAACCATGATAATTTGGATGTATAGGGACGAAATCCTATATACTCTCCACCGTACTTACATTTCCTTTATATTTGGCTTATATAATGAGGAAATAGGCTCCGCTACGCTCCGTGCGCTGACGCGCACTCCGCTACTCTCCGCAAAAATTTTGCCAGGATATACACAATTATGCGCGGAAATATTGGGAAAAACGACCTTCTTACCAAAACTTAACTCATCAACATTTTAGATCCCTTCCCCCTTATGTCAATGCTGAAACACCGTTACGGGGTCCCCTGGGACTCCAACATTGTGAAATGAAGGAGTGTATTTTATGCACATGATGGAGATACCAAAACATCGTGTATAAACATTACTTACATTTTTAGCCTATTTCTACCGAAATATTAGGAACAAGAAAATGGACTTCAAGGATTAGATGGATAACAAAATAATTTAATTTAAGCGGAAATTAATTTGTCGAATGTCTAATTAATTTCGGCGCACTTTTGTGAAATTCAAAAATATCAATTAACAAAAAGGCCCGAAGAATAAAACATAGAGCAGGATATGAAGTAAAACAACTGCCAAAAACTATTAGGATCATATGAAAAACTTGCATTCTAGAGGGCGAGATAAACGAAAATGTAGTCATGTAGTTCTGCGCATTAGCATATGCTATTTGAGAACAATCTGATAAATGCAATTTATTTTTATAGCAAAGCCACATTGCAGGACTTATTTCACATGTGAATATTACCAAAAAAAAATCGTTAAAGAAGATGAATGAACTGCTTTCTCGACCAAATCTTATTGACATATTGTAGTTGATTTTTAAGGGAAGCACGTAACTTCACTCAGTCTTGAACAACCTCGGCGCGCATTATCAAATCCATGTTATTTTTAATCCGTATCCGTTTCTTTTAGTTCCGTAATTTCTGATTTCATTATTTTTGCTTTATTCAAAACATTAGTTTATCTAAATCTAATAAACAAAACACGCACCTCCTTGTTATGTAAGGGCGTGGAGTTAACGCAAACGTGCTTGCGATCCAAGAAAAATTACAAAAAGGGCTATGAAAGGCGTATGAATTCATGGACCATCTTTACAGATGGTCCATGCATTCACCAGATTCACACCAGATTCATCTCTCCAAAGTTCAGAAAAAATATTCCGGTTTCGATAAAGAATGTCCTTGATATTGAAAATGTACGTTCAAAGAACAGGACAATATCACTAAGCAAATATTGTAAGCGTAGAAAGGATTTTCCATATTAAATTACATAATGCATATTTTACCAGTAACCTAAAGTAACAGGTTTCGGAACAGGAATAAACAATACAAAAATAAATTTGACCATGCAGTATTTCAATTCATATTATCATTTTACAGTATCTTCGACGCAATACCTAAATAAAGTAACAATAATCGACTTACGCATATAACTCTTGTCCCTTCTACTGTGTTAACCCTATTTTGAATGAAAGGAGAATGATTCTTAGGATCAGTTTTTGTACAAAAGGACTCTACCGCTGCAGCACATATTTCTCATCACATTTTTGATAAATATATTCCAGAAACTTTTGCATGAGTTTTTGGCAAAGTAAATAGGTCAGGTATCGTTCGTACAGAAACTAACAAGGCCCAAAACAAATGGGTTAATTCTTAGCTAGGAATACAATAGGAAATGTTTGTCATCCAGTGGAAGTTATTGGACGTATGAGCAAAAAGAGTAGGCCTGCAATTGGAAGTCTGCTTTGTGGTATATTGGTAAATCTTTTGACTTGAATTGTGTGATAAATAACATGTTTCGACAATATAATACAGACAGAGCTATATTTTAAATACGTCATGAATGTCCACTTGTGCGATATGTTTACAATAAAAAATTTAGTTTCTTTTTGATTGATGGCTTCTTTGCCGGTCACTCAACGATGAGTTTATTTTCTCTTTAGCATGTTCTTGCATCTTTTTTCGAAATGCAGCTGATGTGTTTTTCTCAGATTTAAACCAGACTGTGTACACCTTGTTCCCATACATTACGGTTAGAAGTGTAAAATTGCAGCTCAATATCACCATAACCTGTAAGAAGACTTGTGTAACTGGATTCGTGGCGCTGTAGTACAAAGGTATCATGCAAGCTGACATGAGAATTGACAAAAGGTTGGCCATTGTAATATACTTTGAGTCGTTAAAAAAGGATGGCAACTTCCATGCTCTTAATCCTTGAACGACAACAATCAGCATGATGATAACACAACACAAAAGTTGCAGGTTTAAATGACCACCAGTATTGCAGTACATATCCCTCACCAAAGTTTTTTGATCAAGTGATTCTAAAACATTTGCTGGCGTGTGCAACAACGTAAATATTGCAGTAAAAGCTTGTAGAGAAACAAATAAGAAAGTCCAAAACAAATCTGTCATGGTCGCTAAATATCTTTCCTGCTTGGAAACTCTAAGATAGGTATTAAAAATAAACATAAGCTTTTGAGTCTTGATAAATATCAGTGAACATATTATTGTTAGGAAAAGACCGACAATTATGTGCCTGGTTTGACATTTTATTAAAACTGGTTCGCCCACAAATACCACAGGCGTGGCGAGGAATAGTATTAAATGACAGCCTTGCTGAATTGCAGAAAGCCTTGTATTAGCGGATTTTATAATTGGTGTTGTCCGATATTTATATAAGGTGAAACCAATCATTATATTTAAAACAGATCCTACTGCTGAGAAAACCACTACCACAATTCCTTTAGTACAATTATACGACAGGTAAACATTAACGTAGGGATCATAACATTGCGTTTTTTCTTTGTTTGAAACCATTAAGCCAGAACATTTTTTGCAATTACCTGTACCATCATTTGGCTTGACACTTCCTTCTTCACAGGGTCTGCATTTCCAATACTTACGACCATGTGTTGCTGTGTCTGATAATACTGTTATAATTTGACTGTAACCCGCGGGACAATTTCGTTTGGAACACTTTGTCACTGGTGTCACTGCTCTTCGACTTCCCCAATGAACATTTGACAGATCATGTATTGTATAAAGCCTCTTGCATGTTCGATAGAGTTTTTCGTTTATTTTCAGTTCGTTTAGTTTACCACTATTTGTATTGGTGTAATAACAATTTGTTCCAATATACTCTCTCATATAAAAGTAAAAGAAGAATAAAGGAATTTTACCCAGCTTTTTATTTAGCTGTAATGTCATCCTTTTAGCAATTTCTAGTACAGATTTTGTTTTTGATATGTTATATTGAGAATTAAACCCTCCATTGAGTATTATAGCACCATCACTAGCATCAACAGTGTTGTTATATGATGTCACAAATGACGGCGTGTACATGTTCCATATCCAGTTTCTGCCTGATAACTTTAACTGATGTGAAATATTTATAAAATTGTAGAATCTCTCGCTATGTTCTCCTGTAGAAGTATAACACAAAATTATATTTTGTTCCTCGTTGGATTGGATTGATTCTATTACCTCTTTCATTCGCTTCGTATCGTTATAGTTAACGTTGTACCGTTCAACACACAATCCTAAATCGTCTTCCAGTAAATCCTTCCAAATGCTTTTATAAGCTGTATCACTTTCATCGTGGATCAAAGCTATGAAGACGATATTGTTCATATCAAAGTCTCTAAGAATGGAAATGACTTGCTCGCTGTATGTATTAACTAAACCGAGGTTCACGTTTGAGTATAGGTCAGGAATCTATCCGAACATCTCCTTTACTCAAAATTCGTACAATTATATGGAATGGCGAAACCATGCTTGCTATTTGTAACGTCAGATCTAATGGTAAATGTGATAAAATGGTAACAATATTTGACTTTCCATTCTTTAGAATAAACCTTTTATTCAGCAACAATGTTAATACAATCTTCTGAGTTATTTCAATGTCATTACAAACAAAATATTCTAAAAGACCGAGTCTTTTATTTAGTGTCGCACTGACATTCCAAATTTCCTGATAAACGTTCTCATCATACGCAAGTGGATAAAAAGCAATGTAAAAATAATCGGTGCCAAGAACTGATTCTTTTGGCTCAATATTACATTTGCGGTCCGTTGAGTTCACAAATGATATCATGATCGTTACAATAACGTATAAAACGAAGTTATCCTACAGTACATTTTCTTTTCAATTGATTGAAAACTTTTCCATTTGATTTTGTAGCTAGACGCTGTGGCTGAAACTTCCTCGGAGTTGTGCTTATATTCTTTATAAAAAATATTCGATAGTAATTGTAATAATTAATTATGAATGTTCCAATTATATATCTGAAGCAATATATAATGCGTGCTATATACGCATTACCTATCTAAAAAATAGACGACTTCTAAATCTTGAGAAAACAATCAACAGGTGCAAAGGTAGCTTTCCATATTATTAAAAGGTTAAGAATAACCTATATGTTTTTCTGTGGAAAAATTCCATTGTATATTTTAAATCCATGTCGAGGGTACGAAAGTGTATAGCAATATACAACGAATACAAACTGGAATTGAATTTTAAACAGTTACAATATGGATTATTTCGTTTTTTTAAAACTACTGACACTAAAGAGGTAAGAAAATGTAAGCAGGTGCATCGGAAAAAACAAAAACACAAAAGTATCTAAAAATTCAGTTATTCAGTCTATTACATTTGTTTAACCACCCAAAGTTTACACAAAATGTAAAACATGAACCGTTAAAGGCACATCCCTGTAATAATATCCGGAGCCGCTTGTCTTTTGTCCGCGTGAAAAAGTCGTGCAAAAAACACAACAAAAAAACTGACTACTGTTTTTACCATACGGAGATTCCATTCTATTTTCCCGCTGTCGGTTTATTTAGGCAGCTGCGAATTTGTGAATAAATGAACCAAGTTTTGAAATATTTTTTCCAGCATTATTCTATAATTAAATTACCTTTGCCCGCGTTTATTATCACACTTTATTTTACGTTTTTCTTTGCTCCGGCAGGTGAGAGAAAAGACAGTCCGAAGTTTAATAAAAATATCAAAGCAATCTAATCGTTTAGAAAGGATCGTTGAACTTCTTAACTATTTGATGCATTTCTTACTTTGTGACTTCTTGGTCTCTTTTCCTGTTTGTTTACTTACACCACATAGCCAGCCAGCTAACTAATAACCAGATAGTTACTAATAAAGTGGAGACAGCTAAAATCATAGAGGGTATTATAAAACAAATACAAAAGATTCAAATGATCAGCACTCTGTAGCCAGCGGGCTGCGAAATCTCTAATTTTGTGTTTACAAGTTGTTAGTGACATTCCTTAGCACGTCTGCATAACAAAATAATCTTAGCTGAGGCCACACTGTCTTGTTTCAATATATTTTAATAAGTCTAGATGCTTGGATCAATGCTAACAAATAACTAACTGTCTGGCGTGTAGATCGTCAAAACTTGGAAAACATAAACAAACTTTTATAAGCCTTGCTATGATGAAGTTCTATAATCACGGTATTTTAGAAATATTTTTTAAAGATTAAATGCTTAAATAGTGTGGTGAATATCTAACCCCTGTATTTACTACAACCTTGCGCTGTAATATATGTATTCAAGTATATACTTATTTTGCTGTGTGGTCTGAAAAATGTTAATAAATCACCAAAACAGAGGTGAACGGGCCAAAAGAAAGTACTCTGGATGTGTTTTGTTTATAGATCTGTCTTTACACACAACTTTATGAACAAGGATTCAGATTCAAAGCTAAACAGAAAAACATAAAGCAATAAAGCTAGTTAGTAAAATATGTTTCCCGGACTTCATTGCAACTCAGCGACGTACAGAGGGCTTGTTCTGCAGCCAACTGAGCCACAAGAAGAGATAGCCATGAAGAGATAGCCATGAAGAGATAGCCATGAAATGATGGTTAAGATAGTAAGACAGATTATGATGTAAGAATGGACTTGTAATTATAAGACTATGTAACTATAAGACTCTTTCTCTGGTTGTTTTCTCCTCGGCGCTTTTTTGTTGACTGGCACTGCACGCGGGAAACAAAAGAACATAAAGTGGCGTATATTTTACCGAATAGGTTAAAACAAATAAGATAAACTTTTCCAGTCCAAGAGATATTGCTCATTATTAGTACAGTACCTTTATTATATCAAACTCTTATGTCCTAGCGCACATATGGAGAAAACGTCCTGAGATTTAATGCAGTGATGACTAAGCTACATTTTTCTTACTAAAAGTTAGTGTTGCCTTGGGATCATGAAATTCACGATTATTAAAAAGATTGACCATACATGATATGGACACTACTGCATCACGCCCAACGTCCTTGTCGATTGGAAATATAGACTTTCCAATCAATGTTCTTACCATCCTCACAGTTATATGTAAACTGTCCTTAACATGCTGGTGTTTTATAATATTTTTAATGACGACTTACAACATAAATTACAATTACATATATAATTTTTTCATCAAGTTTTTATGCTTGGAAAGGAACAACACATAATAAGAAACAATTGGTATCACTTTCTATTTGATCTTAAGTCATCAAACTAGTACAAATCTCTAATTTTGAGAAAGTAACCACGCCTTAAAAAAATGCAATTAAATGGAAACGAGCTTTAAGTCACGTTTTGAATGATTGACCAATGAATCTGTTGGCATAAATTAATATATTTTTACTGCCGAGTTTCTAGTGTCCAATTTATCTGTAAATAACAAGCGTTGACGATTAAAATCGGTTCGGATAAAAACACGTCGGTCCATCATCGACCAATTTAACTGCATAGCAACAACGCCCTTAGCAACCACTCTTGTCATTCATAGAGAGCTTTTCAGTTTCTTAATCTCTCTTTAATGCTTTGCGATCGTTACGTTACACTTCCGGGAATCGCAAGAACGTATATTACAGTTGTGTTTAACAATGTCGGAAATTGTCCTCGTCAACGTACCCCTCGTCATAAAAATTAGAAGTAAGGTCTTACGTAGTAGGTGCTTGGCAGGTCAAAATAGTGCTGTCATACTCCTTCTCATTTAACAGGTCATAAACGCGTTTTTCACCGTTCAACTGATGTAAAATTTCTCTGCACATTATATCTATACAATACTATTTCCGTCTCCAAAAGTACTTTAAACTAAAGAAGTATGTACCTTATAACTTCAATTTTATTATTTTATCGAAACGATTTGTAATAAAGCTGATTTATTGAATCAGTATTTTGATGCATTTGTTCCGATTTCTTACGGTGCACATCTTTTTTATAAGCATAGCTTAGTGGTTATAGCTCTCGCACTTTGTGCGGGAGACTGAGGTTCGATTTCCTTTAGCGGCGATTCAATATGGGTGACTGAAAGTTACCATAACCCCGGGCTAACCCAAGCCATGAGAGGGAAATTGGGTAGATGACACACTGTGTGGGCCGCTGGGTGTTGCACGGTAGAGCGCATACCCTAATTGGGTCTACGTAGCTCAAAGAGCATTAAATACTCTAGGACTCCCCTTCTAAGCCATGGCCCCTCCTGAAAATAATAGACAGGGTATATAACTATTATATATTTGAGGCCAGCCATGTAGAATATGTACATCTATCTCTATCTATCTTTCATAACGCTTATAAACATATTCAGGCTCATATAGGAGAATTTTTTAAGCATATCTAAGCACTTTGCCCAGCCTTAGTGAATCCTCCTGATGTGTATTTTCCCTGTGTTGTAGATATATTAATTAGACACAGCCTTTTATAGTACCTTACACACAAGAAGACACTACTTTACTGGCTAAACTTGCCTAGTGGGATTATAGTTTTTTTGCTGTTCTTTTAAAGGTAAGAACAGGATCACTTTATCTTCATAATACAACGTGTGAGTTTTTTATTTGTCTCTGCAATAAGCGTGACGTAAGGATACTCTAAGTCTGATTGTGTTTTTGCACAGGTATATCTCGGCCTGATTTCGAATTTTCACTCGCTTATAAATAAAATATATAAGTGCTAATCAGATCTCCTTCTCAAATAAGCGTTCCTGAGCACAAAGAACTACTTAGCATGAAGAAGCGCTTAAATGAAAGATAAGCCTTAAAAAAGACGCCTTTTAGTATGGACACCTATTAGGGATATGCTTATAAAGAAAATAGGGTCCTTACTATAGAATTTGCGTTTCTTAGAAAAAAAATACTTTCTCGGATGTCCAAATTTTAGCGAATAAGCGCAGAAAAAACTTAAATTATCGCCTTAGTAAGCAACAGTACTGCAAGAAGATAATAAGAAATAGAAGTGTCGCATGTTCGAAATTATTTTTACATGTGAACAGGAAGAGTCAAGACAGTTGCAACTGCCGTCTATTTTTTCTCACTTAAATACATAAAGCGTTTCGAAAAGGTAATTCTAACTCAAAAACTTAAGGGACTAAAAGGTTTGACAAGATGGGCTTAAAATGTGCGACAGGTCGGGAGATTGCAAAGTACAACATGAAAGGTTATAAATTCCAATAGATTTCAGATTGCATAGTGGAATAAAACGGTTTACAAAAATTAAGATAAGATCACAAAGTTTAAGTAAATTAACTTAAAAAGCGCGACAGAATTACAAAGTGAAAAAAGATCACCAAGACAGACTACTCGTTTTATTTCTCTTACAAATCTTTTAATCACATAATCCAAAAATCATTTTCGGGGAATCTTGGGCTTTTATTAATGCGAACTATGTAAAAACCGGGAAATATGTTAAGAAACTTTTATTTGGCTCTCAGAAACTTCACACAGAATGTGAAATTTCGTTCTAGAACGTAAGTAATTAAATTTTAAGCAGATAGTGGTATATTAGACAAATCTCAAACCTTTGATGACGCCACAGTTAAAGTGCTGACATAAGCATTAATTTATTGCTGACATTTTGGTTCTTTCATGACGTACTATAAGATGCCAAGTTTGATTCAATTTTGACAAGCCTGTCAAAAGTTATGAAGGGGGTGCCCACCCCCAGTCATAATATGTTCGAAATACCCAAGACCGAATAGGGTTAAAATATATATTGCATACGTGACTACTGAAAGTCAACCACGTTCAAGATATATTTCGTACTAATATTAAAAAGAAATATTGATGCGTTTGATTGTTTTCTTTTTTCTCATTTTTACTACAGCAGTGACATAAACAATTTCTTAGGAGTAATGGATAACACGCATTATAGGATGTTGTTCACTTTCGCGTCAAAATTGTACATTATGGATTGCCATGGAAGATATCCAAATAAAAGTGGTAAAACAGGTGGCTACATGCCACCAATACATTCCAGTTTTCATGCACTGGTATCAATAATCGCTAATTGTAAAAAAACGTAAAATAATATTTAAGAAAATATTGGCAAACCGTAGTATAGGCGCAAAAATAATATTGTGATCTCTTTGCAGAAATGTCATATTGAGAACACTAGAGCTGGTAATGCAATCCCATGAGGCCAGATAACAAATATATATCGAATCCATAGAAAGGACACGACAAATAGATGCGTAAAAATAAGCAGGTAAATAACACGTGCGCGAAATTTACTTAACGTACTGAAATAATAACCTTTCTAAAAAGAAAAACTGAATTTAAGAAATAAAAAATTTGGCAATCAAAATCAAGAATCGGTGAAAATACCTTGGGTTAAGGAATTTTTGCTTTCCCATAAAACCAGAAAATGTTAATGTACCTGCTCGTCCTTGAAGAAAATAATGACGGAAAATCACTTCCTGTATCTAGATGGACAAACAAGCTGTTTTCTCACTTTGATGATTAAAATGTATTGTATGTACTTGTAAGGAACGCCTTATGCGAAGAACGTATTTTTATACTTCAATTTAAAAAATATAGCAAATATCAGTTTCATACACACCCTTGATTAAAAATAGATAAAGCAGACACGGCTTTACTGAAAATTACACTACTGAGCTGGAACACAACAATGTTATCACATGTGACTTTCATACAGCGCAGTCTGGGTACGAGTAAAGCGCTTGTAGGGGTAAAAATTTTTCGCAACAAGAAGAAAACAACAACATTAACAGAGTAGTTTTACCCATGGAGTTATAAAACAACTTTTATGCATCCATGCTTTACTATTATAACACTAAATTCCGAGAAGGTATTCTTTAATGGTTTATGGACTGTATTCTATTCAAAAGACACAAAATTCAAGGTTATTAATAACTAAAGACTGTTGATTCTGCTTAAGGTTAGTCTAGCTAAAAGTCAAGTGTCCAAAAAAGTCAAGTGTCCAACGTGTTAAACCAGAAAGAAATGATATTGCTGGCATCACATTGCTAATTTTAATTGTTATCTTTGAAAAGTATTGTCCCCAATAGTGCAGTTAGTTAACTAGCTAGCTAGCTAAATAGCTGACACGAAAAAAGGTAGGTGTAGTTTAAGCCAGTTAGCTTTAGTTAGCCTGGCCAGTGCCCAGGGACAAGGAAAACATCACTGTAAATACTTTTCTTATATTATTATTATGTTAGCTGTTAGTTACATCTACCTTAACCCTAAATTTACAAAAAAAATTAAAATCCATCATCCATAAATTTATTTGACAATACTGATTTTTCTTTCACTAAAATTACTAAATCTTTACCATTAGAAAAAAATTTTTATGCAGAAATCTTCATCAACATTTGACATATGTAATATTTTAGTTAATAATGTATAAATACCTGATATAAAAAAATTAATTCTTGCAAAAAACTCCAAAATTGCCAGATTAGCCAAAGTTTAATATGTGTATATAAATTGGTTAGGAATCTGGTATTAAAAGGGGGATGGTAGGTCAAAATTTTCTGACAGAGATGGGATAAGGTTGGAAAGAAATCATAGCAAAATTACATGAATGTAAGAACATGTTCTCCTTATACTTATTCACAAGAATTTATTTCAGCGAAAATAATTTGTAAACACATGACTGACTCTTAAAATTTGTTGTGAATTTGTGAATGAAAGAAAAAAATCTAAAAATAATCATGAGAACTTCTTTCTGTGAAAATCACTTCTCTTAAAGATTACCTTCATCCTCAAAAAACTTTTCCTCATAAAAAAGGAGACAGTTAGCCAGAAAAAGTTGAATTAAAGATTTATAAAAAAAAAATTAAATTCAAATTTTAAACCCAGCGGGATTGACGATGAATCTGTTAGACAAATTTAGCATTAGCATTTATCAATATATCTATATTCCAATACGTAGATCAGTTCCTGATACATTATCTGAAAATATGTCTTTCATTCCACGTTTTGTCTGCATCAAAACAACAAAATTATAGTAGCTATATGGATGTTTGAATGTTTTTACTAATTCGCTTTTCATCGAATGACTTCCCATTCAATCACATTTTTTTAAAGTTATTTTTAGGGATGCTAAACCATAAAGTTATGTAGTCGGTGGAGTTAAATCACGTAATTAGGACAGTATAAGCTACATATGCAGTTTGTGGCATTTTTAATAACCTTTCGTCCAAATTTGAAAATATTCTTTGATGATTATCCATATCTTAAATCTTTCAGCTTGATATTCGATTATCCATTTCTTCTACTTTCACTACAATTAGCTAGCTAACTAGATCTAGTTCTTGTTTGGTTGTCCTTGTTCTAGGTAGCCATACACATATTACATTATACATATGGTTGTTTTTATACCACAGAAAGGACTATCAGCACCATTTCAACACGGTATTTAAAAGTTAAACGTTAGTATAAAAAGCAAAGAATTAGGAAACAAACAAAAAGGAAGGGTTACACATTCTGCCTTTTTCCGTATGACACATATAATTCTTTGTGAGAAAGTGACCAAGAAACTTAACTGGGCTACCGAATCAAACAAAAACAAGCAAAAATTTGTCCCTACAAGCGCTTTACTCGTGCCCAGACTTCGCTGTATGAAAGTCGGTAATGTGATCTTTGCTAAGATTGGCGTCTTTGTAGACGAAAGGTTTTCGTAAAGTTAGTTGACATCAAATTGACACATGGGCGCCTAATTTGAATTCAAACGTCATCTACATTATATAACATTTTTTTTTTTTACTAACATAATATTTTTAATATCCAATTTTATAAAATAAAATTAATAAAATCTCTTATAATAATACAGTCTGTGTTCGGTAAGGCAAAGTGGATGAGTTCATTTTCTTTTGATGTCGCCGAAAAAGTTATGTCTCAAATGTTAAATTTTCTGACGTTACGGCGCAACGTCAATATTACCACTTTAACGTCAATATTTTACTTTAAATTAATGAAGCCATTACAGTGCACTTAAAACTTTGAGGCCAAATAACTTGGAAACGAGGTGGTGACGTTAATGATTTTTCACCGTGTGGGTAACTAGGGACCACCTAGGACCAATTTGGGTAAGTTTCCCAAACCTGGGTCCACAAATCCGTTTCAGAATGAATGGGTTGATGACGTCATCAAAAAACCTTCAAACCTTAATATCTCTCCAACTGTTTGTCAAAAGTACATGATCCAATAGATTTTCTTGATCAGCATTTCAAGATCTATAATGAAGGCAACAGGTATACAAATTTCTAAAAAAAAAAATTTCGGTTTTGACGGGGGAGCAAAATTTTTAAACCCTTAAATCTCATTAACCGCTCATCAAAAGCACATGATCATATACATTTTCTTGATCAGCGCTTTAAGCTCTCCACAATAGAGGCAACGTGAAAACGAAATTCTAAATTTTTTTCTTGAGGACGGGGTGCTGACGTCATCCATATTTTTATCCTGCCTCAGTGGATTTTTCCACGGGCCTTATCGACTAGTATATATAAGTCTATATAATACCCGTATGCGTCTGTCTGTCACAAAAAAGTTGGAAAGTTACACAAAATGTTCTAATCAGAATGTAAAAAATAGAAATGAAATCTTTAAATCTTTAAAAAATTAAAAAAGCAGAAGAGTTAAAGAAAGAGACGAAAAAGGAAAGAGAATAGAAGAGTTAACGGCTGGCGGAAAATATTAAATTTAGTTTACTTATTTTATGAGGTTGAACAATTGAAGCATTTTTATTTGGATTATTTTGGAATGTTTTCCGGATAATATTTTAACAAGAATAAACTTTCATTATTCTAGGTCAAGTCTTCTGGTAAAACGGTACAAACACAATGAATATAAAATTATTAAAAACTATCAATATTAATATAAACAAAATAATGAATATCGGTTGAAGCATTAACTATATTTGATTAAAATTTTATAAGTTTAGATAGAGGCAGGCTTGCTTGACAAATCAACCTGGAACATCTGCTGAGCTGGTTTATAGCCTCCGTTTATATGCCATAAACTTATCTCGTTTAGATGAGCTGGCTTGAAACAATTGCAGAACAAAAATCTTTAAAACAAACCAAATTGATTTGTTGATCATAAAAAGGATCTCGCCTAGACTGCCTGGCTTGGTATGGAGTAAAAAAAAATTAAAAAAAATTGTTTCGGGCAAATTCAACAGAGAGCTTGTCAAGGCGTGCTTGCTCGTATCTAATATAAACACTTCTCATTAATATTTAATAAAGAATTATTGAAGTAGCCAGGTTCTCGGATTGTCGAGAAAGCCTGGTAAAATAGAAAAACTAAAAATTTAAGAAATATGCTCAAAAGAGTATTTCGCTACGCAAACATCAGTCCTGCAGCAAATTTGTTCTTCTTTATTTAGCAGCTGGTCCTTGATTTGGAAGCTGATGTCAAAGCTTTTCCCGTTTCTGGATCAACGCAATAGCACTTACTATTGAAACATTGAAGTTGCTCAAATTTCCCGTTCTTGTCACACGACGTTATTTGATATACCTTCTTTGCGAAGGAATATTTCTGGCCGAAGGTCCACATCTGATGGCGTATTCGAAAACAATCTAATATATGGCAAAAAAATTATAAAGAAAAATTGCAGAATTCATGTATGCTATTCAGCTATTACATACTCCAAAAAATATACTATGTCAGATTTAAACTGATAATAAAATTATGTGGAATTGTAAGTATTTTAACTGACAAAAAAATATCCAATAATTTTATCATCAAAGGCACAGGCGTGGTAATCATAATAATAAAAAAGTTATTTTATTCATTTATATTTTAATGCTGCTGTTTGTTTCTAAGACAATTAAATAAGTTAATTAAAAATGTTGTTTATTCCAAAGAAATATAAGAATATCATTATTTGGCCTTCCACTTGCATATCTAATTAACCTTGCTTGAAATGGATCTATTATCGAAAAGACAAAATGGCAAGCAAAAACCTCATCTCGACGTCTACCGCCACAATTAATTGCGCAGGCTATTAGATTTAATCGATGTAAGAGCTGACTCAATGATAAGCACTATTCTACAATATAGCATCTATTAGATTACTGTTGTACATGTCATTTTAAGCCATGAGAGACGATAGCTCAGATTATAATAATGTTGACATGTTATTTTAACACTACAATCGTAATTGAACACTGCGAAGAAAGTGGTTACTAAATGGAACAACGTTCCCATATCCATTTTTAAAAAATTGTTAGAGCAAGCTTCTCATTACTCAAGTAAACAATGCAACGAAATTGCAACGTGATATGATATGATATGAAGAATGCATTATAAAATTATTGTACTTACTTGTTATTGTACATGTTCTTGGTTTTCCGGATTTAACTCTAGTACCGAGGACTTCTTTTCCAGTTTTAGTGAAGACGCAGAAACATTCACCCTCTAAATAAAAAATGTTACCTTTAGATACCAACCATCTGCGCTGCCTTTAGATTATCTAAATGACTGGCATTAATTGTATTTGTAAATATACCGAACTTACGATGACATTGAATCTGTCGATACCAACCATCTGCGTTGCATTCTGGGACAAAACGTCCAGGTGGTGTTAACACCTTTAACTTTTCCAATTCGTTAAAACATTTTTGAAGAACGGTGAATAAAGATAAAGGTTCATTCATTCATTCATTCATTTATTCGTTCATTCATTTATTCATTCGCTCGTTCATTCATTCGTTCATTCGTTCATTCCCTCATTCCCTCATTCCCTCATTTATCAGTTCCTTATATTGTTAACATCTTACCGTAGGGCTGAACATAACGTTTGTTTTGATGTTTATCTACATTATATAAACTTATCTTTTCCAGATAATAAAATTCCAAAGTTTAAACAGTCACTCAAAGGAAAGTATTATTATTAGTACAACTATTTTCAAAAACAAATTTTCAAAAAAAAAACTTTCTCTTAATTGCTTTTAAACTGATCGGTCTCTACAGGAAAATAGGGCTACATGTGAACAAGCAAGGTAGCTTGGTAGCTTGATAAAACAAACGCATGAGGTAATCTATAGCTAAAGTTTTTAATCACATAAAACATTGTCAACTCCGTTTTCGCAAGAAAAAACCTTTTTGCAAAATCTAACCTTGGAAATAAAATGTTCTCGAAAATTTGCTGAAAAGTCATGATATCGTAAATTTTTGCTCCCGTGGAAATGCAATCACGAAAGTATCAAATAAAAAAAGCGTTTCAAAAGTTGCACCTACATCATCAGGTACAAAACAAAAGTGTCGAGACAGTAAAAGGTAGAAGCCAACCATTACTGAGAGAATCGAGCAGTACGTTCTTTAAAGAATAAACAAAGCACATATCTTGTATTATATCACAAGGTACTGCTCACGAGGGTAACTTCATAGGTGGAATGGACCAAAATGCTAACCACGAATATACTTAGACTTTAATTTTTTGTAAAGGAAATAATTAATGGGCCTTAAGACAAGGTTTTATTCAAACAAGTCGTATCTAACAATTTCTACTCTTTTTTTATACATATGTTGTTATTTTGTAAAAAAAATATTGCAAGTAAAAACTGTTTTAATATAGCAGATTTTTTCTTCCTTTTGAAATCGTTTTGTCTAGCCTCGGAAAGTAACGAAGGAAAAGTATTAAAACCGATA
Organism: Hydractinia echinata; assembly: GCA_030067915.1. Taxonomy (NCBI): domain Eukaryota; kingdom Metazoa; phylum Cnidaria; class Hydrozoa; order Anthoathecata; family Hydractiniidae; genus Hydractinia; species Hydractinia echinata. The sequence goes on along the minus strand of JASGCC010000074.1, from coordinate 1,331,781 downwards.
TAAGTCATACTGTACTTCCCACCTTGCACTTTTTTTTCGTCTCTCCTTGTTTTCGTCTGATAGACGATAGTTTATTTGACGATTTAAATGAAATAGACGAATTCATAGCTAGACAACAGTCAAAAGCTACAAAATATTGTAATACGTTTGCAACAAACACCTTTGTCAGGTATTGTCGAAGTTCCCGAAGTTTATGTAGTCCAACACAGTGGTCACAAAAATATTGATTCGTTAAGAAATTACAAATCAGCTAGTACCACTCACCATTACAAAATGTCAATCATCTAGAGCTCAAATAATAACCAACTTGACGTACATAACCAATCGACAGCTCTTAATACTTCCAGTTCCACGCAGTCTTCAACCCTCTCTTCATTTTTTTCCGGAGGAAATTTTAACAATTGTACATTTAATTTTAATACGAACACTCCACCAACGAAACGACAAAGAATTGAATTTTAAAACTGTTTTGAAATATTCTATTTTTAAAAGTTGTATTGTATTGTTTATTTTTGAACGAGTTGTGGATCGAATGTCTGTATACGTTCGAAATATAAAGAAAGTTACATGGTTTCCACCTAAACCTTGTTTTTGGTAAAGACCCCTGGACTCTAAAACCTTTTTTTTCATTAATGGTTATGAAATAATCAGTGGGGTAATAAAATACGGGAAAATATAGACCTCTGTCACTGCCCATGGACCTCACTGCGTTCGGTCCATGACGTCATGACCGTCGGTCTATATTTTCCCGTATAGACCGGCTAAACGGTTAATAAGCCATTAGTATAGATGGAACTTTCATTAGACAGTCTAAGAGTTAACATTAAGTATTCTCTCTTTATTTTGACCACTACTGTGCCGCCGAGGTAATTCAATTTAGGAAAATACATTTTTATGTAACGTTATTTATGCGTTAATAATGTGGAAATACCAATTTGAAAGTCACTTAATAAATAAAGTAGAATATCAGTTTAGGTAGATCTCTCAACGTAAAGTTGGGACAAATGGATTCTTCAAATGCTTGACCACCTGTCTCAAAGTTTCCATGTAAGATATTCCATGTAAACATAACCTTAAAGTAACATGCAGTGTGCGGTTTTGAATCAGTATGCATGCTTGTACGCATTTTTGAAACCAACCTTTAATGAAGATAAATGCTAACAGTACTTCAGATCAGTGTTTGTCCATGCGCTGTTGACCAAATAAGCGTAATAATAAGAACTCATTTATGGGGAATATAATAATATCTTGTTGAGACAAAAAAGTGTCCTTCTTGTTGGACAAACGCCATTACCATTCTTATTCATAAAATGCCTTCAACAGACTCTCCAGGAAAAAATAGACTATCACGCTACGCCTGGTATTACGTAAAGTGTTTACGTATTGGTAAGAGTCTATGAGTTTGTGTCACAACATTCTGATATTTAAAAAGGATTTTGGTCACATATCTCTGGAACTATTTAAAACACCGAAACGCGTACGCACATTATAAACCATACAAGAAACAAACAACGCAGCCTGATATGTACGTTATTTAACCTAAAAAATGCTTTTGACGAAGTGAACCACTCTCTGTTGAGATTTGTTTTAAACTACTACCATCTGCCTCCAAATATTATTGACCTAATATTGTCATCTTATGACGGGTACCATTCTAGTACACTTACAGGCAAAATTCTTACAAAAGCGATTGTAATTAAAAGAGGTGATTTCAATGTGACAGTTTATCGCTTTCGCTATTCAATCTCGTTATAAAAATAATGCTGCCCTCAAAAACGACAACCAATTATGAATTTTGAAAATAGTTCTGATTAACCATATAAATGTAATCATTTCCTTGACAAATTATATGCCTGAAATTTTGGCAATATTTTTGCAAATGTTGACTTTCCTGACCGAGTATACAATGGGAAACGTTTTTTCCGAAGTCATAACGCTGTCCTGACAGGAAAGAAATACGGTTTGCTAATTTGTGATGGCTTTACAGGATGATTTACGAATTTTAGTAGTCAAACCTGAAAAAAATTTCATTTCGGCCGATATGATAGTTCATGTAACAAAAGTTGCCTAACATCTGCTTCGCTGTTTAGCGTCGGTGGAGTATGGTAGAGTAAACGATGTTAAAAGGCGTGTTTTTATCATCCTGCGCCTTCTTTCGCCCATTTACTTGCGCAAGGTGAGGCGCTGATTGGTTGGCACTGTTGTTTCAGATTCGTTTCTGCCACGCCCACGATAAGCATTTAAAGTCATAGGTGATTAACGCCTGTATATAAATGATGGGCGTAGGTAAAACTTGTTAAAACAAGACAAAAATAAACAGACAATAACAACACCATTCCTATCTCTTATAATAATACGGAGAGTGTGTCCGTCTGTCTGTGACAGGCAAAGTGGATGTGGTCATTTTCCTTTGATGTAGCCGAAATTTCCTTTGAAGTCTCCGAAAAAGTTATATCCATTTTGCCAGCGGGTTTACTTTGTTTACATCACGTGATCTAAATGAAGCAACTTGATTTGCTGAAAAAAAATTTAACGGCTAACTCCCGAAAAATGGTAACCCTCGACACAAAAGCAACTACAAGAAAACAGTCCCTTCGTCTTGAAAAAAGTGCAAAAAGTAATTCAGAGAAAGAAAAGTCCAAGAAATGAAGTGAGAAGTGGTAGCTAGAGCTAGAAGTAAAGTAGTAAAGTTAGAAGAAGAAAATAGAAGCTAGAGGTTGAAGTGGATTTGAAATCACAAATAGTAAGAACTTTGATGTTTTTAGACGTTTAGTTTTTGTCACTGGAGCAAGCAGACTCGCATTTTCCAAGAAAAGCCTCAAATTCTTGAAGTTTTATATTTTAGCGCTTTTTTAAAAACAAACCTAGCCACCATATTTGTTTATGTTTTTGTTGCATAATTAATGTATCCCCTGGTGCGTAACTAATGTGTTTGTCCTAAAATTCAAAATGCTACATAAAGCTGTTAGCTAACAAACGGAAAACTTTGGTTTGTTGAACTTACTGATCACTGTAATGTTTTTATTTTTACATTACTATTGTTTCTCTTTATATGTGTTTTACTAAGCATAAATAGCTAGCTTTAGTTTTAGCTAAGTGTTCCCGGTTTAAGTATATTTAACTGGGGGTCTTAGCTACTGTTAGCTAGCTAATGTTGTCCTCCAATGCCTGCTCCTCATCCCATCCATGGCTAGCTCTAACCTATGACTTATATTGTTATTCCTCTTTTTTAATTATCTATAGCTAGCTACCTTAGTTTCCAAACTTTCTTTCTTTTATGAGCACGAATTATGATGTAACAAGCTAGCTAGCTACCTACCTGCCTACAAAATCTTTAAAGACTTGAAATTTTGCAGATGTATATATTTTATATTTCTTTTCGCATTTCCTGTAAACTTTACAAAGGCACCACGTGCAATATGACAAGTGGAATATTTTTTTTCCAGAATTTAAAGCGTGTGTGTTAAGTTATTTTTTATTGTTTTGTTTCTGACATCCTGTTTAACTTTTGTCAGCCTACATGTAAAATGCCAGGTTATTTTTACAGGGGGGGGTGTAGACATTTGATTGGAAATTTACATGGGTTTTTGACTTTATTTTAATTTATGAGAGGATGGTCGTTCGGTTCGGGAAGGTTGTTCGTGTTTTTGTTTGTGTTACAAACTGCTGTTTTTTAAAATTTTCTGTAAACTTTTGTGGGAAAAAGACCACATGCAATATACTGAAAGCACAAATTTTGTAGAATTGGCCTCCACTAAAGGCTGTTGTGTAAGCTAATGGCTTTTTCGTAGTTCGTATTATAAACTTTTGTTGGGGAGAACTAAACCGTATGTGATGTCATTTTTGCTGGAAGAAAATTCCATGGTTTCACGTTTTTGTTAAGAATTTTATAATTGTGGTAATATATAACTGTGTTTGGTGATGATGAAAAAACTTTTTTGTTTTTTATATTTTATGAAATGCCTGATTTTTCTATAATTGTGTTTCATAACCTTTTTGTGGAAGATTTATGGGCAATAGCAATATAGAACATGCTAAATGAACTGATTTTTGTTGATTTGGATGTGCTCCTCAAAAACCGATCTGTTTTACATTTTGTGTTATCTTTTGTGAGGACGGACCGTATATACACTCTGTTTTCCAAAAATAATATCTTTGTTGATTCAAATTTACTCCTTATTTATTTTTGACATTCACGTATAAAATGGTTGGCTAAGGAAAATTTTTTTGTGTTCTTAACCTGTTAATTTTTACAATTTGTGTATATTTTTGGGAAACAGGATAGTATGTAATCGAATAAATGATTTTCCAGATATAAATTTGATGTTTTTTGACACTTCTGATTGAAATATTAAAGGTTTTCAACGAAGTAAATATTTGAGATGTGTTATTTCTGACTTTATTATTATTGTTAGTGTTGTACTTGATTCTATACATTATTTTGATTAGTGTTTCAAGCTCTACACATAATCTTTGTTGATTCAAGTTTATTCTTTGCTCATTGATTTTTTGACATTTATGTTTAAAATTGTTGGTAAAGGGCAGTACGGAACTAAAAGAGAAAAATTTTGTGTTCTTAACTGGTTGATTTTTACATTTTGTGTAAATTTTTGTGGAGAGGATGGTATGCAACTAAAATGACTGATTTTTCTAGATTTAAATTTTATGTTTTCCAAACTATGGCTTTTTCATATTTTTGTATAAGCGTAAGGGAAAAACAATATTTAAAATGTGTAAAAAAACTTATTCTTGTTGATTTGTGCTAACTCTTGGAGGCCTCCTTTTTGACACTTCAGAATAAAATACTGAGGGTTTTCAACATAATCACTTATAAGATGTAAATATTTGAGATGCGTTATTTCTGACATTGTTATTATCCGTGTTGTGACTGTTGGTGTTGTAACTGTCGGTCTTCTTACTGTCGGTTTTGTGAGTTTAGTGTTGTGAGTGTCGATGTTGTGAGTGTCGTTGTTGTAACTTTTTATCAACTAGATTTTACACCTTGCAAGCTGTTCTTTTTTATTTTGTGTAAGATTTGTGTGGAGGATTTAATGCGATTTGATATTTGACATTTTGTGTAAGATTTTAAGAACATTTTTTTGTATATGCACTGCTGACGTCAGAAAAACATCTAAAAGAACCTATTTTCCCATTGTCCTTCTGCCTAAGTGGATTTCTCCACGGGCCTTATCGACTAGTAAAATATAATTCATTAAAATTGGAGGATTAGGAGCCAATTACACGTTAATCAAAACATAACACGCCCCAATCGTTTTCATTACAATATACCCTAATCTCACGAATAAAATCATAAAGTAAAACTTCAGTACTGAGACAAACCAAGCTGCGAAATGGACCTAATCCTTTCACTATTGTGTCTTACACGAATTACGATTTAAGTGATGCGAATGTTTACTAGTTTCGTCAATCACAACCGCGTGAGTACAAGAAAGGCTATTTCAAATGATTGATTTTAGTGTGGCAATAGCTTTATTACGAGAAACACTTCAACTAGAGACAGGCTGGTTTACACTAGCAAAGATCTACCAATATTCTTTATCAAAATCCTATTTTCTATGTATATACGTCTATGATATATGCTTTTGATCTACGTAATTTCATCGAGAACCTATTTACATGACTAGTTTCTTCGGAACTTCCCAACTGAATCCAGGTTTAAAGTGTCCGTATGTGCTGGTGCTTTGGTATATAGGTTTCTTTAGATCCAACTCCCTAAAAATGAAAAGTCTCCTTCATTATTATCAGTATTTTGTGTGTTCAAAATTGTTGCCCACAGCTATTTTATTGTACCCCGCAGAGTAATACATTATGTTCGCAAACTTTTCCGTTGATTTTTCCAAAGGTTAACACTTGGTGTATTAATTAACACGTAAGGCCTCCTCGTTTAGCTACAAATTGTTCAAAACGAAATTATATTTGCAATGACGCCATAAACCATATAGGGGAACGTGAAATTAAAAATCAAGGAAGGTAAAGCAGCCGGGCAGAATATAGTCACTCTTTTCCCCGGTTTTTAATACTCTTATTCGGTAGTACACCAGAAATTTAGCGGTTCTATCGGGAAGTAAACAAAACTTACCGCACTATAACTCCCGGCCGAAGATCGAAGTTCTTATTGACTATCTCCAATATTTCACTGTCAGTTTTCTTGCCAGTACCGTAAGTAAGCACCGAGATGGAGAGCGGTTTGGCAACACCGATGGCGTAAGAAAGTTGTATAAGACATCTTCGTGCCAAGCCAGCTGCTACAACGGACTTGGCTACCCACCGCGCGGCGTATGCTGCTGATCTATCCACCTAAAAAAAACAGACAGAGACTCTTCGTGAAAGGAGGTAATGAGATTTACTGCTCCTACTGGGTTGATAAAAGTGTAAAGTGACACAGACTAACACGTGGGTATAAGAATAGTGATGATTAAGAAGTTATACCTTTGAGAAGTCCTTTCCTGAAAACGCACCACCACCATGTGCACCCCAACCGCCATATGTATCCACAATGATCTTTCTTCCCGTTAATCCACAATCGCCCTAAAACATAGTTGAAAACGTATGTGCAAAAATACATTCTAATATCATGTGCGTTTTTGTCCATTTTAACCATTTATAGTTTTATACATAAATAACTGATAAAAAAATAAACACACCATTGGTCCACCAATCAGAAAGCTACCAGAAGGTTGGAGATGATAGATGGTTTTGTCGTCTAAATACTTTTCTTTGATAACAGCCTAAACAAATCAAAGAAAAAAAAATTATTTAGATACATTTGCGTATTGCAGAGTTCAGTCAGGCCTTTAAATTACAATAACAGGTGTGCGAATTGACAATAATTAACCACGCCTTCGTGCTTTTATAAAAATACCGGAAAAAAACAAAACATTTAATACTGAAAAGGACAACTACAAAAATACTGTTCAAAGTAGCGGCTAAGTAGAGAATATTCTAGTTTTCCAGCAATGATCCAGTTTTTAATCTGTTTTTTCTTTCTGTCAACAGAAATCGACAAGTTTTTGGCAATTTAATAAAAAAATGTCTATATACAAAAACTAATTCCCACTTTTTCAATCGCACTCAACAAATAAGGTGCAATGCAGGGGCGGATTTAGACTTCTGACACTTCGGCGCTTGCCTAAGGAGAATTTTCTAGTGTATCTAGAACTAGTGATTGGTCTAAAAGAAAAGCTTAATTTTATTATAACCGTTTAATAAGGTTCCTTCGCGCCGTCTGGGTAATTAATTTAATCTCCACACAGGAGTGTGGCTGAGGCATGACTCTCCTTCGCTGTGCCTAGCTGAAGTACTATGGTTCTTACGGTCGTCAAAACTACATATTGCTGCATTTCGCTAATTTTGTTGCTCTCGATTCTTGTGTTTTCTGCCGTAAAGTCAGTCAAATTCGGCAGCCGCCGAGGTGTGGACTTTTGGACCCTGATAAAACAAAAGAATTAATTACGTCAGGAAGAATCTCGCCGAAGTCGTCGAATTTTAGTGAGCAGAGAGTAATATTACGAGATGGCTGCGTGGGAATAATTTACTCTTCCCATTGTTATAGTTTCGCGGTAGCCGGTTTGTTTGAAAAATTTGACCAACTTTTGCGAGCTGCAACTCTGAAGTCCTTTCCGAATCAATATGTCTACTGAAAGGAGCTGAGAAATCGATTTGCACTGACTTGCAGTAAGTAAGTAGAAGTTTCTGAGTTTGTTATACATGATTACGGAATGATGATTGGGAAATGAAAGAAGACACATTAATGAGGAATATTTATTATTTTTGTCACCTGAGATTGCACAGTTGTAGTTTTCACTTAATGACTACGCTTTGAGGTACAGCTGTTTATTTTTAATTCTATTCATCTCAGAGTATTGCTTTGTATTGCTGTGCTTGCAAGTGTCAACATTAAACTGTTTAGTGTCACTTTAAAAAAATATTAAAAGAGCTTTGTGTTGTCTCGGTTTTCTTTTTTATTTAAGTTAATAAGACATTTTATAACAACACAATAAATGGAATAGTTAGCTAGCTGGTTACTTTTTGTAGTTGGTGTGTATAACAATTTGTTGCTGTTCATCACAACTTTGTACGTTTACTTTTTGTAGATTCAAAGCCCCTGGCAATAGACACTTTCCAAACAATTTTTAACATGCTGTGAGGCCTAAAAAGAGAATGCTAGTTTTGAGAGGGAGACTTTGACACGACTTTATGATGTTTTGTTTTTAATTCCTGGAAATGGTGCTAATTAGATACAATCCGGATAAGAAAAAGTCATGGTTTTATTTCGCGGGTACAATGGCAAAAAAAATTCACATATTTACTAAAGATAATTGTGGTTCTACCAACATGGCAAAAACGACTTTAGCATATATACTATTACAACCCTAGCCAGATGGACACAAAAATGCGTTAGGATTTGTTTTGTTAAAATTCATTGAAGTATTTATAGCCATTGTCGCATAACACCTATAACAGCTTTTAAGTTTGATTAAACACAAGTTTGAGCCAGAAGTCATACCTTAGCAAGTAACAAAATGATTTTACTGAAAAATAAAAAAAATGACTTGCTTGCTACGAGACTAATGGGGCTAAATATTTTTTTTGACTGATTTTATGTGCTAAATCAGTGTTGGTGCTTTCCTTTTTGTGGTTCGTAGTGCTGTAAATTGGTTTCTAATTAGCTGTTCCTGCAAAAAAATTACATTTTGAGTACCTGGCCTACACCTGTACAGAATCTTGATATAATCTTGTCATTTTTTGACTATTGTATATATCTGTTGTTGTCTTTCTTGTTGCTGTTATGATCTAATAATATAAGTAAATATAAGTATTTTTGTGTTGTTGTTCTCTGCTTATTTTGTTGTCAATATTTTTCATTTTTTATCTGATATGCCTTTACTTTTGTTTTTAAAGTGCCTCCTTCTTATAGGCCTCCTTTTTCATGCTGTAAAATAGATACACATAGATACACCTAATTTAATTGATGCATCAATTAAATATTGGATGTATCTATTAGTTATACATTTTTGCATCTCTAAGCATATGGAATTTGTACATTTTTTACTGAATCCGGTTTCTAAGAATTTTTAGCCAAGAATCTTTGGAATATACCTAAGGTATTATTTTCATTTATAACTACAAAAAAGAGCCTGAAATAAGTTATTAGATTATAGGAAATGGGGGCCAAGACCACTATGCTTTTTTTATAACATATGCGTTCAATACGCCTATGTTTCGTTTGCCTCAAAAATTGATTTAAGGTGAGAATCCACCTGAATCCACCCCTGAGCGTTTCACGAAGAAATTTTGGAAAAACCTGAAACACAGGGTTAAAGTTAACAGTAAAATAAAAAATGACATATCGTAATAAAAACTTTCAGTCATCCAGTCCTGTTGTGGTATCATATTCGTTCAATAATTTACGCGTACTATCTATTTCGTGTGTACTAACTACATCGCTATAGCAATATGAACGCATTAAGTTAACAATGCCCCACAAACAACGAAGCTGCACAATTTACAGCTTTTTGAAAAAAGTATGCCTTCGCACGTGATAATTTTTGTACTAAACTTTGCGTACTAGTTACGAAAACAGTTGCGAATATCAATGTAACATACCTTCACAACTTTTTCTTTCAAGTCTTTTCTTAATATTTCATTTGTAACATCTTCAGAATGTTGTGTAGAGATCACAATGGTGTGTACTCTTCGTGGAATACATGCACCATGTTCCAAACCATATTCAACAGTGACTTGAGTTTTAGAGTCAGGTCTTAAGTATGGCATGGTTCCGTTCCTTCTATTTTCTGCTAATTTTTCATTCAGTTTATGAGCTAGCACACAGGTCAATGGCATGAGTTCCTCAGTTTCGTCTGTAGCGTAGCCGAACATAAGACCTTGGTCGCCGGCACCTAGTGAACAAAAGAGTTTAATGGCATCAGTAATTTTGGACTTAGGACATAGCTGTAGTACTGAACTTCCCCCCTTCTTCTTTTATAAATGGCCTATGATGGTACAGCAGGTTTTTTGATGAGGGTAACAAAAACAACATAAAAGAGCATGAGATTTGCGAAGAATTTAAGCAATTCAGAATAAAGTCATTCACATGTTGATTATTGGAAACTCCAAACTCTTATTGTACCTATATCTTCCTCCTTGATGCCGATATGAACAGCCTGCGCAATCTCCTTGTCTTGCTGCTCAATTGCAACTAGAACATTCATCGTCTTGTAATCGAAACCTTTCGATGAGTCATCATATCCGATCCCCTTAACAGTATCACGGACAATCTGTTGATAATCTACAACAGCATTTGAAGTAATTTCCCCTGCTACCAGAACCATACCAGTTTTCGCAAGACTTTCTATAAAATACAGAAGTTAAATTTACACGCTCTGTTTCGCGTTGTGTTTTATGCTCTGCTAAAACTTAAAAGTGTATGATAAACAAAACAGACTTTTTGATGCAAATCTGATTGCGTAAAGTGTATAACAAAACAGAAGTGAGTACCTACCACAGGCGACCTTTGCATTAGGGTCTTGAGATAAATGAGCATCAAGAATTGCGTCTGAAACTTGGTCGCATAATTTATCTGAAAATAATTTTTAAAAAAAAGATAAAAAGTGTTAGAATTTTGTTGCAAAAGAATTGAAAATTAATTGTTTGCATAAAATAACCATGTTATTTATTTTCTTATATTTATTTACTATGTTTAACAACACACACAATTTAACAACAGCCTTCCCTCTTCCTCAAAAGACTTATTCCATTTTAAAACTATTTAATAAAAGTAGAACATGTTGGCAATTACCTCACTGTGGCAATCTGAAAAAACTACAACACTTTTGTTGCAAAGCTTTTATTTGCGAGCTTCTTCAGAAAGAGTTTGGCACACATGCAGCACAAAGCACGCATTAGGTGTTTTTTAGGTGTGCTACATCGGTTAATTATGTGTGTGTAGGATGTGCAAGTGCTTTTGCACGCTTCTCCTGAAAAACCCTGTATTTAGGATTTTTATATTTACAATCTGTAACCAGTAAAGAATCACATGAATTTGTTTCCACTTGCAGCTATCATCAGAAAAAAGCATATAATATTAAGAAGTTTCCAGTGGTTTAGCCTATAAAAATCTTTGTTTTTTGTCTAGTGGCAGTGCACTGTAGATATTTGCACATTGTGGTAAAAACATGGCATTTTCAGCTTTTAAAAATAAAAAAATATATAAAAAATAAGAACGTGTAACAACTTCATGCATGAAAATTGTTTGTGAGAAATGCGAAAACATTGAAACAGCAAAAAATATTACGAATTGAAAAAAATTAAAAATTAAACATTTGGTAGAAATTATACATTTTCAAATTAAGGCGTTGTTACTTCTCACATGAAAAAGTTCCAAGAATAGTCCTATTTCTTTAAGTTCAATTAATGATTTGCTAAAGTTATTACAGTATGGCATCATATCAGCACCCTTGTGTTAAATGACGTGCGAAATTATCTAAAAACAAAATTTAACGTAATTTGGGTGAGAGTGCGAAACCTAATAAAAGCTGCATATAATAATACAAAGGCTATTTTAAAATATTGGAAAAAAAATCTTGATAGGTCTAAAATTTTATACAAGAACATTTGCAACTACAAGAACATTTGCAACTCCTTAAACACACCATAATATATGCAGCATACTGAATTCTGAAAAGTTTTAAATGCAAATAACCAACAAAGGTGCAAATGTTTACATATAGCTATATAAGAACATGGAGTTATAAATAGAGAAGGAGATTGAACTCATCTCAGTGCACATTAAAATTTTATTGAAATTGCTATTGTTTCGGCGTCCCTTTGAGATATCCATCCGCGATGTGCATTTCACTGAATTTTAACGAAAAAGTATTACGTAATCCTTCAGCACGCCGTTTGTTTATATTTAAAAAAATGTCATTTTTAGACAAAGCACGACTACTCTAGAGATGTTGTGTTGTTTTTCTCTCCCATGGGAAGAGTGAGTTTTCATAACAACATTTAATTATCTTCGTTCTTTAAAAAACAGCTTTAAAAACCTGTTTTCTAACTTCTGTGTGAAGCAGAATATGTTCAAAGGTATACTAAAATTTAGCATGATAAAGCTATGAGTCAAGAGTGAGTCAAAAATGAAAAAAAGTAGAAGAGTTAATAGTTATTTTTCTTTTTAAATGGTGTAATTTCATTAATAGATTCGAATGATAATAAAATTTTCGTTTGACCTATTTCCATTACTTTAATTTTGCTGATACACAAAGACATATCAGCCATTTTGAAATGAACTATTGTTTGGCCGACTTATCAATTACGTAATGTTATAACTTATTAACATATCGATTGTTTTCTCGACCAATGATATTTACTAAAACTGACACGCGCCAGAATTTAAAAAGAAAACATGAATAGATTCGCAACTGATTGCATCAAGAAAGATTACAATAGAAACAAAAGAGTTCAATCTCCTTCTTTATTTCTACCTCCATGATAAGAATGTTTTTTGGAAACTTTTTGAATAAAATTCCCTGATTTCTGAAAAATCGTTGACCGAAGCAGCATGCATAACAAGGTTCCATAACAGAAGCCCCATGTGACCAAGTACATGAATGTACAAATGAAATAATTGCTTGAACTCGTACCCAGGGTGTTTGCTTTGAAAATACGGCGATATCAAGACAGTCAGGATTGATCAAATTCAAAATCCTTTATCTTATATACATGTAACAAAACACTCCACACTCTTTTTGCACTTCTGGACCATCGCAATCTAACGAAACAATGGGGTAACTTTTGCCATGTGCGTTGACATTCTGATAAATAATCAATTAAAAGGATAAATGCATATTAAGTTGTAGCTACATAAAAAATTTTACGCAAATATATAATGAAACTTTTAGAACTAATGAACTTTTTTAGGCAGGTGCTAAAGCATATGCGGGCATGAAACTGTGATGCAATTTCTCTTGGCCTAAGACATATTTGGCCCACACAGTTCTTGCTGAATAGACAAAATGTTGACATAAATTCTATTTCTATGTACATAAAGTTCTTATAGTGTTCCAAGATACAACATTGGTGCTGTTCCATGAGGAAAAAGTATTTGTTTTTATTTCAAAATGGTTGCAGACTTTTTCGGTCAAAGTGACTAAAATTTATTTTTCTGTACTTTGAACTTGCTCAAAACCGCCTGCACTTTTTTATGGTGTAATGGTATGTATTATAACATGACTACAATCTATTCTTTTATCACAGATAGTTGCAGTTGTGTTTAAGACAATATGAAAAAGCACAAATTTGCAAATGTTTACCTGGATGACCCATTCCCACCGATTCCGACGTGAACAGAAAAGTGTGATCAGTAGTACGTTCTTCAGTGTCCGCTGCCATTTCCATTTTGATTCACTGAAAGTCTTACTTAGACTAAAATTTTAAAATAAAAATTAGCAGATAAATTTAAGTTAATTGTTTTCTCTTAAAGCTATTACAGCATATGCAGTCACTCAATTTACATCTGCTGTCTTTGATGATCGACTTCGATAATGATTTTTCTGAAAACCCTGTTTGTCTTCCTCACGTGCAAAGTTCTATTTACTCGATGATTCGTATATTTGTTTGAAAAACAAAAATAAATCGAGTCAAATAACTCTCCTTTGATTTTCTACCATCGTAATATGATGCAATATTTTGAGAATGTTGACATACCCGGGATATCTAATTCTTTCTCAGGTCTGGTTTCTATTATAGATCCTGGTTTCTACATGAGTTAGTTCATCAAATAAATATGAGCATTGATATATTTTCGGCTTTTTACTTTATGAGATTACTGTTAATTTGATATCTCAATCGCAATAAATCACAAACAACTAATTAAATAATCTGCTTTAATCCACATTAAATTGAAAATAAATATATGACAGGCAAAATAATATGACAGACAGGCAACAATACCAAAGTACACTACGTCCGCAATTATTATTTTTTATTCATTTTTCGAGAATTTTTCAGCCCGATTTTTTCTCTTATTTTGTTCTAACTTTGGAGAACATAACTTTGTTTTTACTTATAACATTCGTGGTTACGTTGCTAATGGAGCTGTATAATCCAACGTGAATACTATTTCGCAATTGTAATATTAGGTGAGAAAAGAAACGACCACAAGAAAAACAATTACCCCCTGTATTGTTCTAAGTTATAGCAGATTTTAGGGTCGGGAAGGGGGAGGGAGGGGGTGTTTTTCATTTTGTAAACGATCATTAGATCCTGGAACTGTTCATACGTATCCCTGTTCCCTTCTTTCCTATTTCTCGCAACAAACGCAACATTTTGCCAGCATCGTTTTTACTTTCTTTGATTATCGAGAAAAAAGCAGCGCACATAGTGTTTTATGACAATTTTAGGACAATTCGGCGTCTTCGAATTCGTTGATTCGAACACATTTTGGACGCCGTAACGTAACGGATAAACATTGTTTTGTGGAGTTTACCTTTTATGGTTATAAAGGACAAATGCATCGACCAACGTTTTCTGCATACGTTCAATTAAACGCAAAAAATATTAATTGAAACAGTAAAAACGACATCGTTATACGGTCTAAAATATTTTTTTCTATGAATTAGAATATATAAAAAAATTAAAACTTGTTACAAACTATATAAATAAAAATTGTATATATTAGTTTCCTCAAAAAAGGACTGTTAACTAGCAAACTTTGTGATTGGTTAATTTTTTACAAAACAATCGGCACGTTTGTTTGCATAATCTAGAAAATAAATCAGAGAAGTAAGCTTTTTATCATATCATTTTAGCCTAATTTGTTCTTACGTTGTTTTAATAGTGTTTTAGTCCCCTTTTTAAAAAAGAACTGCAAAAGAATTTACATTCTGGATTGTTCCTATTTATTGTCAAAATTTATACTCAGATCGTTGGATTTAAGAGCAATAATTTGAGTGTAAAGCTGTTTTTATTTTGATTATTCTTATCTGCACAATATCAGAGTCGTGTTCTTCTTACAGAAAAGTGCGTAGTTCTTTTATATTTCCTACACTAGAGTAGGTGCTTGAAATTATCCAATTAGTTTCATTAGCGTAGCGGTTACTGTTTTCACGAATGTGGCACATTGCTACATGCTCCTAAACTCTTTTAATTTCTAGTTGTCGCACTCACACGCAAGACAATCTTTAGCGTACATGTTTTCAAATATATTTTTTATGTCAAGGAAAAATACAGTTACTCTTCAGTGAAGCCGTGGGAAATTATTTTTGATATGAACAATAGAGACATACTGCAGCCTCCGCTTTTGCATGGTTTAAATTCCGTGAGAAAGGGTTGTTCGAGACTAGCCTGAAGAAAAATTATTACTGATGCATTTGAGTATTTTTAAATGTGCATGTTTTATGTAGCCAATAAATATAAATCACATTACTTTGGAACACATAAAAACACCGTCGTACCGTTGTAACGTCACAATACAAATCTATTTTAAACTTTTTATCTTTTGCATTTCGTTGTTCATTTAAAATCACAAGGTGTTGTTGTCCCTTTTTCATTAAAGTTCTTCGTTCGTACCTTGCACCTGTCTTTAAATACTAATTAAATTTAATTTCGATTGAATTCTAAGTTATTTCTGTTCTCTTTTATCAAAATAAGCAGAAAAAGAAGACCAATAAAATGTTATTCCTCGCGGATAAAAGCTCTTAAAATGTATTTCGCAATGTTGTGTTTAAAAAAGTTTTTTGTTTTTTGTTTTTTTGTTTCGTGTATAAAATTTCAGTGTAGTAAAGTTTGGAATTGCTAATAGTAACGCTCGGCGAACTAGTACTAATAATCAGGGTGGCATCGAAATGTTTTGCGAATTTTTTTTAATTTTATATGTTACTGCAATTACTATATTCTCTCTCGCGAGCTCGACAGGTGATCAATGCAGTACTGTGCCGAAAGAATCCATCATTGGGACGGAGTATTATTACATCGCTCTATATCCATTTGCTTTTAATGAAAAAGATCAAGAGGTTCGGAATCTCAGTGCAATACCAATTGAACGTATTGGACTCTTAGAATATTTTGTCTGTAATGACATTAAAATAATACAGAAGGTTGTATTAACATTGTTGTTGGATGAGAAGTTTATTCTAACGGAGAAGACATCTAATATTTACATTATTCTATCTCATTTACCATTGAACCTGACATTACAAGTAGCAAGCATGGTTTTGCCATTTCAATTGACCGTTCAAATTATGCGCAAAGGAAAAGTGTGGATAGATCCTAAGCGATATCCCAATGTTAATCAAAGATTTGTAAACACGTTCGGTGAACAAGTTCTTTCAATAATTAAAGCCTTTAATTTAAACAATATAGCCTTTATAGCTTTGACTCATAATGAAAGAGACACTGCTTATAAAAACATTTGGAATGATTTGCTTGAAGGAGATTTAGAATTATGTGTTGAACGTTTTAATGTCAATTATACCGACATTGGCCGGATGGAAAAGATAATCAAAGCAATCAAATCCAATAGAGAACAAAAAATCATTGTGTGTTACACATCAACGGGAAGGAATAGTGATGTATTTTTTCAACTTGTAAACATTTCACATCAGCTAAAGTTATCAGGACGCAATTGGATTTGGAATAAATATAGTACCTCATTTGTAACCAACTACAACGCTACCGTCGATGCGAGCGACGGCGCCATAATTCTCAGTTCTGGTATTGATTTTGGGTATAACATATCGAATACAAAAGTTATACTAGAAATAGCATATGAACTGACATTGGATGCCAGCAGTCTTCTGGATTTCTTTCCTTTTATTATTTTAAAATCATTTCTAATGGTTAAAACCGACCGTAATTGTTTTTACACCAACGCAAGTAGTGGAAAATCTGATGAAATTGAAATAAACAAAGGACTATATCGTACATGTGAAAAATTTCATGCATCAAATTATCCATTGAAGGTTCATTGGGGAAGTCGCGGCTTTAAACCTCCTATTACAAGGTGTCAAAAACGCCATTGTCCCGCGGGATACAGGCAAATCCTTGCGGTGATATCAGATAATAAAAAATACGGCCGCAAGTACTGGGAATGTGTTCCGTGTGGAAAAGGAAGCATCAAACCGGAAAGCGGAACAGTAGAATGTACGATATGTGCCGGGTTGTTAGTATCCAATAATGAGAGAACACAATGTTACGACCCATACTATAACGCCTATATTTCATACAACAGTACAAGAGGGATTATTGTGATAGCGTTTTCAGGAACGGGATCTGTATTGAGTATCATAGTACTCACCATGTTTTTTAAATATCGCAAAACACCAATTATAAAATCTGCCAATACACGTCTCTCTACGATTCAACAAGGATGTCATTTAATACTGTTTCTTGCGACTTCCTTCATGTTTGTTGGGAAACCAGCTTTAATTAAATGTCAAACAAGACATATAATTGTTGGCCTCCTTCTCACGATCATATGTTCAATAATATTTATCAAAACGCAAAATCTGATGTTCATATTCAATGCCCAACTTAGACTTTCAAAACAAGAGAGATATTTTGCTACATTGGTCGATGTGTTTTGGGCTTTCTTATTTCTTTCTGTGCAAGTGATTACTGCAATATTTATGATTTCACACACACCAGCAAAGGTTTTAGAATCTCTTGATTCAAAAAACCTGGTGAGATATATATACTGCAACACTGGTGGTCATTTGAACCTGCAGCTTTTTTGTTGCGTTATTATCATGTTGATTGTTGTTGTCCAAGGACTAAGAGCATGGAAGTTGCCATCCTACTTTAACAACACAAAGTATATTACACTGGCAAACTTGCTCTCCGTGCTTATGTTAGCTTGTATGGTTCCCTTGTACTATAGCGCAGCTAATGCTATTACACAAGTCTTTTTGCAAGTTATGTTAGTTCTGATGTGCAATGGGACACTTTTAACTGTAATGTATGGCAAAAAAATTTACACGGTATGCTTGAAATCAGACAAAAACACATCAGCTGCATTCCGCACAAAGATGCAAGAACATGCCAAAGAGAAGATAAACTCTTCGATGAGTGGATGCTAAGGAAGACCAAACTTTCCAAAGAAGTAAACCTATTTTTTGTTATGATAGTGACATTTTGAATTTCATTCCTTTCCCTTAGATGAAGTGGAGGTTCACAAGATAAGAACAGTTTCATTTAATTGCTACTTTGTTCCTTTGTTTATTAGCTTTAGTTTGTTTGTTTGTTTGTTTGTTTTATTGTTATTGTATTTTCACTGGAAATAACACATTTTAAACAAAATAAACAATACAGTCGACGTTCGATATCTTAAACTCGCAGGGAAGCGACGAAAAAGATATCGAAAGTTTGAGATAACGGATAGTCAAGATATCGAGCGTCGAAACCATTTAAAGTTCGATATAGCAAAATACCTGTACTTGTTTTTCGCAAGTTTACGTTCTTGATTAGGTTATTTAGCCGAAAACGACGAAACAGAAAAAAGACAGAATAGATGCATTTTTCAGCCAACGTTTTTACCACGAGCTTCCGCTTAGTAGCCATTTTTGAAATGAGGAAGTTTCCCTTTTATGTATCAATCAACCTTTTTATTAAATCGAATGTTTTTGTTGGAAAAATAAGGGAAAAGTTACAGATAATGTGATTAAATGATCTGAGGGGACGGAACAAATAATTCGACAAAGCGATAGTTCGAGATAACGGAGTTCGAGATATTGAACGCAATTTTGCCTACAACAGATTGCACTGACTGAAGGGACCGAAAAAAAAGTTCGAGATAACGGGTATTCGAGATATCGAGCGTCGACTGTAGTAACTACAATATCTTTTGACATTGACTGTGCCTGTACACTAATTCATAACAGGTATTTACAGTTTAAAACGGTTTGTAAATTAGCATGTTGAACATCCGCAAGTAAAACAACTACCCACAAGGTCAAAATATGTTTAGAATAAAAAGAATTCGTCCTACTTATGCACGCAAGATGCTTGTTTATAAAAACTTACGGTTAAAAACAATAATTAAGACTTAGCACTACGGTTGAAGTCATGTATTTCGAAAAGTTATAAGTCGAACAACCATTTTAATCATACAAGTTCTCCGTTTCCTTTAGAATTTACTAGTACACACCTACAAGAAAAATCATTAAATTCGAACAGATTATTGGGTCTCATTGGGTCGTTTGTTTCATCAAGTGATTCAAATATTTTTAACTTGGAATTTTACCGTATTCAAAAGATTTTACAGAACGAGCAAACTTTTATTCACTTATATTCACTTTTATTTTTAAAATTTAGAAGAAAAAATTAAACTCCTAAAATTCTGACTCTCGTTTCAGATCCCTAAATGATTCGAATTGCATGAGTTCAACTATACTTTAAAAAAACAAATTAAAAAGAACAGACTTACGCCTTGCCAAACTGAGGCGTCACATCAATAAAAATATATAAAGTGAAGATATGACTTTGACAGCTAGCTAGTCTTAGTATAAAAGACAAGCTGGACATTGTTTAAATATGAATTAAATAATGGAAGAGAAAATTAAACTCTTCAAATTCTAAAACTCGCAATTCGAACAAATTTTGAGATGCAATGATGCAATTCGAAGATTAAAATTGCATAAGTTCAATTGTACTACAAAAGAAAATTAGGAAGAACAGACATACTTCTTGCCGAAGTGCTGGAGTTTGAATGTGTTTAACATATCCATATCAATAACAGTTGTTCTTAATTGAAGGCATCACTTTGACGGCCAGCTAGTCAGAGTATAAAAAAACACAGATAAGCTGGGAATTGTTGATTTCCGCCAGCGAAGGCGGAATCTTTAAAATCGCCTGGGGTGATAGAGAGATAGATATATAGGGGGCTGTTTTTTTATTAATAAAATGTCGGACGGAAAAATCGATAACTCGATCAGTCATAAAAAACGGTTGATAAGTAAATACTTTTATTTTATACCCTTATTCGGTTGACTTGGGGCCTGTTTAGCATGAGTAAATTGGAGAACTGTATATAAAAGAGAGGAAAGAAAAAAATTCAAATTTTATTTTACTGTCGGACGGAATCAATAAAAACTGAATTTCTGAAAGTTTTGATTTAATAATCGATTCTATCGAAACTTGCAGTGACAACGACTCACAAGGAATATATATTTGCTATAAGGTAATAGTCTTTATTTTAAATAATATTTGAAACCTTTTACACTTTTCAAACTCATTATAGATAGATAGAGACAGCGCAGCTAGGCTGGACGCTGCTAAGTTTTTGTCCAAGTTAAAACCTCGGAAAATTTCTATTTTCTCAAAAGCCAATGAAGATGCTTCATTTTAATCTTTGCCAATTTAATGACCAATCTCAACAGAGGTTATGTACTTTTTGTGTGGCCAGAACATTCTTTGTCCGGCCATGACTAAAAGTGCTAACATTTTGTGGTTGGTCGTTGTAGTTTTATTGATGTAGCTGGGGAGCTAAACACTATTCTTTAAATTCGTGTACTTTATCAGGTAAGAATTATTTTATATATAAGTGAGAAAAGTGTACTGGCTAGCTAGCTATCGCAATTTTTGATGCTGACTTGGGTCTCCTTTTGATTGGACATACCCCTTTTTATAGTTGTGAAGTTACTTAGCTATTGAGCTAGCTAGCTACAATCGTGGACAAAAATATTGAGACTAAGGCAGTTTTTTACTCATTATCCAAATATGGACAAAACAGTCAAACAGTCAATGCTCTGCAGCCGGCAAGTACGCCAGGCAGAGAGCGTTGGAATTTTGCTAGTCACATTCTTTAGCACGCCCGCACACCGAAATAATTCACGTCGGGGACCACGAAGGCCCCGAAATTCGTGATTAATGGTCTTGCTGACGTCAGCAACAATTAGCACATTTTAAGAATTTCGTATTTACCAAATAACCTAAGATTGGAACATTGACAAGTGAACTTTGACAAGTTCAATATGTGTGAATCTAATATAGAATGAGCCTACGCAATTACTTGTGGTGGCGAACTTCGAAATTCGTTGTCTTTTACCAACATATTGTGACCACGATTGTAGCTACATAAAATAATGCTTTGATTAGAGTGCCTTTTTTTCTTAAAGAGCCAGCAACAAAAAACCTTTGTCCTGCTTTGCGTAATATTTCCATGGCTGGACACCCAACTCCTGTTCTTATGGGAAAAAGATATATATTTGCACAGGATGTTTTTTATATTTTTTGCAGAAAAGTTGTCGAAACGTGACAAAAGTTTATTGTTGCTTGCACCGAACAGTCAGGGTGAACTGATAATTAACCTGTAACAGAATATATAGTTAACTGATGCAGGATTATTAGACGCTATGTTAAGTATAATTAGCCGTTAAAAGCTTCTTTGTGTTCTTAACTAACTGCGTCTTTTCCATGTTTTTTCTTGAAATCAGAATAGTTACAGTAAAATTAATAATTTTTTTGCACAATCGTTTCTAGTTCCTTTTTTTATTTTAATTGAAGCACAACTTTATGTGGATCTATATAAATATAGTTGGCTATGGGAAGATCGATATAAAAAAAAAATGGGGGAAATTTAAGTAAAAAAATATCTATCGTATAAGTAGTTGTATGAGCGGCTAATTATACTGTACGCACAGTATATATAATTATTCTGCATAGAAAAATAGATGATCTGTATATTTTATATGGTTAGCCTCACAAATATCGAGGGATATACCCTATTATTTCCAGGAGGGGTCATGGCTTAGATGGGGAGTCCTAGAGTATTTAATGCTCATTTTGAGCTACGCAGATCCAATTAGGGTCCGCGCTCTACCAGGCAACTCCCTGCAACATCCAACAGCCCATACAGTGTGCCTTCTCCCCAATTTGGGGAGAAGGCACACAAAATAAGTATCTGTAGGAGTTTGCGACCGATTGAGAACACTGTTTATTGTTTCAACAAGTGAATTTAATGTGGGTATGAAGCTAAGAAGGTTTCAGAAAAAAATTTTCGTTTTGATATTGTGTGAACTACTTAAAGACGTGTTTCAGAAAAAGTCAAAGCCATGCTTTTAACACGATGTCAATTTAGAGATTCTTCGATTTAAGTCAACAACAAACGCGTGATATAACATATGTTTAAGCATATTTCTGCTAATGGAAATTACAAGTCGCTGTAGTCTTGAGGACATACCCAACGCTACATATGTGCGATGATCGCAGAACTTTGTTTCATTTGTTTATGCCTACCGTATAAAGGACACTCATTAAGCCACAAGTGATAAGTATCTAGGCTAAGAGTTTTTTGACAAGCTTTTGTTATTCTAAAACTGTTTTATTACAAGTGAGTTAATAGAAATGATATGTCTCACAAGCGAGAAATACGATCTCGACATGATTAAGGGTTATTTTGTACAAAGATTTTCGACACGTGAAAGCATTTATAAAGTAGAAGAAATTCACTAATGTGAAAACTGGAATACAGGGACACATTCTTCTCTTCACATACATATTTAAATTCTTAAAAGTTGGTACATTTAGTATAAAGCTGTTTCATCAAAACGGGTAACGCTTTTTAGTAATATTAAATGTCGACTGTGTTATCTGCTATCTGACTTCAACTTTTTTTGCATTTTTTAAATTAATAACGAACATTTGCCATTGGCTCAAAATTTAGTTAAAAATTAGGACTGACAAAGAATTTGCAGACACAGTCTTGGCCCGTATGGCATCCACAAATGGCGAGCTTGTTTCGTTTCCATTTGAATTCATTTTGCTTATAGCCCAAAAAGCTCAATAGTTTTTCTATCAGCGCATGCTCCCAGTTTATCGAGTGTTGTGTGTACACCTTCTATTTAAAAATTCATCTTTTTCACCCTGCCGCTGCTTTAGTGTCTATTCTTTAGATTATTGCTATTTTTTTTAAGTTATTCAACTGTTTCATCCTATTTCCAGATTTATAGTAGTTAAATTTTATTCTCACATAAATTTAAAAGGTTTTTGCGACATGATACTTCAAGCTGCGACTTCTATTTAAAACGCTTCTATGGCATGATTTTCTATTTCGTTATGCCTTATTGGTGTCAAGTTTGTTTGTTAAAGAAAACCATTTAAATTTGGAGAGTTTTAAAAATGCAGCATTAACTTTCTACATAGCCGGGTTTGGAACAAATACTCGAAGTCATACTTAGCCATGACTTTTGACAGGCCTGTCCAAATTTAAATAAAACTTGGCACTCCTATAATAAGTCATGAAAAAATCAATATAACAGCAATAAATTTTCGCTCATTCCAGCACTTTTTCTGTGACGTTATCGGAAGCTTAAAATTTGTCGAATATACCACTATCTGCTGCAAATTCAATTACTTACGTTCTAGAGCGAATTCTGTTTAAAGTTTCTGACAGCCAAATGAAAGTTAATTTACATAATTTCCGGTTTGTACATAGTTCGCGTAGATTGAGGCAAAAAATTACCCGAAAATCGTCTTTTTTTCAATTTATGGGTAAAATCTGAAAAAAATCGGGTAATCAGATTAATTACGTGACTAAAATTTTCAAAAAAATTTCAGTCTTGTCAGTTTCAAGTTCTAAGGATAGTCCTAGTGAAAGTTATTGTATTTTCCCTATTAAAACGATTTCACAGAGATTTTTAGGGGTATTTTCAAGTAATAGCGAATTACCAAAACTTCTGAGAAGTCAGGGACGTAAATATATGGCACACTGGTGCCTAATAGACAAATATGAAAACTCAGTAACTATCATAATCATGCAGTATAGTAAAAAACTTCGTGAAGTAACGCAAAACAAAAGTATTTCAACTACCTCATTCGCAAATATGTTACTCAAAAAGTTTCTTGTTATCCTTTATTTCGAACTTTGTATAACGTCACCGTCGGTGCTAGTGTGGAGCTATTCCTCTCTCAGGTAATGTGAATCTTGGATATCAAATACAGACTATATACTGGAAATATCTGGTGCATATACATTGGTTACAAATAAACTATTCAAACTTTTACTTTTTCTCTGCCTTGGTCGTTTTATAAAAACAAATGAAAGGGGGTTTAATTGCTTCTACCACAATACGAGTATATCTTTTATCTCCATCTTCCTGGTAAATGTAAATGATTATAATGTTTTCGACTGAACGAATAAAATGTATGGTTTTTTCAAAAAGTGTATCAAATATATATACAAATCATTCAAACTACACCAAACGCAATATGTAGAAAACATAGTTTTTAAATTGAATCAAAAATTGACTGAAGCAAATGTCAAAATATTTTTAATCTACGCGTTTTGAAACTACGGGTTTGTCTTATATATTTACCCATATTTATGTTATACATGTTTTATAAAATCTCAATTCACGAAAAAGCACTAGGCCACGTATGCACACAGGCACGTAAGTAAACTAGAATAAACTAGACTCTAGAATACTTAATTCGTCATGTCAATCTAGCTACTCAAGACATTCGCAAGAAAAATTGTGAAAATAGGATTTATAAAGTTTCTAACCATCTGATAGAAATGAATTGGATAATTTATATTTCACAGCCTGGGACATGACTGAAACAGTAGAATATAAACGTTGGGTTAAGAAAAGAGTTGCAAACGTTTTAGATTCGTAAAATTATTAAACCGTAAAAATGCTACAATATGACTCTGCAACTGTTAATATGGATATGTGAATAAAAAAGAATTATCCTTTTTGTTCCTCACCACCTGTTATTCTAAATCTTACTAAAAATGTTGACAGTCACCAAATCTTAACCCTTGAACTGTTTCACCAATAATGTCATATAAACGATTTAATTAATGATAGACAGTTCACTTTTCTCGCTCATTTTCTGTATTAGAAAGTATACAGTCTCAACTTAAAAAGGCCTATTTCTCATTATCTGAAGCAACAGTTGGTTTCACGCTATGAAGATTTAGTATGTTATTGGCAGCAGCCCTACTTAAATATATGTGGAGAAAATCTAATTTTTCTTTTAAAATGTTTATTCTTAATTCATAACAATTCTTTCTTTCAGTTCTCAATGAACATTATAACAAAGGACGATTATGCGCAGTATAATCAAATTTAATAGCGCGCGCGATGTATAGTGCCCATTGCCCCTTGATTACTCGACCGTTCATCATTCAAGTTTTAATATCTCGCGAGACAGATTGTGTGCTTGCAATCATTTACCGCCCACCCGCGATTATTTATTCCATCTTGGAGATGTAACTTTCTCGTTGTGCTCGGTGGGAATATGGATATTCCGCCCACACACTCATCCGTATGATAGATTTAGCGGATTCTGTTAAGCAAGGGCGTAACAAAAATACGCCCACAATAAAGAATCTAGTTTCTTAGCCAGTTGCCTCCCTTACACATCCAAAGTAACAAAACAGTCAAAATTTGTTTAAACAATGTTGCACTCTAATTGTGAACTCGTATGAACCAGAGCGTAAACAGAACAAAGAAGTGAAAAGTTCTCTTCACACTTGTAAAATATACATCTTCCTCACGGACTTATTTATGAATTTCCCGTGATGTTAAAAGTAGAGAAAAGTTTTGTAAAAAGATGCATTCAATTTGATTACAAAATGTTATAAATCTAAATAAAAAAGATAAAAAATAGTCCGTTGCTGCGCGTGTAAACCCCCCGTCCAACCAATGAGGCTGCGGTTATGTTTAATTAATCAACGGACTTGGAAACCGTTCTCTATGGGTGTTGTTGTTGCTGAGGAGCACCGTTGTCACAACTTTTGGCCGATAGAGATGCTTGGCTATTTTAAATGTTGACTTGAATGTTGTTGGATATGATTTTTATTCAAAAATTGTTTGTATTTTTAAGAATACAGATTTTGAAAAGAAATTATTTAATGGTATCAAGCCTAATCACGATGGAATTCAATTTTTTTTTCACATGTCCAAGGATAGTTAAAATATACTTTTAAACCAAAACTGCGTGAAAGTTTAAAAAAATATATATTACGCCTAAAAGAGTACACTGCTATAAGTTTGTTACAATTGCATGTGCCAAGTGCTTAACCCTGCATCGCTTTTGCATAATTTTAAAAATTTCACGTAAAATTATTGTACAAACAGACAGACGTACACGGGTATTATATCATAGAAGTTTGACCCTGCAATTTTATCTATTCCTAAAAAAGTGTATGTTGTAGGAATATCTCTACCCAAAGTAAGCGTCATAAGGAGGTTTTACTAATAATATCGCTCTTATTTCTGTTTTTGCTTGATATCGTGGTAAAGAAATACTTTGTAGCAAATGCGATATATTTTTCCGCTCTGTTGCGACAAGAAATCTCCATTGATTCTTCCTTGAACTACGGCCTACAATAATGACTGAATAAATGCCGAAAATTGATCCTACCTTATTTGCAACCAAAAAAAGTCTATCTAAAAAATATTTTTGCATATAAATTACAAAAAAATTACTTTGAGGATGCATCAATAGGTCCTAAATGCAAATTCCTTAAGGTTATTCAAGATTGTTTTTTATGGTAATAGGAAATATGTAAAAACAATTTTCCCAACAAAAAATACTATTTAGGAATTCAGTAGGTTTGTGAAGCAGTGGATAAATTCGTACATAAGGTGTTACAGGACCCAAAAATTTGACTACCATGAAAATACACAATTGATGTTTTTTACCTTTAACTTTAAGACGTTGTACTAACAAAAGAAATGTTAACACTTGGTATTTGTATCACTTGACCATGTTCATCAACATGTACTCGCGATGATGGAGGTAACACGGAAGCTTGTGCTTGACCGTGAGTGTTAGTGTATACCTGGGATGATGGAGGTAACACTCTGACTTGTGTTTGGCTAAGTTCATTAACGTGAACTCGAGATGATGGAGGTAACACGGGCACCTGTGTTTGACCATGATGAACATCATGAACGCGAGATAATGGAGATAACACTGACGCTTGCTCTTGACCATGTTCATCAACTTGGACACGGGATGATGGAGATAACACTGAAATTTGCGTCGGAACACTACTTGGATAATATACCATGTTCGCAGGTTGTTCGCTTGTATCATTGACAACTTGGTATTGATAGTTTTCAGGGTCTTTTTTTAACGTTCTTAATTTGCGTTCTTTTGCTAGTAGGTCGGTCATACGAAAATGCAACTTTGCTTGTTGGTGATTTAGCACTTGCATTTCTTCTCTTAGTTGCATAACCTGTGTGGAATCTGATTGCTGATTGGCTAAGGTTAAATTCATGTGACATTGTCTCATTTTACGGCTAACATTTTCTCTTTCCGAATTCAGACGTTTCTTTGCTTCCTGTATCTTTTCCTTTGTCATTTTCTGCTTTTTCTTTTCTTCGGCAGCAACACGATTTTCCGGGATGGCAATGGAACGCGATTTACCTAAATTATAGGTTACTATCATTTAAAATTGCTAATCAAATGCAAGCCAATATTGAATATCTAGATCTGTATGTCTAAAAGGTTGAGTTTATCATTTCCTTTTTATTTTAACATAATACAAATTTTTACAACATTTTAAAATTTGGCACCCTTTAAATTTGTATGCAAAAAAATAAAATTTATTTTCAGAGATTTTTGAACTTTTGTTGTTTTTAGGTTCGACGTTACGTAAATGCTGCTTGAAGTTACGTAATATATTAGTACATCAAAGGCACCCAAATGTTAAAACAGTTAATTTTTTTATACAGATAAAAAATCCGTCCACAAATATGGCTGGGCAGAACGGAGGAACGTAAGACTTTTGAGCATGCAAATATTTGTATCACGTGACTGCAAATATATCTTTTTTCAGATATATCTTTTTGTTCATTTCTACTCTTATTTTTATTTTAGTTTTCCAATCGTCCTGAGAACAAAAGTACGTCGTAGAAATTTGAGATATTGCAATAGAACTTCGAACGAACACTTGTTTTTTAAGTAGAGAAGGTGGACGCCTATTCAATGGTAGACGCTATTTAAAGGGCAGCTTATAAAATTATTTCCCTAGAAATTTCCCTAGCGCTTATTCCAACTGGGCGCTAAAACAAGGGAGGTGTGCTTGATCGAGAATTTACGGCACATCTTTTTTAATATTTTGCAGAAAGTAAAGTTTGTAAAGTTTCTCAATAGCGTTTCCTCCTTTAAAGTAAATGCCATATCTTGTTAACCTACCTTTGGCAAATCTGTAAGTTTTCCGTACTTCTGATTCAGCCAGTAAACGCAACTCTCTCTTATTGTGCAGCAATTTTGGATCCTTTTGAACTAACTGGTATGAAGTTTCATTTACCGCAATGTGCCATTTCTTTTCACTTCGTCGAAATATTTTCGATCGCTCCCGAAGCGCTAACCGATTTGTTACACTTTCGATGCTGGGTTTGTTTTCGGATTTGATTTGTTTATCTTTCGCAACTTTATCAATTTCCGACGTTACAACTAATGTCTCAATGTTTGGCCTGGACTTATGAATGTTTAACATAGAAAGGAATTCTTCATGATCATCACAGTTCTTGCTCATGTTTTCACAAATTCGATCCATTTCCCTGCAATCTTCTTCATCCTCGTCATCAAACATTTCCTTATCGCTCTCCTCCGAAGGTTCTCTATTAGTTTTGGAAAGTAAGGAGCTATTATGTTCTTCCCTACTGCTTTCTCCTTTACTCTCCTCCGTGTTAGCAAACGTACCGTTGTCGTAATTTCTGGTGGCATTTTCAATTTTATTTTCATCTACCAAATGATTTCTTACCTTATTTCTGGTGGAGTCGTAAATATCATCATCTTCCAGTGAAGAAGGCTCCTGTTTTATGGAAAAAGTTTTTGTAATTGCACCTGCGTGACTATTTTCCTTCAGCTCATTGTTCATACTGTTTGCTTTCTCTCTGTTTATTATAGACTCATTCTCACTTGGATGTCTACGTTTGGCGCCGCAATGCGATATGTATTGTTTTTCTTGTTTACCTGGTGAACCTGGTGCATTCAATATTCCCTGAGATATATTCTGCTGCTGCCTATTCATAAATTGTGGATTTCCAGGTTGTACATTGTGCAACTGTTGATCCCTAATGGGATACACCGTTTGATAGTTGTATGGGCCGTAGGTAGGTATGCCTTGATTGTAATATTGCGGATTGGGTCCATTTTCAACGGGATGGTATCTTATTTGGGAAAGAACTTGTTGCTGCGGAATAACTTGTTGTTGACGAAGAACTTGTTGTTGAGGCTGGGAAGGATATACTTGTACAAAATTATATCTTGGTTGAACGATACCACCTATGCAGACATCTAAACGAACCATCAATTAGTGTTATGTTATAATGCTTGGTAAAACAAATAAAAACAAATGTTTTAAATTTAAAGCAAAATTCCTGCAAAAATGTCTATTATTATAGAACTGATTTATTTAACCAACTAGTTTGACACCTCATACTTTCAGCCTTCCTTAAATACAACTATACTTCTGCGAGATCTTAGACCTTTCCATCCGTAACTGAGTTAACAAAAGAAGAAGAGGAAACATCAAAAGTACTATCGGTAGAATACATGGCTTGCTTGCACAATTTATTATCTGTCTTAAGGCTAAAATACACGGTAAGTTTAAACGGACCGTTTAGTTGTAAGAAAAAACTTATAAGTTCAGTTGCTGGTAATACACCTGTCTACACGATAAGTTAAAATGTAAAGTTTTTTTGACACTAGCACTGGTTTTGATTAGAAACCGAAAAAATATGCTCAAATCTTTAGTTTAAACAATAGCCAATTAATCATTCCGTTAATTTCAATAGAAAAAACTTAGCAAAAGTTGAGCATGTCCAACTTTTAAAAAAAATTATAAAACCGAAAAAAGTTGTACATCTTTCCTGTTTACACGGTGAGTTTTTTTATGTTACATTTAAACGGTCCTTTTAAACTTACCGTGTATTTTAGCCTTTAGTGATAACAAACCTTCATAAAGCATACCATGTATTCTTTACATTTCCTCTTCACTGTTTTAACCAGCGTTCTTAAGTTTATCCTAATTTTACGCCTTTCCAAAACACTGTAATACACAAGTGAAAGCTACCTTTCGATTGTGCCGACTCGTTTCTTTGTGAGTTATTTACATCATTCGTGTGATTGCCAGGTTGGTTTATGTTTCTCGTTAGCAGTAATTGGGACAACTTGCATCGAAATTTTACCCTTGGACCTATTGTTTTGATGATTTCGTTGACATCACTTTTCTCCAAAAGAGTCAATGCTTTGCCGTCTATTTGATGTTCTAAACGATGAGATATTCAATACAAAATAAATTTTCCAGGTTATTATTAAAGATTTTATCATTATATTTTATCATTACATTTCGAAGCCTGCAATTCATTCCTCTAATTTCCAATTAGTTTAAAAAAACTATTGATGCTCAGATGCGATCCGAATTAAGAATGCTTATTGAACAGGTCTTGTCTGACTAAAATAGTCAGGGGATCAAATTTATTTAGAACATTGAAACAAACCAAATAAGTTGATGTGAATACTGTGTATATTAAGCTGAGGATGATAATACATTGTTGGAAAATTATTATATATCTTAATGTTTTTACCGCACAAACCAAATAAAGAAAAGTAAAATAACGTTAAAAATCTTCTAGCACAATACAATCTCAGTTGCGTCTTACCAAAGCAAGTTTGTCTTATAGATTGTCAATTAAGCATACTAATCGAACACCATATGAGGATTGTGAGATAAATTTGTAAAAACGTAACAACATTCAATCTCAGTAGCTTGATTCTCCTTTTATAAGGAAAATAAAATAAATCATAAGGATTTTTTCTGGAACACTTGAATTTAGATTTGTAAAATTACTTGAAAAACACATAAAAAAGCTAACAAAAGGGCTAACAAAAATAATAACATGACCATATATCGCGTATGACAAAATATAAAATTTCCACAATGGACATACTAACAAAGAAGTTGAAATAATGACTCTCCAAGGAGTTATGCGAACTCCAAATATTTCCAGAATAATAAATCGATGGGTTCGCTTTTCATTTATGTCACATTGCACTTTTACAAGACACGGCTATAACATCGTGCAAGGACTGACAACGGGAGCTATACACGTCAAAAGCAAAAAAATATATATATCTAAGTTCTAACAATTTTTTATACAAGGTAAGCCAGACAAAGTAGCGCTTTAACACTGCTTACCACTACATGTTACACAAATGCAGACATCACATTATGAAACATGATAGGCAAAATCTAACACTCTCTGCCTCTGTAATATTTCAGACAGCTAACGAATGTTGTGCATTCACAACATTGGGATAAGGGCGTAGGGCAGTGAGAAAGTCAGATTTACTTTGCAAAAATATTTATTTTGGCATACGAGAAAAGTTCAACCCGGGATTAAGGGACCCTAGAATGAGGAAGCAAGGCAAATGTTTCGAATCTAAAATATTACAAAGACCAAAATGCTGCAACATAAACAAGGTAACAAGACTTTGTTTAGGCAATCCAAGAAATTTACATGAAGGTATAAATAGAAAAACGATATTCCAAATTCACTAAATACACAATGCTAGATGACAGCATAAAACGAAAGTCATGTAAAGCTTATAAACTAGTTTTAGACAAACTTGAATGATATGGCCATCCAAAAATACATGTAGCAGTCAATCTGGATTTATTCTTATAACTCTTCGCCTTCTATGCCTTAAAACGCAAGAAATCTTTTTGACTCTTTCAGCGCATTATTCTTTTTCTTTTGTTAGCCTTGTGAACTAAGCTGTCTCTTAGGATAATAAAATTGAATTCGATACCTTATTTCTACAATTTAGCGATGTCAAGAAAAATCATTTTGGTTTTCTTTGCTATCTTTTTGTTTATTATTGTTTTAATGTTTTACTGTAAATTTTAAATCTCCTTCTTAATCATTTCCTTCTCTACTTCTGTCTAGCCAAAACGTGTTGGCTTCCCAATGCCTGTTAGACATCTTGAAACAAATTTTTAGAAAAACACTGGACCTGGTTAAGTAAGCGTTCTTCAATTTGAAGATAATAAAACTGAGTACTCTTCTGATTTCCGAATGGTAAGAAAAGGCCAGGCTGAGAAAACCTCTGCTTTAACCATATTAGTTTTTGATCAAAGTTGTCACATGAATATTGTGAAATACATTTTAGAAAAACATTGTGCGTTTGTTTTTATTTTCTTCCTACCTATACGAAGTAGACATATCGCTTGGCATTACTGTATATCCTTGTCTCACTTTTCCCATACATCAGTATAGATATTATTTTTCAATTCGTACCTCAAACAAAAATAACTTTTATTTTCTTTACTTTTTTATCACGTATAGTAGAATCAATCTAGATGACAATACAAACATAGAAAGACACGTGATAAAGTTTCGCCAAGAAAATAAAAATAAATTCGTTTATCCTGGTATCGGAGATATTTCCATTAAAAAAATTAGCCAGCGTCACAACCAAGAAAATTTTTTTATAAACGCCCACCCTCTAATATACGTCCCCTCCACCCAATAAACGCCCACCCTAAAAGTTTGAAAATTAATTAAAGTCCAGGGCGTTTATTAAAGGATTTAAGGTTGTTAGAATTATCTAACATCTACGCTTAGTTAAGAAATCAAGTAGCTATTCTTTCGGTACCATTCTGTTTCTTACTGTTAGTATTTCTACAAATTAGATTATTTTTTTTCACACAGCATGTATTGGCTTATATGGAATTTCTATTTTGTATAGACAATTATAGACAATTAAAGTTGTCTAGACAATTAGTGGATGTTAAAGTAATTTTCAGTCACTTTTGTAATTTCAAATTACGATACCATTTTGATGCCGCAAAGAATTTCAGAGAGTTCAGTGGATACAATAATATTGAAATCTCTTGTTTACAGATGTTTTTCATTTTGCATATATGCATTGCTATGCTCATGAGATTGTATTGTGTTGTGAGTTGTGAGGAAAAAACTGCAGTGAGCTTTTAAGAGCCAATATTTAAGTTGCTTTTATTTAGCATTACGAGAAGTGTCTCTTACGCTTCCCAAGATCTTTCAGGCCATAGTAGACGTGCTTGCAAAGAATCCACACAGAAAATTACAAAGCATTATCTTCCGTGTTTAGTGTGGTGGACAAATTAATCTTGCAAATACCAGATTTTTGACCTTTGGAACATTTAACCAAATCCATCGAAGAGTCAGCCCTTACAAGAAATTTCTAATGTGTGAACTTCTTGTTAATTATGTGATGCTACAGATTCCTATTAAAACCCTTCACTTGTCTCACAGGCGGATTCGGGTACTATAATAGGTTTCCAACTTTAATTAGCGTTGAGCAGGTGCATCAAGTGAGGTTAGGATTTCAATGCTAAATGGAAAAGTCGATGAGTAATTAGCGCCACGATTTTAACTCGGATTAACGCGTTAATGTTCTTACGCATTTTACGCTTTCAATATTCAATATTTTCGATTTTTCTGTATGTGTGGCGCGCTGTAATTTCGTTTTGTTCCAAAGCGTTAAAAATTTATCTTTCCAACCAATATACACTAAATAACCGTTAAATCTCGGGCGTGTTAATCGTTCTCTATTTTGTCCTCTAATAGACGCCTAATTTTATTATTTCCAAATATCGACAAAAATATAGATAAATAAAAATTAAAAGTAAAAATTAAAAATAAAAAAGCCACAAATTATTGCTGACAGTCATCATTTTAGGCATGCTTTTGAATCGTAATATGACAAGTAATTTCCTTCCCTGTTAAAATCACCGTTACCAATGTAGATTATGTCTACATTAGAGGTAAACAAACGTTACCTAACCAGTTTTCTTCACATGCCATGGGTTGACCCGTGACAGTGGTAAATGCACTTGCTAAACATGCCCACAAACCTTTTAATTACGAAACGAGGCGAACAAGAGGTGAGGGGTACGTTGTGTTCTCGCTTTATGACAAGTTTGACTATCATGGCACTAAAGCCCAGTAAAAAATGATTCATATGAAATAATTACACCAATATTGAGGAACGGGTTCAAACGAAGATATGTCAAATGCTTAGATACTGGGCTTCCTTCTTTCTGTTTAAACTTTGTTTCAATCGCAGAGGCTACGATTTTTTCTTAAACAACACTTATATAAACCTTGTGTAAAAGTGCGGGGGAGAGCAGAAGATAAGGGAAACAGTTAGTCTGGAATGTGTAATAGAGAAACCTCAAAATGTGTTGTGGTAGAATTATATGCTCAAGTATTCCTTTATTATATCAATTACCAAGTTCGTACCTAGTTTTATTAAAGGCTTTGTTTATTATAATTGTTGTGTAGGGTCTATAAATGAACTTGTTTTTTTCCAAGTTTTAAATAAAGAGTTTTAATTTACAAGGACTATTAAGTTGCTCCAGGGGGGTGAGAATTTAAATGTTAAACAAAAACAAACAGAGTCTAGTAAAAAAATAAACATTCCTTTTGAGAAAAAAAAACATTGTGGAAAGGCCTTGAGGAAATCTTTAATAAAAAAATGTAAAGAGTCCCCACTCCCCCTTAGGTTTTGAAAATAAAAAGGAATAAGGATGTTACTTTTTTACAATGTAAACCAGCCCTTCTAAATAATACATTCTCCTGCTTTCCATAGAGCTGTAGTTACACAATTACCACAAAAGTATTAAATAACTTTCCCTATGAGTATCAATTCTTTTCCTAATAAGAATAATTAAAAATAAGTCAACACAGATTATAACCGAGTTAAGGTATTGTTTACACGGCAAAATAATTTATTTGTACAATACAATAAATTAAAACTGGATGTGGGAGGATGTGTATTGAAAAATTGATGTAGGTAAACAATCAACAAATATTTAATATGTATAAAAAAACACCAAACCTTTAAAACTTCCAACCTCTGATTGAAAATGATTTTCTTCTAACCAGAAAGCCACATCAGCTACGCTCCACTGGAGAATATTTTTAGGTAGAGACATCAGATATCTAACTCCGAAACAACGGCGTTTTAATTGACGTCAACTCTTTAAAATATTCCAAGAAGTTTCTATGTTAGAGCGTTTCTTCCTTTTTCATGTTATCCTTATTTTTTAAAAAAACTCTTTGCAAGTCTCTTGCGGTTATCACACTGTCATGTTTTCTTACACTGCTTCAGAACAACAAAACAAATTTTATGACACTTAAGATTATATGACCCCGGGGCGATACGATCGTTTCAATTCACACTCTAATTAAATGAACTCCTGCACTGGAGCACAATGTTACGATCAGGGGGTAAAGCAAATCTGATGAATATATGGTACATTATATGTGCGCTTACGAACCACCTCGTACTCAGGAACGCAGATTTTAAAGGAGCACTACAGGCCCCTAGCATGTTTTTGCATGCTGTAGTGATACTTCTAAGTTTCTTTTTGTGTATACTATCAATGACGTGGCCACAACAATAACAGTAAAGGGGGCAGATTTAAGTGATATAAAATGACCTAACATGGTTAGGTCGAAGGCGCTGAACAAAATTTTTGAAATGGAAAGAAGTAAATCTTCCTCCTCGCTTTATGGTTCTTTGAAACAGCATAGAGTACTTTATTTTTGCACATTTAAAGTTCTTTTTTTTGATAAAACTTTTAAAAAGACATGCAAGAATATGGTGAACGAGTGTTTCTTATGTCTGTGTGCACATAAAACACGGTATACGCTAACTAGTAATATTGAGCGCAATACTGATATCTGATTTTTAAAAAAGGAGGAAGGGGTGGGGCAAATAACCTCCGGCTTTAAAAGTGTCGATGCGTTCTTTAATATCTTTAGACACGAAATTTTAAATATTTTTGACTATCTGAAGCCTCGTGTTTTAATATATAAATACCTGCTTTATATTACGATTGGGACAATGTACCCAAACCTCCACCTTAAAGCGAGGTTCTGTGTACGTATATCGCAGTTCTAGAGACTTATGAATCCGAAACGGTGTTATCAGATTACCAGCCTGTATTTAATAAACTTTAAATAACAACATCAATAAAAAAGTGTATTAAAAAGAAAAATTTATTAAAAGAATGAAGAAAGCTAACATATAACATATAAATATACATGATGTCCGAGTTATTTACAATATTTACAAGTTCGTAACTATTTACAGAAACAATGTCTTCCGACGAAGAAGAAGAAGAAGAAGAAGGTTCATTTCTTGTTTTTAAAAAAAATAATTTAATTGACTTTTGCATATTGCTGAAACTTAAAAATGAAAATTACATATATCAAATCAATGTTGCAAAAACATAATCAATCACACACACAAATACAATGAAATTTCAAGAATGAAAGCAAGACAACAACAACACGCTACTTCAGCAAAGTAGCACATATCACAACAACAACACCACGCTGCTTTCTTTTTTTGCAAATGCGTTAAAATGAGGGCTCACGAGAATATCATACGCACTGCACACATTTAGAAGATTCTCGAAAAGAGATTACAACTCACAAGTGCGCATGATAGAAGAAAGTAAAAAACCCCTCAAAAATAAAAGTTTTTCTTAGCAAAAAAGTGGGGCGGGGGGGGCAATGGCCCCCGCCCCCCCTGAAGATTTTACTGAGAGACCTGAAAAACAATTTAGAAATTCACAACAGAAATCCGCTTTCATTTAAAGAAAATAATCTATATTTCCTTGGCTCTAATGTATTCCCACGTGTTGCTTTACATTTCCTATAATTTAACCCCCGTCTGTTTCCTGTTTTGACATTACTCATTTAAACTATGATTGTTTATATACACCGCATCCGTGGGGAGAAAAAAACAGGGGGAAATTTTACTGAGTGTGTAGTTGAATGATGGATAAAAAAACACGAACTTCACAGCACATAACTGTGTCTTAACTCTACTTTAGATTCTCCACATTACTATGGATTTAATATTTCTTCTCATGTTAACCTCCTGAGATGTAAAAGAAAGTTCTACGTGTAGCTAGGGGAAATTTATTTTTGTCCATGCGAATGCGCATGCATAGTGAATACGAGTGATTGAATGTTCTCGGACAAGCCTCTGTTTTCAATTGCATGACATCGCAACATGGTATCCAATTCTGAGGAACATAATATGCAAATCCAAAAACTGGTCAAAGACATGCTCAGGCTTTGGCAGCTGCTACCTCTGTTGGTAAATCGATTGCGTCACAAACGTCAAAATCAATTCAAGCGATAAAATTTCGAAAGGAGTTGAACAGTGTTAGTTTCGGTATAACTACTGGAAGGTTTGATGAGACAGGTATGTTTTGTCATATGAGGACTAAGAAAAACCAGCAGTAGTTGTCCGAAGATATAATTCAGTTTAAAATATAATTAAACTCATTAAGTTGGCATAAAAGTAAAATTGGACAACTCTTAACAAAGTGCGTCAAACCATGGATGTTTTCGTACATCCATGGTCAAACCAAGGAGTAGAGAACGAAAGCGTTATAAATGGAGCAATCCTTTCAGTGCAAAAAGCGTAAAACGTAATAACGTGAAATATTGAAAGAAAACAATTTTTCTTTACAAATAAATTTCAAAGTTAGACCACTGCCGCAGTTTTGAACGTATGTTGAACAGGAGTATTCTACAGCAAAAGAAAACCTTCAGATTAGCAAAAACATGTCGCGGACTTATTTTTAAACGTAGCATTATTCTGCATGTTTACATATATCACGAAACATCAGCACATCGATACTTCAACGAATTAAAAAAAAAGACAAATATTATTTGTTTGCTTATTTATACGCATCGA
The DNA here is from genome assembly GCA_030067915.1 of Hydractinia echinata. Lineage (NCBI taxonomy): Eukaryota > Metazoa > Cnidaria > Hydrozoa > Anthoathecata > Hydractiniidae > Hydractinia > Hydractinia echinata. The sequence goes on along the minus strand of JASGCC010000074.1, from coordinate 1,294,035 downwards.
GCTTAATATTATTTTATCTTTTTAAAGTAGAGGTGAATAGCAAACAAAGAAATGGTGTAGTAGTAGGGAAAACATGTTCAAGAAATAATAAACCTAAAGTGCTAACCAAAAATTGTTTGTTGGTATGACATCAGTTCTGGCATAATCAATTTTTTTGGTGAAGTCACCACAGAATATGCTGCTGAAATTGTTTTGTCACAGGTCACACAAATAGAAATATTTAGTAGGTGTAGTGTAGCTCTCTTCTCTAAGAGAATACATTTAAGGTTCTTAAAATTCCTCTTATTCTCTTTGAAAATACCCGACAGACTAGGATTAGGCCTCTAACTGCTATTTTTATAATGACAGTGGTAAACTTGTAAGGTTATGTTATCTGGGTTATCCTTCGAAAAATAAAAAAGCCATTTATTAGTTGTAAGCCATCTATATATATAAAACTTTCTTAACTTTTCAGGCCATCAGGTTGAGTTATGGGGTAAATCGATCGAGTATTGAACATATGTTAGGTTATGCTGCCTAGCTTTACTAGCAAAATATGATATTACAATAAAAAAACATGTGGCTTGAAACAAATCATGACTGGTTTATGTAGCTATCTACAATTCTCTTAGCTTTTATAGGAATCACTTTCTCCCAAAATGCCCATTTGATTAAAATACATAGTTTTCTTTATAAAAACTCTATTGGTCTTTTATAGTAGAATGCTTAAATTCGGAAACTCAGTTATAATACTTTGCTTTTAGGTACAAATAAATGACAATACCCATAGTTATATATACGTGGGATAACAATTTGGCAATACTAATAGAAATAATATTACATAAAACATTAATTGCATTTAATCAACAACAATTATATGTAGCTGCAACTGTAACTTTCTTACAGACCATAATTTAATAAAAAACCTTGGGTGATTGGATTGGTCTTTTACATTTATTGAATATATAACATGATGAATATCAATATTCAGGCTTAATACCATCAACCCAACATGTCCAGGATAGCCAAGTCATAATGTTATTAGCAGATGTTTTAAAAAATAGATATCCAATAACAAAGAATAAAGTGTATATGTCAACAACATTGGTTAGGGCTCCAACTAGCTAGCTAGTAGTAACCAATGCTAGTGTAGCTAAAATATAAAATCCAAATCAGTCAACTTAGCTAACTGAACACCAGAAAAGAATGTAAACCAGCAACTTTAATAAGCTCAATGGATAAAAAGTTTAAAATTAGTTAAGTTGAGAAATAATAATGGTAAGTTTGTTTAAATTTTGTGCATCACTTCGCTGGAAAATTAAAATTGTCTCTAAACTAACCTCGTTTTCATGTTAGTAAATTTTTTTCTGGATACTCTGCGGTAGTCATAAGGCCCCAGGAAAAAACTATTTATAGACAATGCATTATTAAAAAGGACACTTTTTCGTTTTTATTAAAACCTAGATAATCAGAAAATTTAGACTGGCAAAAATTTAAAAACACATTAAGAACACATTAAGACCGCACCATAGTCGAATTTTTAAGGTTAGGAAAATTTACGTAAAAAAATATGGACGTAGTGTTATGCCGTTTTCTCGTAAAATACATATATATTTATAACAATAATTAGCGCGTATAAGAAAGAGGCTCCTCTTGAGTGGTATGAAGAACAATTTCAGCAAAAAATAAGCACATCCGCTTCAGCTGAAAGTAAGACGTTCTTATAAAAAAAGTAAATAGTTAAAGATCAAACAAAATATATATTTATATTTAGTAAAAAATAACTTATAATTCGATTTGTTTATATCGCAATCGAAAGGCGGGAAAAAATAGTCAAGAAACAAAAAGTTTCCTTACAAAAACTTCTTGTAATTTATTGTTCTTCTTATAGTCAGGTAGCTACGAGCATAAACACGTGGAAAACTGTGCAATAATTTGGGACAATTTCTAACCTACATAAAATCTATACATATGAATACCTTTCTCTTCCGACGAAGGATCAGAACTTTTTGAATAAAAAAGCTGTGTAATTATTTTTTATCTGTAGGTACAGTAGTGCTTTAAGGTTTTTGTACGGCATAACATTGTTAAGAAAAGTGACATCATCAACTAAGCTTTCCAGGGTGTTAGCTCGTTTTGTGTAGCGAATTACCGTTACTTTTGCTCTCCAACACAAAATTTATCGTTTGATGTACTTGAAAAATAAAATTGATGCTTGTGATTTTTTTACTATTGTGTGACGTCATAATAGATTAAAGCCTCAGTAGACCACAATAAATATAATTTTCAATGCCGATAACTTTTTTCAAGAACACGTCCATGGTCATCACGTTAAACAGCATTTCACATTGTCTTAAAATTTTCCAGTAAATTAATGCTCTCAGCTATTTGACTATTATCATAAAATTTGTTTTGTTTTTAAAGGCGCGAATAATAAAATTTTAACGAAATAGACAACGCAACGCAACGCAACGCAAATTTATCTGCGCACGCATTGATGACAATGAAACTGCATCGAGTGAGCAATAAAAGCTCACTAACTATGACTCTTGTATTAAAAAAAATTTTTTTAAACTTTTGTAAACCACGCGAAAGACAAAATAAAAATAAAATTTTAAATTAGCATAGCGAACAATGTCAAAGGATTTAAGCTGTGCGCAACCATTTATAACAGACAGACACAATACAGCTATTATTATAGAGGCTAGCCGGTGGACCCAGTGTTGAACGCCAGGTTGAGCGCTTAAGGGGAGGTATATAGTGTGTCTAAATTCTGTATAGTGCTTACAGTGAAAGAGCCTTCCCAACATTGAACGTCACGTTACAACCTGTTTATTGAGACTTTTCTCATCAATAAGCTTTAGACTTAGTTGAAGTTTATATTGTAGAAAAATCTTTATTTATATATGGCTAGAAAACAATATATTTATATTAACATATAGGAACAAATACTACAAAAATAAAAAGCTTTTAGAAAACAAAAAGGTCAGAGAGTGACCTACAAACTTATGCGCCACTTACAAACCAAAACGACCTTCGTCAAAGTTTTCATATCCGGTCTGTAAAAGTCTAACCTGTTGAACTAACAATGCCGTGAAAAATGCAATGATTTTGATTGGTTTATACACACATTCAAAACCGGACTGTTTATGCAAGTATTAATCCGGAGAAACATGCGACGCGGGTCGGAAATACAGCTGCGGCGAAACCCTGTTAACGAACGGACAGCTGACGTCTATTATTATAGACACTCACGTTATACCAACGAGCACATAAGTTTATCTCGGTTTTACACAGCACTTGATAAGAGTTTAGCCAGGTCAGTTTGTCATGCTTCAGCCGGTTTATTTCAATTTAAATTCGATGGAACAGTTCAACACTTTGAAATGGTTCAATTATGATATTTTAACAGATTACATTTCAAGGTGCGTGCTGGTAAATGTATACTTGATATGCTTGCCATGTCTGATTACAAGATTTGTGTTCTTTCATAATATTTTCTTAGAGCTCTGAAAATAATTTTTTTTTTGAAGAACCTGCCAGGAGAGTTTGCCTTGCCCGTAACATTGGTCTTTGAAATTTTACCAGAAAATCTAAGTAACAGTTCGCAGTCTCTTCCCTGCGTTTTACAAGACAACGACAACACATGGACGCCAAACTGACCTTGTACAATTTCTCTAATTCTTATTATCCTTTCTCGTAGGGCTAATTTTTTAAGGTTTTGTTGGGCACAAATCGCTTGTAAAGTGTATAAATTTCATCTGTCGGTTGTTCCATTTGCTGTGAAATTATTACCATAAAACGTTTGTGACAATGCATAAATGCTACAATATTAACATTTGTTTTACAATAAAATAACTAGATAAAGTGACCTGTTGATCGAAATTTATATAAAAATAAAAGTAGATTGATTTATGACCTCCGTTTTTTTCATGAAAAAACTCAGCCAACAAAAACTTAACAGTAGCATTTTAATTTTCTTCTAGATGTTTTTCATTCTAGAATATGCCCCCAACTGGAGAAGAATCATGCATTGTCGCTAACGTTAAAATCCTTACCACAACGGATTTTTTTTAGATGGAAAATATCGAATTTACTCCAATCTGCCTCCTAGAAAAATAACAATTTTAGCCCCATTGTTATCAGTACTACTCACGATATACAGAGTGGATATTGGAATTACGAACTACGTATATTTTGCGTCCTTGTGCATTAGGCAGAATACCAATCCTGTTTATTCTTACTTATTCCCTACTATTTCGTCTGGAACAATATTAACATCAACAGAAAATGCATAGCTACCTTTTTAATAAAAAAACAATTAGGAAAAAGTCGACAAAATTATTAGTCTCTTGAACGAATTTAGTCACTGTATATCGACTAAATCTTACCAACATGGTTATTTTTGCTGGAAACTTTATATTGCTGGAAATATTAAAGAAAAACAAAGCAAGCACTATTTAAAAAAAAATGGATCACAATATCGTGCCATGGTCACAGAGCCAAAATTTGTCACTTAACAATTTTGTTTTATTATTATTATTCCGAATATTTATACAGATAGCCACTTCAGTGTTGGAAACACTGTGATCAATGTAGGTCCTGTGTTCGGAATGTATACATTAAGTATACACCGGCATTACCTACCCAATTTCCCTCACATGGCATGGGTTGACCCGTAGCTGTGGTAAAGACACTTGCTAAACATGCCCACGTTGTGGACCGAACCACGGACCTTGTGATTACGAAGCGAACTCCATAACCACAAGGCCACACAAATAGTATTTACCCAGTCTCCGCAGTAGCTCAAAAGTAGAAATGAAAAGTTTATTAATTTTGGAAACTTAGAAATAAGTTGTTCAGACGAAAAAATCACGTGGCAAGTTTCAATTAAAAAAGGAGAAGCCAAGTACTTTGTGGAAACCAGGCCATTAGTATAAAGGACGCAATTGCATTCATTGATAGCAATGGGTTAAACGATAATGATTCTGTAGTCATGGTATTGAAAGGAACTTCACTGCTGACAGTAGCTGTCAGTGCACCATATGTGAACATGCTACAAACTAAATTATTACTGTTCGGCTTCCTTAGTTACCACATTAGTGAAAACGTTTTCAAATTAAAGGAAAAGTTGAAATGATGAAAATACTTTTCATTTAACCAAATTTCTTCATTTTTCACATAATGTCTTCTGAGAAAATTAAAAATAAGCTTCATGTTAACTCAGAAACAGAGATTGCTAAAACAAAGAACGAAATATGGAGGTAAGAATATTTTTTTTTGAATACTAGTCGCTCATCCTTAATATATCGCATGTCCTATATTCTATTTCGTGTATTCGTAGCATGGCTATAACATTGCGCAGAAACAGGCATTTGGTATTATTACCACACTCGTCAGTAGTCCATGGGAAATTCCACGAGATGTCACATTTCGCTATTCTCTATTCGTGTCCGTGTAGCACGACTATAAATGCGACAGCCAATGGGTATTACTAATATACAATACAATACTTGTATTGTTATTAGTAATACCAATACGATTTTACCTCCGTTCAAATGCATTGTGCACAATGCATTTGGACGGAGGTAAAATCGTTCCATCGGAAGTAGTGGCGCTTTTTCAGCATTAGACACATGCAAAATTCTTCACCATCCAAAACATTGAACGTATTAAATTACTGTAAAGCGAACTGGATCCCTTTTCCGCATTTTCTGATTCTAACAGGCTGGCTTACTTAATGCTCTTTATTTAGCCTTATGACTACTGCAGTTTAATTGATAGTGTTTCAATTCCAAAATAATGATCAAAATAATGTTGCTGTATTCATCCCTGGATAACCTATTTTACAATACTTTTTCAGGATTTAGTCAATATGATTAGGTTTTTAATATTTTGAGAATTGAGCAAAATGTCATCCTAGTCCATTGCAATAGAAATTTTCTAAAACTGACCAATTAACTGCATTTCAATGTTTTTTTTGCACAAGCTGTCAAACTTAATTACCCTGGTTTCCATTCGCTGAAAGGTTAAACTACTGATTGCAGCATTACATAAGCATGAAATTTTATCGACTAATCAAAATCGTCCACGTTCTTAGATACAGACGCTTTAAAAGAATGCACTATATTGGCATGAATAACACATGCACGCGCGGTTAGGAAGAAAGGAGCATCGAAGATGGTGAATAAAAATCTATGGAAGGTGTTTTTCAGAAATACGGTAATGTTATTTCTTTGTACAGTATTAAAACGTTCTGTCGTGAACACTTTGGTGTTAACAATATCACAAACTTATTACTTAGTGTACTTCTTACACTACCTCTTCTAATTCATGTTGTCTTATTTTGTAGGTTACCTTTGTTGCAGCTTTAGTGATTTTTAGACTACTTGCTGAAACATACGGTACCTTTTTTATATACATTTCTTCATTTTTTATTTTACATTCTTCAGTATTTTCTTTCCATAAAAGTATCATTTCGCAGCAAAAATATTAATTTTGTTAACAAAAATCAATGTTGTCGATTTATTCTTCACTCAATACCAAATACATTTCTTAGAACATCATCAAGACAGTTCTATTTGAAACTTTAGTGCCATGATGATTATTGTCTTCTTTACAGCTTGTCCCATCACTCGATCAAACATTTCCAATCATGCCGTCGACAATCATAAACCATCCAAACCAAGCATGGAAGATTTATTGAAAAATCTTTCATACGCATATAAAGATGGGAGAGTGATAAAAAGACGACAAAGGTGTTTGAAAAGAAAGAATCTTCTACGAAGGAAAGATAGGGGTATATCTTACTTTATTTCATTATTATATCAAAACTGCAAAACATTAAAGCGGTTTGGTCGATATTTCAAGAATGATATTATTAGAATGATGAGTCCGATATTTTCTTTTTTTATCAATATGCATGCTATAGAAAAGTAAAGATCTATTTATATTTAGGAAAACCAAAACTCAGCAGACGGTATTTCAAAAATAGAAGAATTGATCTGTAGGCTTTTATATTCAAAAATTCAAAATGGCTTCGAGAAAATATCAGCTGTATAATATGAACAATGGTGTTTGAAGAAGCATTACGACCAAATGAGGAGGACCAAACACAACAGATGCAAATTTGAAAGGGAAGAAATATTTATAATTTCTTCTATTATTTATTTCATTAATCTATTAAAATATTAAATGTATTTACAAATATTTTTTTTGGAAAATAATTAAAAATATTAGTTGTCTAAATTTTGTCATTAAGTTAGAATTGTGTTCCAATTTTATATTCATCGAATCTCCCTGGTGTTATTTTTGATTGACTTTTTCAAAGACCTTTCTTGCATTTATCAATTTATTAAGACATCAAGTACTACTGTGCTTTGTATGTATTTCCCAACGCATCGGTCAGGATTGTACTTTAAATCCTCGATCATTTTTAATACTCGATTTTACCATTTTCAATCCACGGACATTATTGGTTGGACAACTGTGAAATGGATTCAAAGCGTGCCACAATGTCTTCCTTTTAAAGTCAGTGTTTTTGTTTTAATCATCCTTTGGATAGTGGTGAGCTAAATAAGAAAAGATAATCCTTTATATTGTAACCAATATCATTGCTTGCGAGCATGTGTGTGCGTGTTCGTGAATTCATTGTGGAATAAGTGTCAATATCGTTGTTACGGCATACAGATTTGTCGAGTCCTTACTTTTATTAGAGGCTCCTTTGTTTTCATAGGTCGCGCACTCATTAAATTGAGGGTCCTTAAAACATAAAAGAGAACTTGATCAATTTTTATGTGTTTGTTTTTGCATTGTACAGCTCCAAAGTATTGTTTATAGTGTGTATGATAAAAATATTTGCAGGAATTTGTATTGTTTTTATTGTTTAAATACAGACACCCACGACAGAGATTTTTCTTAGGTTTGGATCTACGTTATGCAGTCAGATTTTTAGGAGAGTCAATAGAGGCAAAAGTACCCTGGTGTCAAATAAATTCTAAACTGCTGTAACACCTTCAAATATGCTTGTTACATACGTTTTATAAAACAAGAAAAATTGAACCTGATGTAATATTTTTTCATGTTTTTAATAATGCTAGTCGTGGAAAAATCTACGGGATCGCTTGTCCTCAGATTATCGCCCGTTGTACTACATAACATATTTCCCGCACCGATATTCGTTCATTTTGCCTGCTTGTTAAAATATGAAGTAATGAAATTACACAGGCGGGGTTTCGAAATTAAGCAGAATTCACTTTAAACTTGCACTAGCTGAGTTTTAAGCTACATGGCGTTGACTAATGTAAAAAGATATAAATTTACGCCTCAAACAGATTTTTTATTACGCCCTCCATCGTAAGGTGACGCACGTGAAAAACCTATAGTTTTCTTCTCATTGATAACATTTTACACAATTCTATTTATTTCACCACTAAATAATCCCTATATATTTTAGTTTTAACTTGCGCCCTTCTCGTGCATGTTGTACGTCCAAATGCACAGTATTACGCCACAAGGGCGTACAATGGGTCATACAGTATTTTGCATTTTTGTCTATTTTTGATTTTTATGTCTGATTGATTAATTAATTATCAATATATTGCTAGTTTAAAATTTTGCTGACGTCATCAATAACTTCGTGATCTAACATGAAAACGAGGCTTCCATGTTTGTTAGTTTATGATAAATGCCACATATGTCAGGTCACTTTTAAAATAAGGCAGTAGTTTTGAAGTCACATGGGTAGGCTCTCCCTGCCCCAAATCTTTGACTGGGTCCTTAAATCTAAATAGAGTTCAAAGTATGTCAAAAGAAACCCACGATAGAACGTAAAACGACTAGTCAGTGTGTACAATATTTTTGTCAAGAATGAACTTTTATACACAATGTCACTGTAAAAACGACAAGGGGTAAACAAATGATACATGTGTCATAGCTAATATTTACACATGGTCTAAATCTGTTCCTGAGTATTTTGCGTGTTCTATGCTGAGTTTCTTACGCTCATTATTCTATGTATCTATATTCGAATATTCTTGTCTAGTATTCTATTGCATTTAGTAGTGTACTCTCGTGAAATTGTTCTTTTATCGCGTCCGGGCGTTCTGTTCATTTTGGTGGATACCTTACAGATGCGCTTGGAGTTGTGGATGTCGAATTACGAAACCAAATAGCATTACATTCCGTTGGTATGACTTTCTAAGTCTTTCAGAAATTATGCCGATAGTGAGTTAAATAATTTTTAAATCCGGCGAAGGATCTTCCGAATACCCTGGAGGTCCTCTTGGACTATGAACGTTGGACCTTCCACCAGAGGAGGAAGGTGGTCCATTGTTTGTGTCTTCTTCATTGTCTGGCTCAAATCCTGGAGGACCTTTAGGAAGAGACCCTTCCTTAGGAGCGGCTGTAGATTTAGGTGAGCTAGTCGAATGTACTAATGTTGTCGTTGTTTTCTTTTTCGTGACTGTTGCTAAAGTTGTTGCAATTGTCGTTTTCAGCTTCGGTGGAATTGGTTTCGGAGTTGTGTTAGTTATCTGTTTAATCGGTCGTTTTGTCAGTTTGTGTGATGCTGTAGGCACTTCGATCTCATCGTCAGTGTCTTCATCGTATTCATAGTCCTCTGTATTCATCGGAACAGCTAAATAGGTCAGAAAAATGTCTAGTATGTCGATGATAGCGAGATACTTCGTGTTATAAAAGTTTAAAAGCTCTTATGCCAATCGGCTCATGTAATTAGTGTAAAGCTTTTTATTCAATCTACTAAACTAAACAATGCTACTAAACTTGGGTTTAGTAGCATTAGTCATGTGGTGGCCTACATTGTTGAATCTTGTTCTTTTTTTCTTTTTTAGTTCACAAAAAGAGAATTATATTGCTGTAGAAAAAACTTAAATAAGAAGTTAATTGCGGTGCATATGCGTTAGCAATCAGCCGCCACAGTTTGCAGATACGTAATTTAGTGGGCAGTTGTAGTAGAATATAAAAAAATTGATTGCACGTGTATTGTTTCAGAATCAGTCAAGGTGAAAATTTGGTCCTTGTGTCACTTGAAATGTGACAAGTGATGTAAGTTACTTACGGACACACTGGTTATGTAGTTTAGTATATCCAGGATTGCATACACACTGATTATCAACGCATGTTGACCATTCAACACATATCATATCACACATATCTAAAATAAACGCCATGAAGTATAGAAATGCATATTCAATACAAAAAAAGCACTACTACTTTAAGGGCAGAAATTTTCGTGATGATAAAAAATCGCGAAATTTCGCGAAGTTAATTTTTGCGAATTCTATTTCTGGAAGAAATTTTACAGAAAAAACTTTCGCGAATTTTCCAAAATCTTCATTTTGGGGAACAACAATTTTTCGCGAAAATAACTTTCTCGAATTTCAGGTTAAATTTCTTACCGGGCAGAAATTTCCGCGAAAAGGGGCAAAAATAGCGAGAAACACAAAAATTTCTGCCCGCGAAAATTTCTGCCCTTAAAGTAGAAGATTTCCTTGCCATGTTAAATCGCTATATGCTTACATTTGATTACAAATTAGTACAAACGCTCAGAATAGTAGGGTACTTCCACACAGTACGGTAAAATTTATGTGGACTTGGAATATAAACCTACCCTAAACTTGCAAATACCACACAATATGTACAGCATAACATCATTTATTTTTATAAAAAAAATAACAAACCTCTTTCGCAATTGTAACCATTTCCGATGAAGCCTTGCTCGCATTTGCAATGACCATTGACACATTTAGCATGTTTGTGGCAGTTACCACATCTGTCAACTATAAACAGATATACGAAAAATGAAAATAAAAAATAAAAAATATTATTCGATAACAGATGCATTATGGGTAGACGTCGATTACAATGTTTCAATTTTTGTTTCTAACCTACTGCAATCAGAAAGGACGGCCAAACGAACAAAATTATGTACTATACTGTAAGTAAGTTTATTTTTAGAATAAAACTAAATTAAAAAAAAATTAAATTAAAAAATCGCACAGGGCTGTACTTCTTCCTTGGCAACAATAAAGAAAACATAAAAATATCTTACCATCACAGTGAGGTCCAGTATACCTTACTGGACAAATACAGTCATAAGATCCTCTGTTAGCCACGCACACTCCATCGTGACGGCACGGATTCGGCGTGCATGCACCTAAATTATCGTAGAATAAAATAATGATATCAGTCTAACCAAATAAAGATTTCTTTGTAAGTTAAAGACAATCTACACGTAATGAAAATGAAGATTCTTCACATCGGAGAACTTTGCCTCTATTAAGAGATTGTCCTTAAGCATAAAAATCATTTTATTTTCACAATTTCCATATGATATTCCCAAAAATACCAAAAAATACCAAAGTCGCATATTTTTCGTCGTTGTTTCAAATGAAAAATAAATTGAGTAATACATCAGTAATACGAACCCGCTTAAACATACCTCCACTACCGCCACCGCCACCGCCTCCGCCTCCACCTCCACCACCACCGCCACCACCTCCACCACCACCAGGAACAGCATTGACACTTCCTCCTTCTTTTACACATAGAGGAGGTATTGTACCTGGAGGACAGTCACAACCTAGAAATTTTCCGTACTTTTCTTTGCATATACCACCATTTAAGCAGGGACCCGGATTGCACACTGAAATGATGAAAAATACATGTGAACAGCTATGATGACTTGCCATTATTTATAGAATGAAAGAAAATAATAAACACATACAGCCAAAAAAAAGATTTTCACGCCTAATTTTTGTGTTTTGAAGATGGCGTGAATCTAAGAACTTAGACTTTTTGTATGTGTTGCTAGTTTCTTACATAAAAGTGTCTTAACGATAATAAACGCTTTTATTTTCTCACAACAGTACTGTAAAATTTCAAAATCAGTATTCGGCGTTAGCGTTAAATATTGTTTTGAGAAATACGGGTGAGAAGAAGAATGTTTAAGAGCCTAAAAATCTAGATCAAATCACACACACTCACATAAAATTAATGTATTAATATCCAGTATGTCTTGTCTCTCCTTTAACAAGTGATACAACATTATAAAAAAAGCTTACTCATAAAGTGGTTTTGAAATGTAAAAATACTGCTATTTGCTATCTCTGGAACAATGTTTGCTTAAGGTCGCAAAAATTTAGTGCTTTCCTACAACGCAGCAACTTGTCAAAAAATGTGCAACACAAAAACAAGAAAGGTGCCATGAGTATATACAGCAATGTTGTTACAACTCCGCTCTGTGCGCTAACGAGATATAAAGGTTGCGTTTGAAAACCGCGACAAAATTGCTTCACAATGACGTTCCTTTTTTAATGGGAGACTTTTATCGGAAAAATGCTTTTTTATGTGATGATTTTATTAGTAATTTTCATAACAAGAGCTGCAACAACGTCAGATATTGGTCAAAATGTTATGTTGCAACCACTATCTTAAAACAACGTTTAAGGATAGTGGTTAACATTGTTCCAACGCGACGTCGCGACTTAACAGCAACATAAAAAGCAACATCATATTTTTACTAGGTTTGAACACACTAAGTTTAAACTTACAACAGAAAAATAATAAGATTTTGATCTCTTCTTAAAACACCCATTAATGATCAAATATTATCGCAAAAATATTATCGCAATGCATAGCTACCTACCTAATCTATATTGACAAGCTTTTCCAGTGACACCAGGTGGACATAAACATTTGTATTCTGTAGAAGTAATGTCAATGCACGTTCCACCATTTGAACACGGATTGACAGCACAAGGTGATATTGCTTCTGGTTCTGAAACAGTAAAAGCAATGTAAATTTTACTTAAACAGTCAACAGTTAAAAAACCTTTTCAAGCTGGAATATATGCAGTAAAAGTTGTATCCTCTGATCAGAATACTATATATATTGTAATCCTATACCAATAATAAGCTCATTGAAGCTCTATGTATCTTAATATTTCCACTTTAAATGTAAAAAAGCAAATACCTACCTATTCGCTTGCACAACCCATTTCTCATATCTACTGTGTATCCTTGTGGACATATGCATGTTCCTTCTTGCGAACAAGTCAGGCTTGGAATACCTTTGATATTCTTTTCTGGACAACCACACTCTATGAAACATTATCAACGTGTTTTAAATGTGTTAAATAAAAAAGAAATTTGAATTTTACTACTGTACTTGGCAATTAGTTGATTATACTATCTTAAACCTATTTGGTCCGGAGATGGGTGGGCTGGAGGCAGATATATTAAGTGATGTTGTTTGTTACTGGAAAGATTAAAACGTCTTTCTAAGACGTTAAGCAATCTTGCAATTAATTTAGTTTGCGTTTTACCTTTAATAAAGTATATAATGGCAATTTTTACCTTTACAAAATGGTCCTTGCCATTTCCCAACACAAGAACATGATGCAGTACCATTGTGTGACGTGCATGTACCACGGTGCTGACATGGATTGGGATTACACCCGTCTTTCTCTATTGAAGAAATTTTTGAAAATGAAGAAATGTTTATTCTGCTGAACACTAAGTCAGTATGGATCAGCAGTTTTTCTCTTTGGGACGTATAGATATATGTTGCAAAGGAGTCTACCTTATCTCGAGAAAAGTGTCAAAATTTCTGTCAATGATTTTGACTCACTTCTCTGACAACTATTTTTTTCCATGAATGTCCCGATAGCTACTGAAAGGCAATTTTTGCTTTTCCAGATAAAAGCCTTATCTATTGACCAAGAAAAAAGATCTGTACTAATAAATGAAAGAACCAAAAATAATCAAAAATTGTTATCTGATATACCACTTTGGAAACTCTTTATCGGAGAAAAGTGTCAAAACCTCCGCATTAATAATACTCGTTTTCGGATCAAAAATTGTTGCCAGATTATTATTACCGTCAAGCATGAAAAGTGCCCGGAATGTGCACGACGAGCGATATTGTTGATTCTTCAGTACGTGTAACGACTAGTAATGACGAAAACGTTCCCTGATGAATTATTCGTTGATTATACTCATCTTTCCATCTGGTTGAAAATAACTTCATGCAAATTTGCATTTATTACAACGGTAATAATTTTTAAGTATTTGGCATATTTGCTATTTAAAAAATGTAAACATATAATTTCATACCTTGACATAGATGTCCTCTAAAACCGTATTCACAATTACAATGAAACGTTGAATCTCCACGAACGACACATTCTCCATTTTGACATGGATCTGGATCACAAGGGTTTTTCTCTAAAACAGAAACACATGCTAGATATTGTAATTTTTATGTTCTATACGTACACCTCCCTACATGAGATCTTTTTTATGCACCTCAAGTTTATATACTTTAAAGACAGACACGTAACCCACATAGGAATTCTGTTTGTAAACACAGAAAATAAGAATATATCTTATAATTTAAATTTCTGTCATCTTATATCATCAAAAGTCATTGAACTCACAAAAAAGTCAATCTTACCTTTGCAGAGAGGTGGTACAAAGGGTGCAGGGCAGGAGCATTTAAACCCACACGAACTACCGGTGCAATAATCTGCTACCTCGCTACAAACTCCGTTATTAAAGCAAGGATTCGGATGACAGGGATTATCCACCTCTAAAATAGACACAAAGTAGGGTAAAAACTATAGCCTGTGACTGGCAGTGGTTTTGGGAGTTCTTTTTATGTACACAATAGTAAAAAAATAGTCAAAAATTGAGCATTAAATCTCTCTACTGTTGAACTTTTACTCCCGATGACATTTGCTATAAAAAATCCACCCAACGCTTGGGAAGAACATGAAAAAAAATTTCCCGTGGTGTCAAAGATGAACCGTTTTCAAAATAAAATTTGGGAAGCTGATTATATCTTTAAGAAAAAAACCCTTATAAATAAATATCGCAGTCTGATGGTTAAAGAATTCGTTCGTTTAACTTTGACTTACTTTTGCAGTTCTCTCCATTTCCTTCATAGCCTTCATCGCACACACAGTGATCCACTTGACAATGAGCATTTTTGTGGCAATTCTTGCAAGCATGTTCTAGAATTAATTGGGAAAGAAGGTTCATTAAAACTTGAGGAAATGCAAGCCAGTCAGATAATAAATAAACAAGCCCTAACCCTAACCCCAAACAAAATAAACTAATTTGAAGGTAAACATTTTATTTTTACAAATAAAATGTGGCAAAGATCTCTCGGCAAGACCATAAAAATCTAATAAAATTTATACATTAATTGACCTTCGGAAATGCAAACTGTTGCCAAAGTTACAGTCTTTATTTAAGAACATGATGGTACTCTAACAAACCCAAACCTACTTGCACAGACGAAGATATTTGAAATGTTAAGCTGAATTTACTTACGTTCACAATTCATGCCATTATATGGTGGCTTGCAAATACAGTAATATTGCATTGGACCAAACGACCAATGAAATCCTGAATAAGCGTCGATGCATTTTCCTTCGTGCATGCACGGTTTTGTTAAGCATGGACGGCTTTCTGAAATGGAACAAAATATTGTTTCTTCAGAAACCATGGCATATGTATGTTTTTTTCAAAATTATAAAAATGTCGTTTTTTCTTTCGTTGATGGTCTATGCGCACATTTGCGAAAAACATATCGCCCATGAGTCCATAACAATGAAAAAATTGTGGAAAATTCGCATGTCCATCTGGATAAAGGACTACAAAATCAGTATCAGCTTCAGCATTGCTGAAGAAATAAACCAAGTAGAGATAACTAACGCAATGTCAATAAAACACACCTTCGCACATGCTGCCCGAAGTCCATGGTAAACAAACACATTTGAATTTGTCGCCATCTTCTATACATGAGCCACCATTCATGCAAGGATTTGGCAGGCATACTCGATCTAAATATAAGACGCTGTTTTTTAACCAAAATATCTAGGCTCCATAGGAAGTAACTAGTTTTATTATATTGGAAACATATAATTGTTGTTATTAGGGGGAATTGTTTATGTAAAAACATACTATGCTAGATATACTTTTGGTGCAGTTTACACCTGACATTTGAAAAACAAGAACTAGCTATGTAGGACCTTTTTTAGCTCTCACTAGCACAGGCAGAATAACTTGAAATTTTCCCAGCATTTCTTCAAACATCTATTACAGAAATAATTTTCTAAGCACTATAGGATTTCTGTGAGTGGTAAAGTCGACTAGTTTATAGTTCTTTTTAAATTTTAGAAAAATGTTGTAAAATTAGATTTTCTAGTGAAAAAACAACAACAAACCTTGACATGTAGGTCCACTGAACCCATTTGAACATGTACATTCAAATTTCGTTTCAGCTTCTCGACAAGTACCACCATTCATACATGGATTGATGTGACAGTAACTATGTTCTGTAAAATCCACAAAGTACTTACATAAACACAGTGATTTATCTTTGTAATACTTTGGCATTGAATTTTATAGTATTTGTAACGCTTATTTTTCGCGAATAAAAAGATGAAATTAAATTATGCTCATTTTTACTTCATTCGTATGCAGGAGGATCTTGGTCAATATTAAGAACCCATCGTAGAAAAGAAGCTTAGGTGAAAATTTGTTTCTCCTATACTTACTTTCGCAAATGGTTCCCCTGTATGGTGTCAAACATTCACAAGAAAATCTTCCTTCTCCAGATTCTTGAATACATGTTCCAGAATTTTTGCAAGGATTGGGTGAACAATTGTTAAGCTCTGTTGAAAAATTATGTTAATGTGATTACTTCTGTTTAGAAATAGATTTAAACAAGAATACAGACGTATTGTTATCCATTACTAGAATACACAGCAAATACAATGCTTTGAAAAATACATTTTTAGCCTCCGAGCACGCGCCCGTTTTTTGAGAAAATTAGCTTTCCTAAACTTCCCATAATCCCAACTTTTTATTTTTTCATGACGACCTTACTACTCAAGAGTTATGGCGGTCCAATTCCACAGAGTGTTTTTTCACAAGATATTCTCTTGACCCGTCGTCTAAGTGTTCCATTCTCTCAAAAATTACTATTGGCAATCCGATTAGTAATCCGATTAAGGCTGGAAATTTTACCTGAGCATTTTGGTCCTCGAAATTTCAACGCACATATGCACGTAGCTGTGGTTCCATCATGAGTACACACTCCATGATTCTTGCAAGGGTTTGGAAAACAGGGATCATTTTCTAAAAAAAATAAAGTAAAAAATTCATCTGACATTCTGTAACTGATGGTTCATTGCAATTCTTTTCTTGAGTTTTATCTTTGAGTAACTATTAGCACATTGTAGTGTCACATTGTACATTCCAGAACTATGTGAGCGACACTATCATTGTATCTCCTTTATTGTTTTGTTTGTGGAGAAAGATTCTGTATCAATTTAAACATTGTACATTATCACACCGAATGTTAGATCAGGTATCGCCATCTATAGAATATGTGAAGTAGACATTATCAAACAAAAGGATCACTTACTTTCACAATTAGAACCAAGAAATCCTCGTTTGCATGAACATTTATAAAAAGGTTCTTCTTTGATGTTATGGCAATCTCCTTTGTTTTTGCACGGACATGGATTGCAATAATCTTTTACTAAAATGTAGAATAATGCAATACCGTACAGAGATACAATTCTTTCCTATTAACTTTTGGGTTACTGTCGTCGCATGTATTAGTCACTTAACAAAAGCCATCTTAGCTCAATACATACTTGATATTTTAAGGTTTACACCCCTCCTTGTTTCAGCTGCGTTTTATTTATTTGCTTTGTACTTCCCATTTGGAAAACACTGTCACTGTTACACTGTCAATTAATTGGTTTCTTCTATTTAAAATTTACGATCAAATAGCATTATACTTCTTATAAAAGGTTTGCCTAACCAGAAGGAATTATTTCTTAAAAAATCTGCGGTAAGAGTAGCAAGTTTTTCACAACGAAACAGAGATTAGAGAAAAAAATTCAAAGAGCTGACTCACGTTCACAATTCTTTCCATAATTTGATTCTGGACATATGCATTGGTAATCGTTATTGTCTTTCATTGTAAAATACAAGCCGCCATTTTGACAAACATGGTTATGTATAGCTCCTAAATATTATAGAGTTGCTTGACCATGAGCACAATTATAGACTTCCATTAGCAACAAAAACACTCTATTTTATCATATTCATAAAGAAGAACAAAATGGGGCTATTAAGAAAAAGTAAGAACAAATGAGATCGAAAATGTGTCAATAATAAAAAGGACATCCATCCCGCAAATTTTACTGGTTCCTATAAAAAAAGCGTGTATTGAAATCAACAATCAAAAAAAGTATGGAGGCGTAATGATGGTTGGTTTCAAACGAGTTGTTGCAAAATTATTTATTGTGCGAGTTTTGTTTTGACTGCTTATCACAGGTTTTAGAGGAGAAACCTACGAGTGAAAAGAGTTTAATTTTGTAAATCAATGTATATCCTATGAGGTTTTATAACAAAATTTGTGAGTTTTTCAAATAACTTAACTATTGTTCCTATGTGTCCTTATAATTTTTGGAGACGGGAAATATCCGTTAATTACCCTAGAAAATACAGCAACGCAACACGACGTACCATGTTCAACAGTTGTTTCATACGAAGTCGTAGAATGAGGATCTTGTACATGTATTGGAAGTTTATGGATGTGATGAACACCAGGTAATTTCATATTCAAAGGTTCAGGTGATAGAAAACCACCATGATCCACGCCCTCTGTAAATAAAATTATTACTTTAGCAGTTATAAGAGAGATGCAAAGTTCTACTTTGTTGTTGAAAGATTAAATTCAAATGTTAACTTCTCTATGTTTATTTTTCGCATTATAAAAACAGTGGGAACAAAAAAAACGTGCTTCTCCACAACATACTAAAAACAAGTGTAAAATGCAACACATTATTTAATTCACCATCTTACTTATGGTCTGCAAGAATTTCAAATGCTTTTGCGATTCAACAGATTTTTTTTAAAAATTGGAGAAATTATTATTATAGGACGATAAGAGCACGAGTTTGGAGAAGGAAAGACAGTAAAAACAAAATAAAACAATGCAAGGGTAGAATTTTTTCGGAAAACAAAACCCCAACAACAACATCAAATAATATGTTGTATAGCAAGAAAATTCGCGGAATTAACACTCTCGATTTTGCTAAACACCTACTTAGAACTCAGGTTGTGAAAATTTGTGACGTACCCCAACAAAGCTTAATAAAAAAATGCTCAAATTGTGAGAGAAAATTAAGAACAATTCGAGCAAATAAGAACACCACATGCTAAAGCAAATTTTTTATCCCAAATTTAGAACATGGTACAAAAAAGACATTTTTCAGATAATATCTCTTTTCTGACACCTTACAACAGTTGCATCTGATTAAATTGTCATACTTAAATGTACTTGGATGTCAAGGGAGACACTAATCGTGGAATTAAAGAATGACGAACGTAACGCAACTAATATCACTTACAATTTAATTTTTCTGAGAACTTAGTGAGTCAATCTCTCACTGATCAATCAGAATTACTATTGTGATATATCTTAAAATAATAGGACCAAAAAAGGTCTCTAATCGGCTAAAAGGAAAAACCATGTGACACCTAAAACTATGTAATTTAGTGACTTTGCAGTTCTGTAACGGAAATAAGTTTTTTTAAAGAAAACATAACAGCGATATTATTTCTCAGTTGTCACAATTTGACGCCCGTGGGCGTTATTTTTCATTTTAGGGAACGCCCACATACGCCCTTTTTTCTTCTCTTTCTTTGTGTTTATTTTTCGTTTTCACTAAAACTTTGATACCTGCGTTGCTTGTCAATAATTTTTATATTCTTTTCTCATTTGATTGTAAGCATTTCTCAATAAAAAAAACAAAAAAAACAACTAATGAATTCCCCAAAAATTTATTATAAGATGTGAGTAATATATGTTACGTTAGCGCCTTAAAGGGTCTTAAACTAAGCCAAAATAGCTAAAATATTTATTTAATTATTAAAACTAACATTATTTTTAATATTTACAAAAAAAGAATTAAAAATCTATCATGAAGCTACACAAATTCAAAAAAAAAAAAAAAGGCCGACGTCAGCAAAAAAATTGCTGACAGTCAGCATTTGAGGCATGATTTTTAATTGTTGTGTGACAGACATCATCCATACCAAGTTTTATAAGCTATAACCTAATACAAGGAACGTTATGGGGGTAGGGCATTTTTGCCCCCCCCCCCTCCCCTCGGGACTACACTCGCCCTCCTATACCCCGGCCTGAATAGGGTTAAACGAAAAACCGCATGGAAGACATCTAAAACTATGTAATTTAGTGATTTTGCAGTTCTGTAACGGAAATAAGTTTTTTAAAAGAAAACATGAAAGTGATATTATTTCTCAGTTGTCACAATTTCCAGCGCAGGGTATGTTTTCAAATGCTGTCATTTTAGAGTTTGTGTCCATCTTGGCGTTTAACGCGTTTCCAAAGTAGTGATTAACCCGAAATTGTATTTATACCGTATCAAAATTAGTGCGTACCCAACATGAGAATGCAACATTATTTCCGTGCTACTTTTGATGGATTTGAACTTTATTTCACACAAGCCGCCACAATTACATGCCCAATCTAAAGTTCATGACGTACCTTCTGTTTTTTCAATACCATGCTCATAAAGATGTTGAGGTTGATCATGATGTATATGCATATGATGCGATTCGATATCTTGGGGAGGTAAGGAATGGTGCATATCATCCATCATTGGCATCGAATGCAGAGAATGCAGAGAATGCAGAGAATGCAATGGTCCTACAGGAATTTCTGCTTCACCTTCATTGTTCATTACGCCAAAGTTTTGAATATTTGGCATTGCACCAACTAAACCAATTCCACCATGGTCTGTAGGTACAGCATTAACACGACCTAACGGTGTTCCAATTGGCTCCGTTGACATAAACATATTACCAAACTCTCCATTCTCTTCTCCTCCGTTCGGTACATGCAATAAATCCTCGTTGTGTCGCATGTGCTCAAATTGTCTTTTATAACCTGGCCTATAATCAGGACGTTGACTGTTGTACCTAGAAACAGTATCATAAGTTTTGGTTATATTGTATTCACCATCTTCGTCACTTTCAGGCCTTTGAAAATATTTTCTGTATAAGTGCCTGTGTCTTTTGTGAGATTTTCTGTGATGCTTTTTCCTTAGGTGGTGTTCCTTTAAAAGTTTACGCCTGTGGTGTCTTCGGCTACACACCAGGGATAAATTTATTATTAACAAAAACACCAACAACAATTTTGTGTATTTCATGTTTACTGTCTACTACTTCCTGTTTTGCTTCGGTTCTACGCTCGTGTCTAAATTTCTCTATTTTTCAGTTTTATCTTATTTTCGTTCTCTTCTTAAAACCAACAATCACATCATTATCACTGTATTGTGAAATTGATAAATAAAAAACTACATAAAAAATATAAACTTATATATTACATATATTAGAAAAACATACTATCTTTAGTTATCATGCTCAAGTGATATGTTTAAAAATGAAAACCTGCTCATGTTTACTCTGTGTGCATTCATACAGATTGAGTTCGCATCTTTCTTTCCAATCTCTTTCGGTATATTTTGAAAGGAAAGATGTAGGAGGCATGTAAGATAAGTTGTGAACCAATGCTAGATTTCGCTCAGATTCAAGACATGTGTCGAATTTTTTGTCAATAAACTAAAAGCACCTTCTAATGTTTTGATTTCTCTATGTGAAGAAGTTTGGTCTGATTTGATGCATTTATCTCAGAAAAGTATCCCACAAAATTACGACGTATATAGCTATTATCATGTCCAAAAGTAAGAATATCCTGAGAGGGTGGCTTGTTGCTTAAGTCTGACATTCAATGTGTTCCTTTGTTTTTTAATTTTCAAAATGCGCAAATGCGCACCCTAACCTTGTCTGACTGCAATTCAAGTCCAAAAACAAATAAGGAACGTTTCGCACATAAAGACTTGACTATATTCTGAAATAAAAAAATAACAAAATGATTGATATTTTGCTAATTTTGGGTTGACAAGTAAATTTTTATTCCCTATTGCACCAACAGAACGAAACTTTTCCATTAACATTTAGACTATGGGCAATTTAAAATTTTGAGCGAAGTGTGGTACTTCCTTTATGATGTGATCTAAAAATAGATTGTAAGAATTAATAAAAGGTTTGTTTTATAATCAATTTAAATTTCTGAATTTTTAAAATTCAACTTTTATTTAAAGTTAACAGACTTGTTTACTGGAGAATATGACAAGAAGACAACAACAAATAAAAACTAACATTGTGAGAAAATAATGCAAACCTACCAACAAGCGAATAAGTTTAAAACTTTAAAATGATGAATGTTTACAGTTCCATTAGGTGTAGGTTAAGTTTAATTAAAGTAAAAGGGAAAGTGCTTTTTGCGGTCGGGGAAGTAGTTTTATTGTTCTGTTGTTTTTACGTAGTCAATAGATTTTGACATGTTAACATTCTATCTAATCCACTTTACTTTAAAACTCAGGTCTGTTATGAAATTCAATTTCTTTCCCGTAATACTCAAGTCCATCAACGTGTAAAAGTGGAGAGAATTTGAATTTCAAGTCGAAACAGCTGCAAAACACATGAGCGATGCTTGTATCCTGTCTCGAGAATAACGCTTCTGGGAGTTTTTCTACTAATCCAACATTGGCGAGTGCTTTGTTTTCGAGAGATTAACCTTCTTAGAAGGAAACGTTTATCTAAATGGGTCTGGGCACAGGGCTACGCAGAACTATTTTTATAACGTTTATCATATGGTTAAATTTTTCTCGCATTTTGATTGGCTAATCTACACGAAATATTTGCTGTATATTCTACCCCGAAACGAGTGAAATTTTTACTTATTTTTCAATTCTATTCTTCATTGCAAAAAGATTATCTTTTTTCTCTAATTCGCTGAAAAGTGTGCAAGAAGCTAATATTTATTTGATTGGTTGAGTAAAGTTATTGTTTTCTTGAAAAACGAGGATTTTTCGGGAAATTGATTCTAAGATAAAAAAAAAATATTATAAAACCAACATATATATATTCATATAATGATTCAATTATTCTTTTGTTCGCATGTTGGCATGTAGTCATTAAATTGTTACGAGGGAGCCAGTGCTCTCCATCGCCGAGAAGGTTTAGGGTCATAACACTTTGAAGGAGAATTGCGTTCAATTCGATTATTCACAATACAAAAATTTATCATGAATTAATTTACACAATCAATCAATTATCACTTTATTTGCTGTCGAATAAAGTAGATTATCATATAAACCGAGCATAAATTATTTTATTTGATATACGCCGTAGATTATTGTTCAATTTCAGTCATGGTTCATATGCTCGGTTTATATGATGAACTAATTATTGCACTTTTTTCAAAAAATATTGTTTCGTTCTTTAGTTCTCGCTCGTGAAATAAGTAAATGAGCTCATAAAAAAATCAAAAAAAAATCTCATTTTCTCTTACTGTGCGATAACTACTACCTTATAATAGGAAACATGGCACACACCCAAATCATTCTCATCGAAAACAGTGCCACAATTACAATTTATATTTCCCATTTTTCATATATATGTTACAGATATTGTGAAAAATTCAGAAATTATGCCGGAAAACGATTAATATGCAAAATAACAATAATCCTTATCCTAATCCTTATACATAATACTGAGGGAATAAATTTTCCAATTTATCATATTCCCTGTAACATCTTGCAATGTAAAACACACACACATAAAATTGTGTAGCTACACATGTGCAGAAAATGTGATTAAATAAAACACAACACTTGGGTGGACTCTACTTTGTTTGATTTTCTCATGAAAACTCGTTTATTTGCAAACATTACTCATTATTTTTCTAAATATGGAAGTTGTCGTTTGCCCGTTAAAGAATTTGAATGTTTCAAACAAAGTACATTTTTGCTACATGCTTTGATGTGAGAACCGTTATGCAGGAGACTGGATGTTATTATTTCGATTTATTCTTATTATAATAATTATACTAGTAGAGCACAACTTCAGACATTAAAATGCATTTGTTGATATGAAAAAGCGTTCATTCTGTTGATAATGGAGACCTACAATTCTGTTAACAAAAATCAAGCAAGAAAAAAGAGACGGTCAGATAAAATCGGTAGCTTCATACAGAACTGCAAGAAAATCCACATTCTGGATTGTTCTAATCTTATTTATGGAAAAATTAAAACTCAATTTGTTGTTAGTTATAAAAGCAATAGTTTAGCTCAAAGCTTTTATTTTATTCTTATGTTTCGCCTTAATCTAAGGTCCCTGCGTTCTTATCATTTTTTTTATAAAAATGTCTGTACTAAAAACACAATAGTCATACGGCTGGGAGGAAATACCAGGGGTTTGCCAGTATTTTATATACCGCATTTCGTGTGTCCGAATCACGACTATAAAATTGCGCAAAGACCGAATACGGCTATTCATGTAATAAAAACACATGAAGGACATAAAGTATATTAAAAAAAAAAACTCCCGTGTAAACAAGGCCTAGTAATTTGTACAGTTTAAAGAAGTACTTTAAATCTAGACTCTCCACCACAGATGTTCTATTTACTCGTATGAATGTTCTGCAGCTAAGTGGTGGAGAAATGTCGTCTCGAAGAAAAAAAAACATCTTTGCAAATAAATTTACTTACAGAGATAATAAAAACTGTTATGGAAATTTAAACCACATGGAAGCGTTATGATCAATCCAATCCAATAAAATAACTTATTCTATTCATGATTCAAAAAGCGCGAAATTAAGTATATTTGAACAAGCAGTACACAAAAAACGCAAATAGATCAAAATGTTTAATAATTAATTTTGTATCATTAATTTTCTTTGATCCTTATTTTATATGGGATCCTATCATAAAGCAAACTTTGTGTGAGAGTTGTTTCCGAAATGAATCCACTAAACCACGCTTTTTTATATATTTGTTGATTAGAAGATATCTCTGCCGCCTTTGAGAAGAAATGTAAATAAATTGCACAATATTGCAGGACTAAGTAAGTGAACCATTTCACATCAGTTCAAGACAATGTCACAGAAAGATTGCACAGCAGCTCGAGACTACTAAATCAGTTGCGCAGCCGTGGTTGCGTAGGAGCGATTTTTTCCATCAGTCATATAACGACACATATAACTTTTTATACGACAAAAATCAGGTAATATAGAAAAGTAGTAGTATACCCAGTGAGAAAATCCACTTTTAAGCATTTAAATGTGAAGACACAATACTAGAAAATTAAACGAAATTAACCAAATACATCCTTTAATGCATGTTCTATTCGTCTCAAAAAAGTTTCTTGTAAACTTCATTTAAAGGCGGGAAATTATAACTCCGATCAACAATTCATACAGACAAGATACGGCTATTATTATAGAGAAGTCGGTAGATCGTGGAGATATGTTCGGGTTCGACGCCCCCTTATACATCGCATTTGGTAAAGACAGCTATATAAAAACGTGGTACCAATTTGCGCAGAAACAGATTAAATAAGGGTATTATTAATTCAGAGATTACGAAAGAAGATCAAAATCCTCTTTTCGGTGTGTGCTATGTTTCTAAAGGTTTTTAGACGAAATAGTTGTTCACAAATGTTTTGCAATAATTATTTTATACATTGAGACGTGTACGTCACAAACTGTAGAAACATATAATTTATGAGATATGATTTATGTTAGGTATGTACACCAACGTGAAATACGTTTTGTTGTAGCTCAGTTGTATTATAAAATCAGTTGTGAAGGCAAGAAGTATAATAGACAAGTACATGTTATTACACGATGGCGCATGTATTTGATTTTTAGAAAATAAAAAATATCAGATTAGGAGATGCTGTATTGCGAGACTGCTTATTACAAACGAACGGAAAACAGACGAAGAAGGCTGGGATAATGAGACTAATGAGGCAACTTTAATTGACTTAAATTTCCTTAATTTATCTTATTTCTTTTTCCAAGAAGAATATCCCATTTCTTCTTTGTACAAAGAGCGGCGCGACTTTAACCCTATTCGCTCCGGGGGTTTTCGAACATACTATGACCGGGGGGGGGGGGGGGGGGGAATCCGCCCCCCCCCCCCCCCCCCTCAATAACTTTTCATAGGGTTGTTCAAATTGAATCAAACTTGGCACGCTTATAGTACGTCATAAAAGGAACAAAATGGCAGCAATAAATTTTTGCTTACGTCAGCACATTTTCTGTGACGTCATCAGAAGCTTGAAATTTGTTAAAAATGCCACTATCTGCTTAAAATTTAATTACTTTTGTTCCAGAGCGAATTTTTGCGTTCTGTTTGAAGTTTCTGAAAGCTAAATAAAAGTTATTTAACATATTTTCCGGTTTTTACGTGGGTCGGATAAAAAATTGCCAAAAATCGCCCGAAAATCCGTTTTTTTTCTATTTTAGGGTAAAATCCGACAAAATCGGAAAATCGGTGTAATCACGTGTCCAAATTATGCAAAATGATTCTTCTTAATAAAACAAAGTTGTGTTGCAAGTTTCAACTTATAAGGATAATCCTGGCAGGTGTTGTTAAATTTTCCCCATTATAAGGATTTCATAGAGATTTTTAGGGGTAGTTTCGAGTAATGGCCAATATCAAAGCCTCTGAAAGGTATGGGACCTAAAAATTTGGCATGCAGGTGTCTAATAGATAAATATTGAAACTCAGTAAGTTTCATAGCCATATAACATAGCAATAAGGAGTTATTAAACAAAAAACGTCAGGGGGGGCGGAATCCGCCCCCCCCCCCCCCCCTGGACCGAATAGGGTTAAAGCACGGCGTCAATTGGCGTTAGATAGAAATTGTGGACTAGCGTAATTAGAGCCGCGTTGGATTACGGTCAATTAAAAACTTATATTCACATGTATTCCTTTTAAGACCTAGTCATGTTGTTTAACACATAACAAGCCCAGATATATTAAATTACCTACCAGGTTTGAGTACGAAATCTTTACTCAAAGTTTTGAAATAGACAAAGACAATTTGATTTTTTGCGATCTATACACGTAGGCTACATGAAGTTCAAGCGAACATGAATTTTTTATTCGGCTAGAAACTTCATGTCTGCCTTGGTTGAAACGTCTGTATATTTTTCACGTTTTTTTTTTACTTCAAAGCTAACTGCCTAAAAGAGAATTAAAATATATACTTAGCTGCTTCTTGATATTTTTTTTCACGGTTAAAGAATTACTAAAGAGATATAACATAAATTTGAATTTTATTTTTTTTTATACTTAGGAGACTAGCTCAAAATATCTTTTAAAATTATTGTTGATGTAGATCAAATGTTCCGTCTCTTGGTATGGAATCACATAGAATGTTTCCACATGGGAAAGTGATTATGTGACGTCACGTCAGACGGGAAACTTTGGAACTGAAATAATAGGAGAACAAATGTCTGTTATAAACATTCTTTTTAACTTTTAATTCGTGTTTACATGCGAAAAACAAAGAAAAGAAAAACAAAACCGAGGAAAATAATGACGTCATTTCATTTTTATTTCTAGCAACTCTGTTTGCGACAAGGGACAAAATTTTAATTTTCTTTCGTAGAAAAGTTTCTCCTTTTTTCTTTAAATTTAGCATTTCATATCAACGAAGCGTTTATAAAGATTTTTATTTAGTTCTTAAGGCTGTCCTGAAACAGACCTAAACTCATCGTTTTAAAGTTTTTTTTGTACTAGAATTCTTAAAATAATTTTGGTCACTGTGTTTTATTGCATTGCGAATGTTTTACTGTTTTGTGTTGAATTTGCATTCCTGCATTTGGGAGATGTTTGATGTAAACTTTAGAATTTTACTAGTCGTTAGCCTGACGTTACTCGCATCGCCATTTCGTGCATCTTTGCCGCCTCTTTACACAAAGTAAAGAAATTCCTTGGACGGGGGTTATTTATATAATTATGGGTGAGATTATAATGACGTTTTCGATTACAAAACCCCCTGTTTTCAAATTGACTCGCAGACAGACGTATTGGAGTATCATTATAGAGATGCTTTATATTGCCGCAAATATTTCTTTAAGAATGTAAAATATATATTAAGGGAAGGGATCAATTTGGAATCAGAATATTGCTTATCGTGCCAGTTTTCTGAGAGCTTTCTCGACAACTAGCCAATTGCAATAGGAGCATAAAGGTTCTTGTCTTAACAGAATATTACCTGCGACCCTTTGCCTACCCAGTAAATTGCGAGATTGCAATAATTGTACAATTCACTTCTGAAGCCATCGAATGTTGACGAATTTTCAACTCTTTGTATTTCGAAGGTATTTTAAGTTCTGTTCTTACATAAAAAATGTATTTTTACACAATGCGTTTTTCGTAAATAGTACCTCTTTATGTTAGTTTTCAGCATATTTGTCGCCGAAAAATCATTTGTCAGAGAAAAAGTATGCAAGAAAATATTTTGTTTTGGAACACTTTTTTTTTAAGTAAGTATTACCGAAGATTTTTTCCCGATAAGGTGAAGCAAATCTGCTTTTTAACTATTGTTAACCTTTTTAAAGACCGATGACTATTTTTTTGTAACGAAAATATGTATTCCTTTCACCAAAATAAAAACTGCGACATGCCAGATCCTTTACAATATTTTCTTTATCGCGCTGTTATAACTTACAAGGGAGGGAGCCATTTTAAATATATGCTTTTCCATTTCCCTTATTTAAAAAAAAGTTGTAGTAAATGTGACTCATATAAAGTGATTCTTTGTTTATAAAAAACGAGGTTATGTGCAAATTCCAAGATGTTCTATTAAACATAGTTTTATCACACGCACACATGCAAGCATGAACGAGAAGGTATGAGAAGATTCGCCAAATTTGAATGTGGACATAATGATTTTGTGTACACAAATCATAAAACTGAGGTAAATCAAGATGTAGCGGAGAAAATAAAAACAAACAAGGAAACGTGTGTGGCGAAATGGAATCGATACTTCTATTCCCATTTTGTCGTTTGCCCTTTTTACATTTTTTAATTAAACATTATATAAATTATAAATAAAGTAATGAATATAAAAACTATATAAAATCATACATTAAAAAATGTGTTATTATTTACTTTAAACTTCTTTTCTTTTTAACGAAATTAAAAGCGCTGAGGAATTTACAGATGATAAAGTAGCCCCTTAAAAATATGTCATTGTTTGCAGACGTTTGTAATGTTGGTTTTCTCATCGGAATGGAATAAATGGAGGGCAGGGGATGATTGGATGGAGTTTATACTGTAGAAGGAAAGCTTATGTGAAGGTTGGGGTAGAAGATTTGAAAAAAGGATTTGTCCTGAGATTATAATTTTTAATTTTCTTTGAAACTTCAATCATGCATTGCTCCTCGCAACTTTGCGAATTCGATGGTCAATCTGAACAACTTCAAGATCAATTTACAGAAGATGAAAGTAAAGATAGAGTCAAAAGTAGAGTGAAGCGGATTATTGATGGCAATGGTAGAAAAAGACGCATATATAGTGAAATCCACCACGATCCCAAGCAAAGCAATCGCAGATTTCGTGCAAATGATCGCGAAAGAAGGCGAATGAATTCATTAAATGGCGCATTGCAAGCTCTAAAAGGGTGTGTACCGTTATATCATGGAAAGAAGCGTATGACAAAATTGCAAATTTTACAGTTTGCTTGTCATTATATCAACGATTTATCAAATATTCTGTGTTCGTCGACTCCTACTGAAGAACATACTCAGCAATATCAATCTATGGACTTTCTAATGGCTTTAATGAATGAACAATCTCATAGAGATATGATGGATGATAGCTTACCAACATGTGTCAACGGACTAAACATCACACAGCGAGTAGATTATATCAATTTTCATAATACGACAAATCAAAGCTGTGATTCAAACGCAATACCGTCGTTTCAACCGGTGAATGAAATGTATCCGGTGTCAAATATTCCTCAGTTGTTGATGGATACTTTCTACTAAGGAAATGCTTGTGTTACATTCGATTTTTCAGAATGTGTTGCTATTTTTTCATCTTTCGTTTTTCTTTATATTATGCTTTTCTAAAGATCCACAATAATTATCCAACATGACTCTTATGCAATTTAGTTCCTTACCAAGATCACGTAACGTTTAGGTAATTTCTGTTTTAAAAAGTCAAAAGTTCTGAAAAAGTCTGTTGTGATTATTTGTTTTGTAATAAATTAGTTTTAAAATTGTAAATATTGTATTCTTAAGTTCAAAAGAAAATTAATATTGAATCGCGGAAGTTTTGATATGATCAACCTTGTTACTAATCTAACTGAAAAATGTAAGAAATATTTCTCTTGATAAATTTAAAGCAGGTTGCTTTGTTTTGTCCACTATACACTTAAGTTTATCATTTGTGACGCAAATTGGTAAATGTATGACAAATTAAAAAAATAACTTGCGCCAATAACTTTGATTATATCATTTCGGGCATACAATTTGATTATAAATAAAATAACCAGAAGCTTAATCATTGTGAAAATCAGAGGGATGTAAAACGATTTTCTTTAAAAAGATGGATTAGTTTTATTGCTTTGAGGATATCTATGAGTTAAAAGCCCGAATCAGAAGCCCAAATTACTTGCATGCAGTATATCAAAATATATTAGTTTCCTGAGCTAATCAAATTTTTAAAGAAATACTTACCAGATTCTAAAAACTACATTTTATGTGTTAGCTAAATTTAGACTGTCATTGGTTCGCTTTTGTTAGCATACAATATTCTTTTTGGTCTTTCCTGACAATAACGTGGAAAGTTCTGCCTATTGGCAGGGAGGACAAGAACATGGAACAATCTCGAATGTGTTGTTGGTGTAACGACTTAATTTTCGGGATTTCGCAAGTACTTATTCATTTTTATGTTCAAGAATTGGAAGCTTGTTTTGTTACCACCAAAAGTCAAAAGTATTGCCCCGAGCGTTTACAAATCTGAATTCGATAGGTCATGGTTTTTTTCTCCGATCTAAAATATTCTGACGACGTCACAAAAATGTTGGCGTCATGAAACAAAATATACTACAATTGTGCTAAGTTTTATGTAGTAAGTATAACTCAGAATTTATCCCCCCCCCTATCCCCCCTAATACTTTCAAGGCCAAAAGCTCATACTAAATAGGGTTAAAGATTACCTGGACCAGTATTCTTAATTTTTGTACTTTAAAAGCTAAAAATGTTATAAGATGCTTTTGAAATAACTTACCGATATCTACACAGTCCTTTCTGTGAAGTTTTAAAAAGAACAGAAATTCAAAGTAAAAATTGTTTTGATCCTCGAGCAAAACGTAACAATATAGTTCAATGCCTCATATATCAACATGAGAAAGGCTTCATAGAGACGGTTAAGTTAAGTGCCTTAAACTCATGAAAAGAATATAGAGCAACCAGGCAATATTATTTTGAAGCATGGTCGGAAAACAAAATTATATAATCTGTAATAATCGGGCATTACAAATTATTATTATTATTTATTTATGAACAAATGCTAAAATAAATAAAAAGAACAAAGAAAAATGTATTCAATTTATTATGACGGTATATATCAGAGTATATATTACACCTGCTTGTGTTCCCAAAACGGATGGCAAACTATTTAATTTTTTTCATACTTCCGACCAATCATAAATGGTAGTTTCCACTGCTACAATATAGCTATTGTACACAATTGTATATTCTTGTAGAACATATTGTACAGATGTAATCACGACGTACAATATATTGTGGCTTCAAAGTTTACCAGTTTTTTTTAATCAAATACGTTTGATTCGAAGAAACTCTTTTTTTCTGCGCATTTAATCATTTTTGAAACAAAGGTGCAAACTATTTATATCCCTCTTGTATAAATTGTACAAGATTGTACACCAGTAACTACAATTAATTGTACAATGTTGCGTACAATATATTGTAGCAGTTGACACTACTCTTAAAATCCTTCTCATTTGTTTTTAACAAAATGACAGATACGGTGTAATTTATGCCATGTCTAAAAAAATGAACCGCCTAAAATAGCCGTGTACTACAATTCTGGATATAATATTTTTGTACAAGGCCGTTTTTTGGTCATTTCTTAAATTGGCTAAAGGGCGTTACTTGCCAATCACTATGTAGTCGGTGGGCTACAAAATTCTTACTTTGACAGGCGTACCCAACGTTGAATGCGCTAGCTGAACGTTTCACAATACCTACATTATACAACAGTCCACATCTTCACGACCAGGAAAGGTACAAATACCGGAGAATTGGGGCGCACTGCCCTTAGCAGAAATTAGTACTGTTTATGAATAGGTGAATGTTGACAAGTCGAAGTGCTTGTTACTTACATAGGAACGTCTTTTCCAATTGCTTGTTATTTACAAACTGTGAAATTTCGCCCTTCTGTGCACTAATTTATGTCCGGAGTGATACGGAAGATTCTGCATTTTCTTTGGATCATAACATCGTAAGATACATATCGCCATATCGCTATCACACATAATCTTCTGTGTGAACAAGTTTTGCTATAATACATTCGAAAAGTTATAATATGATTTGCAGAGGCATCAGAAGCCCGCGCGTATGATTTGTGGGACCAAATTTAGCAACACGGTTTGCACTGTAACAACTAAAATAGGATTTTAAAACTAAGTTTTTGTCCTGTTGAAGCAAGTTTTTAGGAGTTATATTAAGAAGGTGAGTTGACGTGTGATCCGAAACCTCTCTAAGTATATATATAGATGTAAAGATTATATCGTCCAGGACACGTTTCTTTTTATAACAACATTGGACTTCAAAAAACTATTGCCACATTCTTAATTCTCGCATTTCAACGACAAAATATGTTCTTCTGATACTGTTAAAAAAACTTAAAGTTAACTACATATTCCGACTGATAGCCTTGTGGTAGAGCGTTCGCTTCCAGTGCGGTAGGTCTTGGGTTCAAACCCGGCCGAGTCATGCCAGAGACTATAAGAGTTTGAATCTATCCTTTCTGCTTAACGTTCAGCATGAGAATAGGATTGGTATCTTAGGCGGTTGTCTAGTTGAGCGAATGCTGTGCTTGCACGACTTTCGTAGCTCAAATGGGAGCTTTAAATGCGCTAGGACTCTCGTTGATAGCAGTACTAATAGGAACTGAAGAGGCTATCCTGGGTAAATAATTTCAATAATAAGTTCTTTAAATTTGTATACAACATAAACAGTGTATAATCACTTATTTAATCCCCAAGCAAGACGTAAAAATATAAATCTTGTGCTGAACACTTAGCAAGCGAAAGGCCTAATACTGAAAAAAGTTATTGAAAAGATTTTGTATTCAGTGCGGGAAACTTATGAAGAGAATAGCATAGTAACCGGGAAATATTATCTTGAAGCATGGTCAGAAAGCTAAAGCAGATAATGTCTGATAATCGGGTATTACAAATTATTTTTATATATTATTTATAAAGAAAAACTAGAATAAATAAAAAAAATAATAAACAACAAAAATAATGAATTCCATACATTGTTACATTATAGGATTATGTATATAGAACACCTGTTTCTATAGTCGACTAGTTATTTGAAATGTTTCACCCTTTCGATCGATCACAAAGTCTTATTTGTCTATCACTTTCTCTTTTAAATCTACGCGTTTTGTTTAATCATTTTATTTTGTTTAGAAGAGAAATGTATTTATGCAAGATATGCAAGATACAGTGTAAGTTATGTCATATAATAATGTAGCTGAACTTGAATGGTAAAAAGTAAGCCGGCAAAAAAAGAATCAGTCAAATTTTTTAATCAGTAAAATCATAACTTGGAGTTACGGACTCATTCTTAAAAATCGTTGTCAAGTTAATAAAATGTAAAGTATATACAAAGAAATTGATTACAGATTCGCCTAACTCTAACAGTAGCTAGCTAGCTATATGCTATCGAAGTTCTATTATTATTCTATCTAAATCTGCAGTTTTAAGCTAGCTAGCTTTAAGTGTGAGTGAGAATAAGAATGGGTTCATTACATGTAAAAAATAGTGATATACTAGCGAGCTAAACATACCCTTTCTTCGTTTTCTTGAAAATGACCTTCCAGAAGTTTCGATATAGCTTAGATTAACGAAAGTTTGAGTTTGAGGCGCTATGTTATCCGAGAAAAAGTCACGTGATATTAGTCAAAGTGACTTATGAATCACGTGGTTAGAACTAACTTAGTCTCAACTGGAAGTTCCCGCTAGGAGATCTTTAAATAAACAAAAGCACTCCATCGCCGTATATTCTCGCTCAATCTGAAATTTACTAAAAAATAACCAGAAAAATTACGGGGCAACCCAGTCCAAAAACGTCCTACGAAAATTTAAATTTTGATGTATACGTGCGGAAATCCTATACACTCTCCTCCGTCCCTTATATTTGGCTTATTTAATGAGGAAATGGGCTCCGCTTCTCTCCGCAACTAGTATAGAAAGTGTTGCGGAGCGTGGGACTGAGTCCCCTAGGTTCGCAAGCAAAAAATTTTAGATGCCCCTCTTAATTGAATCGTATAAAAAACAAAGTTCCCACGTGCTTCATGGTAATCGATCAAACGGTTTCATCTTCGATTTGATGAAACATTTCCTGGACGTGCGTACAATATATATATAACTACAATCATCCACAAAAATATGGCTCTCCATTCCCCCTCATGTTTAACACTGACCTTTGTGGCTCAGCAAGGTAAACGATTACACGTGACATACCTTTATGAACGTCCTATCTGCAAAATATCTAGCTAGCTAGCTATGTTCTTTTTTTGCTGACTTTCTAAACTTTTTAGTTCTTGGTTTTTGGAATAAAATTGCCAGCAGAGACAAGACATTTTGTGGATGATTGTAGCTAGAACAAGCTATGTGATGGGACATTCCTACAGAGTAGAATTATCTCACTCACTGTGTAGTATATGTATAGTTAGAAAATCTGTCCAAAAGAATTTTTCTATTACAGTCAGGGTAAACACCTAATTAGGCGGCATGACCTAATTAGGCGAGTCGTTTAGTTAGGCGACGTGATGTAGTTTAATTAGGCTACCCGTAGTCTAACTAGGCGAACGAAAACTTTCTGTTGTAAATACGTCGAAATCATTGCGTTTCGCACTACAATTTTTATGTGAATCAAATTGTCCACTTTGCAGACAATTTTGACCAATTATCGTCTTATTTGCATCGCGCATTGGCAACTTATAGCCCAAACCTCGTGTGGCAATATTTGTTGTTTTAAATAATGGATTTCAGCCATCCACGCCATCAGGAAAAAAAAATATGGCGGACGAAAACGTGGTATTGTTTGACGAAGATTTTAACGTTGTTAAAACAGGATGTGAATCAAAAAGAAACGTTACAGAGCAAACAAAGTAATTGTTACCACATCCATCTTAAAAAAAAACAATTTTTTTTTGCGTTTTGTGAAAGAATATCTTCATTAAATTATTGCGTATTTTACTATC
This sequence comes from Hydractinia echinata, assembly GCA_030067915.1. Lineage (NCBI taxonomy): Eukaryota > Metazoa > Cnidaria > Hydrozoa > Anthoathecata > Hydractiniidae > Hydractinia > Hydractinia echinata. Next base: position 1,258,588 of record JASGCC010000074.1, on the reverse strand, counting down.
GTCACCTAAATAGGCGACACGTAACCTAATTAGGTTTTATATTTCATTTTAACATAATTCTTACTTGCGCGAACATATCGAGGCACGAGTGAAAATTTTGGAATCATGGTTGCATAGACTATCCATTCTGAACAAAGAGTTTTTGCGATTTTTTCTTAGGAATGTGTGAAAAGCCATTAAATATTGTAATGTCTTAACTAGGTTACATATGGTCTAACTAGGCTACAATGAGTCGCCTAAATAGGTGGTACGCCCTAACTAGCCTACCGTCGCCTAATTAAGTGTTTACCCTCTGACTGTATTATGCTGCTATTATGTAGCTGATTTTATGCTAGCAAAAATAGCTAATTTTATGTTAGCTACATTGGTAGTTTTATCCCAGTTAAGTAGTTAATTCTATGCTAGCTTTGTAGCTAGTGTATTATGGTAGCTATATGGCACTGTTTGCTCTTTTTTATGCTAGCTAGTTAGCATAAAAATGAGCAAACAAGAAGTAGCTAGGTAGCTATAGCTATATGCTATCTAAGTTCTATTATTATTCCAGCTAAGTCGGCAGTTTTATGCTAGCTAGCTTTAGGTGCGAGAAAGGCGAAGAAGGGATCATTACATGTAAAAAAATAGTGATATATTAGCTAGCTAAACATACCCTTTCTTCGTTTCTTGAAAATGCCCTTCCGTCCATTACGACCAACAAGCCAATATATATTATTGTGGTAGAGCGTTCGCTTCCAGTGCGGTAGGTCTTGGGTTCAAACCCGGCTGAGTCATGCCAGAGACTATAAAAGTTTGAATCTATCCTTTCTGCTTAACGTTCAGCATGAGAATAGGATTGGTATCTTAGGCGGTTGTCTAGTTGAGCGAATGCTGTGCTTGCACGACTTTCGTAGCTCAAATGGGAGCTTTAAATGCGCTAGGACTCCCTTCGCAGGACTCTCGTTGATAGCAGTACTAATAGGAACTGAAGAGGCTATCCTGGGTAAATAATTTCAATAATAAGTTCTTTAAATTTGTATACAACGTAAACAGTGAATAATCACTTATTTAATCCCCAAGCAAGACGTAAAAATATAAATCTTGTGCTGAACACTTAGCAAGCGAAAGGCCTAATACTAAAAAAAGTTATTGAAAAGATTTTGTATTCAGTGCGGGAAACTTATGAAGAGAATAGCATAGTAACCCGGGAAATATTATCTTGAAGCATGGTCAGAAAGCTAAATCAGATAATGTCTGATAATCGGGTATTACAAATTATTTTTATATATTATTTATAAAGAAAAACTAGAATAAATAAAAAAAATAATAAACAACAAAAATAATGAATTCCATACATTGTTACAGTATAGGATTATGTATATAGAACACCTGTTTCTATAGTCGACTAGTTATTTGAAATGTTTCACCCTTTCGACCGATCACAAAGTCTTATTTGTCTATCACTTTCTCTTTTAAATCTTCGCGTTTTGTTTAATCTTTTTATTTTGTTTAGAAGAGAAATGTATTTATGCAAGATATGCAAGATACAGTGTAAGTTATGTCATATAATAATGTAGCTGAACTTGAATGGTAAAAAGTAAGCCGGCAAAAAAAGAATCAGTCAAATTTTTTAATCTGTAAAATAATAACCTGGAGTTACGGACTCATTCTTAAAAATCGTTGTCAAGTTCATAAAATGTAAAGTATATACAAAGAAATTGATTACAGATTCGCCTTATCGACCGCCTGAGGGCGGTCATTTTAAGCCGGTCCCGTGCGAGAATTTGCAGTACGGTTCAAATCTCGTACGCAGCTAATCTTCCATGTTTTCTATTGTTTTCGAAAAACCGTCGCACGCCTGGGCAAATTACTACGGTGGTTCAAGTACCACCGTAGTAACGAAATTATCGTTGTTCCAGCCCTGCGCCTGTCCCGGGTCCCCTATGACCCGAGCAATGCCGTTTTTCACAAAATAGTTTAAGCACAGGTTTTAAAATTTATGCTTGTAAAGAAATATTTCAATGTGCATTTAATACACAGAAACTCTCTCCTTTTTTTATTGCCACTGCTCTTCCCCAGGGTCCTTTGGGCCCTAAAAAGGCAAAATGCCCTGGAAACGAGGTATTTTGGAGTACTTTATCCTTCAATTTTGTTTTAATCTTCTAAATTCTTTAAATTGTGGGCGTCCATTTTCTTAAAGGGATAATCTTTTGTTGTCGTTCATTCCAGTTCTTTTAGCCGTATGACTTTTTTTACTTTTTGTTTAGAGCTATCTACACTTTCTTTTTTTTCAATTGAATTTGGATGTTCAAGATAGTGCAAGATATGACCGTATGATTAAACATTTTACACCAAAAGTGCTTTAGCGCTACCTAGTAATAATTTCAGCATTATTATTATACCGAATATTTATACAGGATAGCCATTTCATTTATGCAAACGAAAGAAATTAAAAGAATCCGTAATAAGAGAGGAATGGATAACAGCGACGTGTAAAACCAAAATATTGTACGAAGTAAGGAGATGAAGTAATATTTAACACTTGTAAAGAAAAAAAATGACCCGCCTGAATAAAGTCCTAGCTGTACTAGATGAGAAATATCGTACATTTTCTTTGAACCAAAAAAAATCTAAAGATATAGCCTACTACTACTTAGCCAGACGAACAAAGGTTACCAAACATTATAAGCAACAAACGAACAGACACGTCAACATGTGCGGTAAATGTTGTAGTTATATTTTTAATTAAAAAATAAATAGATAATTAGTAGCAGGATATTTTCAATTTCTTAATAGTCATAAATCTATTATTGTGAATTACAAGATCTTCCAGCTGCAGTAAATTCAAAAAAGAAAAGGCTAAAGCTACAGAAAACTTAAATTAAATTTAAATCAACATATAGTCGATGCAACTCCCAGAATGATTTAATGTGATTCATTTTTTCAGAGATCGCAGGCATCGAAGGAAATGACTTAAAATTGGTCCCAGAAGTTGTTAAAAAAAAGAAGATAATTACCTTCCCCTAATTCTAAATTTAATTATGCACAATGCCATGATCGTCCTTCTCTAAAAATACACAATCACTTCTGGTTGCCGTGGAAAATTTCAGAAAATTTCGGAATGCCTAATTGCCGTAATTGACAAGGAGTTATTCATCCGAAATTGTGTTATGTTAAATCCTTAGATCGTAAACATTTACCTACACTGTAGTATATATAAAAAAGAAAAAGACAATAAATAAATAATAAAAAAAACTAACTTTCTTGTCTCAATGCTATTGCCCAAACACACTAGATTTTAAATATTGCCACAATATTGTTCATCCTAAATTTTTGACAGATAATACAAAGTAGTTGTTAAGTCTACGGCTGAATTCGTCCATCACTGTTACTATTTTATCTGACCGACAGCAAGCAATGCAACATAGAACTTAACCATAGAAGTTAACATAAATAACAATTTTTGAAGAGAAAAAACTCTATTTTTCTAACATTTTTCTTTTGATAAAATCACGATAAACCATTTATTTTTTATTTATTTTTGTGTTGTTTTGTTTTTATTATAACATTTATGATTTCGATTTTGAAGAATGGCACAGGTTAAACTTTGATAATCACATTTGTTTATTAACGAATTCAAATGTATAATCTTTTTTAGCACTTAATTTAATTTCTTTAATATTTTTTTATCAGTTTATATTTTCATTTTTCTGTACAACTGTCTTTCCTCATATTTTTTTTGTGTGTGTTGCGTTCACAAAACTGTCATCTGAGTAATTCAAAAATATTCTAATATTTTGAAACTTAACTTGGAACCCTGCAAAGCTACCTCCAAAAGAGATAAAGGAGTCATCGAGTGTCCACAAAACTTTTAAAAAAAGGTCAACCATTATGCAGTTCACGATGACGGCATCGAATATTTCAGAACATTAAAAAATCTCTAAAACTGAATGCTAAAATCGAGTCATAAATGTGCGAAAAATCTTGAAAATCTAATAAATAGCCGTTGGGGTTTAAAAATGTTTGTAAGGGAATTTTTTATTAATTTGAAGAAAAACAACATTTTGAGCGATTATTTTCACTGACCACTTGTTCACCGATGAATCACTATCTATGACAGCAGGTGTGATGTCTTATCAACAATTTTCCCAACTGCTTATACCTACTTACTAATAATGAAAAGTGGCCGCAGTTTAATCTCTAAATAATACATCAAAGTTATTACATAAAATCTACAGTTTTGCCTTATTTGGTATTGAGCACGTGAATTATACCACATGTAATGCCTACAAACTGTTTAGATCTTAAGCAACAGTCGTAAAAAAATTCAGGTTAAGAAAGAAGGCCGTCAAAATGATTTTTACTGTTGTTAAAAAGCTATGATTTTATTGTTGGAGGATTGTATAACTACGTTTCTTATACTTTCCTTACAGAATGAGGTTCTCTAACGGCCTCTAATATTTTACGTCTCTTATTGCCGCGCTTAGCAAGAACAGGCTCCCTCATATATTTCCAGGGATTTATGAGTAACCCTATCCTTTAAAGAAGAAAGCGACGTATTTAGTCTTCTTATTTTGTTATTAATACTTGAACGCTACTGCCGGTATAATAATCACGTTTCTTTATGAATTTGTGAGTCAAACTATTCCTATTCTTTCTATATATTTTTACGTGGTCTTTTTCAAATTTTTATCCAAAATAAAAGTAACAAGAACTCTAATTGCTTAAATTTGAACAATTTCGGCTAATATAGTCACATAAAACGACAAAAGTGTGAAAACTAATATAGCCCCGTTACTTTTATTCCTGTGTCGATGGCCTTAACGGAAAATGTGCCTGATTATATGTACCGGTACCTGTCAAAAATACACGTACCGGTGCATATATTCGGTCATATAATCGGTACCGGTCGTTCTCGTTCATTTATAACATGAAAAATATTAGTTTCATTTCACTACACAAATGCAACAGTCACAGATGAAAAGATTAAATGACAATTTTGGAGAAGCACTCGTTGCGGAAAGAGAAATAATAGCTGGCAAACGCAAATGCAGCAATTAATGAATAATGAGTTGTAGCAATTAGAAGTTATTCTTTAATACTTCCGTTGGATATCGTGATTCACTAATCGCTGCAATGGGAAATCTGATTTTAATTTTGATTGATAATTTCTTGCTTTTTATGGAAATGACAACTCAAATTTCTGCTTCAGATTATATTGTATCAATAGAAAGATACTTGTAGTATTACTATTACTGAAGCTATGAAGCATTTTTCATTTCAGCAAACAATAATTAGGATCTATATTTCATCCAACATTTCCCCCCCTCATCATTTTTGCATATCTGTATTTGTTGTCTATCAGAATTACGTAAAATTTATTCTGAACAAAGATAACTATATTCTTTAATCGAACTGTTTAAAATTGCTTGAAAATCGTTATTTTCTTAAAGGAAGATTTTAATTATAAACATTTGCAGTAACTCATTTTAGCAATAAAATGTAATTCAGTTTATATAGCTAGTTCATTCAACATCAATTTCATCGTGAAGTACCTGATGTGATTATTTTGTTTCATGAAGTTTATTCTTCGCGACTTTGTGGACCTCATATTGTAAAGTTCTTTTTGCCCTTGTTTCTTCTCACTTTAAACCTTAGCTGTTGGTTGCCATTAAGGAGCCAATGGCGAGTACATATTTTAGCACGTACAAGACTTAAATGACACGCCCACCCTGTTTGTCTAAATTTTCTCAGTAACTAATAGTTGAAAACAAAAAACTACATTATTTGCGACGTTTCGGGTGTTCACACACCCATTTTCAAGCAATCAAAAACGTACAATGTTTTCCTAAATATATACAAGTTTAACAGTAACCATAGCTACAGCGTTGACCTATTAAATTCTCAGTATTTAGATTCTCTGTCTATCTGAATTATCATTTTGCTAGACATGAAATGTAAAATAAAAGGTTTTGTTAAAATAGCATACGATTCTCTTTTGATCCTTATAAGAAAGAATGGGTTACATTTTGTTTTAAGAAAGGATTTATGTGCGTTTCTCTCTGCGTAAGTTAGATTAGTCATTAGACAACCTTATAACTAATAGTTAGTAATATGAGTTGAAAACATTTTTTCCACATTTAGTATTTTTGTTACAATAAATTTTAGTAGTAATATATTTACGTCACTCTTTTAATGACCAACAAATGAAGCCGTTTTATGATTGATTAAGTATGCTATTAAGTGTTCTTGTGTGGACTCATCAAACGTTTTTTGCACGGCTTCTGCATAAGTCTTATTAAATCCTATTTGTAACGTAGTTGCTAGTAACCACTCTCTGGTGCATTATCGACTACTCCACGGTATCCTAACGATTAAATAATGTATCTTGATCTTTGTCCTGTAGAAATGCTTAATCATTTCTGTAGTAAAAGTGCGGGATCATTTGCAAAACCCATGGGAAATCTAAATACAGTAATTGCACTAATAAAAATTTCCAAATATGGTGATATTCGTGGCAACAATGTTTGGCACTAATTTTAAGGGGAAAGTGATTCGAGTGGCAAAGCTACTTTCATAGTCAAGTTCTACAAAAGAGAGTCTTTTCAGTTATTTTGGAGGTCATAACTTACGCAGAGACGCACATAAATCATTCCTTAAAACAAAATGTAACCTATTCTTTCTTGTAAGGATCAAAAAAGAATCATATGCTATTTTAACAAAACCTTTTATTTTACATTTCATGTCTAGCAAAATGATAATTCAGATAGACAGAGAATCTAAATACTGAGAATTTAATAGGTCAACGCTTACTGAATATTTATTAGCACGTAAAATGAAAAATGCAGGAAACATTGTCCAAAGGCTTTGCACGTCCAAAATGTAACGGAAAATAAACTTTCCTTTGCATTCTTGATGTTATAACTGACTGAAAAGTCAAGAAAAGTACCTCAGACTTTCATTAAAAAAACATGTATCCAATTGCTTTTTCGTAAGATTAAAAAAGAATCATTCAAATGGTAGCTTCAAATATTATTTTTTTTCTTTTTTCAGACCTTCCGTAAAACCTTTTTTTCTAATTGAATAATATTCTTAATATAAGCCTAATTACATTTTATATTCATTAGACTCATTAGACAACCACATATTGTTTAATGCAATACCTAATGCCTCATTGAATCATGGAAAATTAGAAATCAGAACCTGCTAAGTCACGTTAGCATACGTCAGTATTGAAAATAAACCAGAAAATAAACGGAAATGATATCAATGTACTTAACATCTTTAACTAGGCGTCCACTAATGAGTCAAGAAATTAATATATTCTGCTTAGTAATAGACAGGAAAAATTATGCACCTGTACATAGTATAAAAGAGGCTTGTTTCAAAAGTAGAAATCATACACAGCTAACCAAAAGCATCTGAAAAGACATTCGTGAAGCTTTAAAGTTAACTTTGCTTAAAATGAAGCTGCTAGTAGCAACATTGTTTGTAATGGAACTATATGGTAAGAACATGTTATTAAACGTTTTTTCTTGTGATGTTCAGAATTGCTTTTGCAAAAGAATTGTTACAATTCCTTAAAAGTATTTGAAAATATATAGTGGTAAGGTGTACAGGCTACATGCTATATCTTGATCATTTAGTCACCCTGGCCTTGCCATCTTATAATGAAAACGAGGGTGCTGCGATGGATGACATTTTGGAAGTAAATGGAGATAACCGTAAGTAAAACTTATTTCTTCAAGTTAAGGGAGGTACCTTATTGCAAAAGTAAATCAACGGGAATGCTAGACTTATGTTTTTTTTTTCAAAATTTTAAAAGCGCATTAACACTTGTCGTTGCTATTGATTCCATCTGTGTTACAAAAGGATAAAATACTAACAGATTAAAGGACAAGCCAAATTATTATAAAACCGTGACATCTTTTTATTTATAATCTTCGAATATTTAGAGTATTTGTATGGCGACGAGATTTTAACAGAAGAACAAAAGGAAGAATTCTCCCCAGATAAAACAAGTTCGGGTAGAAGTGAAAGGAAAAGACGTGGTTTAACAAGGAATGCTATAAGAGCTAGATGGCCGAACAAAGAAATGCACTATACAATCTCGAACGATTACAGTAAGGATATCAGTAGGATTTGTTGTAAAATTGAAGAAGTATTAGATGATGCCTAAAAATACAATTTTTTGACACTTATATTACTTCTGTTTCCAGCAAATTCACAAAAGGACACCATTAGAGCCGCCATAAGGTCAATCGCATCAAGATCGTGTGTACGTTTTACTGAACATGCCCTTGGAAGTGCTCCAAGAGATCATGTGGCTATTCGCTCAGGAACAGGGTAAATTGATTTTCTTAACTCATGATGATTTAACTAAATATTATTAGTGCATTGGTGTAAGTTTACTTATACTGATTTTTTAATACCAGCAAAATGTGTCAACAAATGTTAAAAAGATCGTTTTAATTAATTAATTTTTTTTCAAAAGGTGTTCATCATTTATTGGAAGAATCGGTGGAAGCCAGCAACTCTCTCTACGAAAAGACGGCTGCGTTTTTACTGGAACTATAATCCATGAAGTCCTGCATGCTCTTGGATTCTTTCACGAACAATCAAGAGCAGACCGAGATCAATTTGTTACAATCAATACTGTTAACATAGAAACAGACAGAGAAACTAATTTTGATAGAGCAGCGACGAATAGTTTAGGTGTCGAGTACGATCCTCAATCAGTGATGCATTACAGCAAGTAAGTTGTTACATGTTTATTTGAAATCCGTAACTAAACAATCACTTACGGTTCTATGTAAATAACAATGCGAATAATACGGTAATCTCTATAAACATTTTATGTACACTTTTTGTTTTTCAATAGTGGGTGGAATTGGAATAGGAAGGAAGCTTTTTTTGCGTTATTTATTGCGACAAATGTTGTGCATTTATCCATACTGTTTTTTTTTATTTTAGTCGCGCATTTTCTAATGGAAACGGTCCAACTATTGTTTGGAAACAAAACCCATCCTTAAGACTTGGTGGACGTGTTCTGACAGATAAAGACGTAGAACAGCTAAATTTATTTTACGAGTGTTCCAATCCTATAACAACCTCAACCACAACAAGATCAAGACCAACTACCACAACAACAACCAGGAGAACTACAACAACACGAAGAAGTACTTCATCAACCACCAGAAGTACAACATCAACAACTAGAGCCACTGCATCAACAACCCGCTCAACTCGAGGTAGGAACTGATAAATTTCTCGAGCATTGTTTTTTATGATGCGCATAGTGTACATGTAGACGAAATATGTAGGTAAAAAAGACTTTGGCGTCACATTAATATAGAGAACCGCTGTTCGATTAGTGTGACATCGGGAACGCCAGCGTTTTTCTCAACGCATAGCTTAACATACCTCCTTTCATTTATTTTTCAGCTTGCGGCGATATAGCAAGAGGATGTTTCCTGCTGGAAGGCCGAGAATCAATATTCTGCGGACGTTATGGACTTTCCTGTCCACGAACATGCAGTTTGTGTACTGGACCAGCCCGTGAGAGATGTCTCAATCTTCGTGATTCATATAGTAGTACATATTGTGCTGGACTCACACAATTTGGCAGTTGTCGATCAAGCCGTTCGGTAAAGAGTGCGTGTGCTCGAACCTGTTGTGATCGTGGTGAATACTTTCAAAATTGAGTGATGACAACTTTTCTTTCGTCGACTCGTATTAAAAATCGATGTATTTATAGATTTTTAACTTGCTAGTCATAAAATTGCATTTATGTTTCTTAGTTATGTTTTATACATTGGCTATTTAACAAATAATCTCTCCAGTGCAGACAACAATTATTTGTAAATTTCTTGTCTAAACCTCTCCACACTGTTTCACTAAAAGGCCTAAGATTTATGCGGTATTGGTTTTGAAAAGACATGTAAATTTACATAGTTTTTATTAAAATATTTAACTCTTTTTATTGAAAATTATGAATTATGAAAATGTATCATGACTATCGCTATTGACACGAGGCAGAATATTATTAGTTTATTTAAATTCCTGATCATTCTCTTTATTTATTTTATTCTATTTATATTTTTACAGAAATATACTATTACTACTTTATATTGTGTCGATTTTGTCACTTATTTTATTTAACACCTTTCTTATAGAAAATAAATTTTAGCCATATTTTCCCTAGTCGCGTATTTCACATTGCTAAGGAAAGTAGTGATGACTTTGAAACCATCGAATAAGGCTTTTTTAAATGAGCTACAAAACGAATGTTCATTTTTCGTATAACAATCTCTTCAAAAGAAAGAATTTTGAACTTTCGTTGCCTATGCTGTTAACAATTTCTTTTGCATTTGTGATAAAGGCGTGCGTAAATTTAGCAGCGACTTTTGGCTGTGCCATTAGAATTAAAAAATCCTATAGAGAGAGGTAATATGGAAATGAACTTTATAGATTACAGAGATGAAATCCATTTCTTTTGAATTACGTAACATGGATGGTAAATGCTGTAGTTTTATTATGAATCCAAAAAGATGTTTTGCCTAGAATTTAAAAAAGTAAAACACTGTGATCATAAAATATCTAATATATAGTCAATTAGTTTCCTGACTTTAATTGACATAAAACAAGAACCATAATTGTCAATAAAGATTTGTGTGTAACAGGATTACTAATTTTAGTACTTTACCTGTATTTCCCGACTGGAATACCATCAAATCGTATTCCTTAACGTCTTAATTCCAACAATGATATAATTACTTCTAGTTGTTCCCTCTGAAGTGGATAAAAAGAGATAAATAAAATAAAATACTGAGAATATACTCTCGTGTTTTGTATCAAAAATGATATTGTTAAAATTTTAGTATAGATTATTCACGAGTATTTCCTACTTACTTTGCAAGAAATAAACCTTTGCGATTGACGACTTTAGCGAGCAGACTACAAATAAGACTAATAAGAATTGAGAATTTATATAAAATTTTAAAAATTGGGAAACTGCAAAGCAGCTATCAAAGTCGGGAAGTTTCTACCAGTAGAAAAGAAATTTACAATATCAACAAGTAAAGCGTTAGAAAAAAGTTAAGTGTGTTAAATTTGTTCACGGAATTTAGTTTAATATAACACGTATTTTTATTTCTTTGCTGAAAATTCCCTCATTCTCACGAAATTGTTTGGAGTGATGTCAAATTCGTACTAAATACCCAGAGCCTGTCAAAACCACTCATCGTCATGGCTAGTAATTGTTGCTTTTTTGTTGCTTCTCAGGAGATTTAGAATTAGAGAAATGACATGTACAGTCACAGAATAAATAATCACGAAAGACGCAGTGTTAACTATTATCGCTTTAGCTTTTATGCAGAAAATAGACAAAAAGACTGATGCAGGAAAGGATGAAATATTATATTATCACTTATCATAAGGAAACACATGCAGCGGATACCCTACTTCCTTCAGGTATAGGATATTTATCCTTATTATAAGCCGCCCTATTGCTCTTGCTGGGTTTCTTCTAGGTTGAAGAACTAAAAATTTCATTAAAGTTTCACATTCTTGAAAAGCGCCTTGGATAAATGTAAAGCTGGAACAAGGATTAGCAGTACATAGTGATCGCGGTGTATTTGGTGCTGATGGTGACAACATCAGTGAATCTTCTACATACCTAACTCGTTTACGCATTAAAACTAAAGCACCTTTTAAACATACAATACAAATGAATATTGAGTGTGAACCACATTTTTATCACTTAAAATCCGTTAATTAAAAAAGATTCAATAAAGTCCAAAGCTATCAACTTTTCTAGTGCTGTCCAAGCAAGTTTCCCAACTCCATAGTATAAAAGCAAGGCATGTTATGAGTTTAAAACATTGATACAAAACACGAGAGTATATTCTCAGTATTTTATTTTATTTATCTCTTTTTATCCACTTCAGAGGGAACAACTAGAAGTAATTATATCATTGTTGGAATTAAGACGTTAAGGAATACGATTTGATGGTATTCCAGTCGGGAAATACAGGTAAAGTACTAAAATTAGTAATCCTGTTACACACAAATCTTTATTGACAATTATGGTTCTTGTTTTATGTCAATTAAAGTCAGGAAACTAATTGACTATGTATTAGATATTTTATGATCACAGTGTTTTACTTTTTTAAATTCTAGGCAAAACATCTTTTTGGATTCATAATAAAACTACAGCATTTACCATCCATGTTACGTAATTCAAAAGAAATGGATTTCATCTCTGTAATCTATAAAGTTCATTTCCATATTACCTCTCTCTATAGGATTTTTTAATTCTAATGGCACAGCCAAAAGTCGCTGCTAAATTTACGCACGCCTTTATCACAAATGCAAAAGAAATTGTTAACAGCATAGGCAACGAAAGTTCAAAATTCTTTCTTTTGAAGAGATTGTTATACGAAAAATGAACATTCGTTTTGTAGCTCATTTAAAAAAGCCTTATTCGATGGTTTCAAAGTCATCACTACTTTCCTTAGCAATGTGAAATACGCGACTAGGGAAAATATGGCTAAAATTTATTTTCTATAAGAAAGGTGTTAAATAAAATAAGTGACAAAATCGACACAATATAAAGTAGTAATAGTATATTTCTGTAAAAATATAAATAGAATAAAATAAATAAAGAGAATGATCAGGAATTTAAATAAACTAATAATATTCTGCCTCGTGTCAATAGCGATAGTCATGATACATTTTCATAATTCATAATTTTCAATAAAAAGAGTTAAATATTTTAATAAAAACTATGTAAATTTACATGTCTTTTCAAAACCAATACCGCATAAATCTTAGGCCTTTTAGTGAAACAGTGTGGAGAGGTTTAGACAAGAAATTTACAAATAATTGTTGTCTGCACTGGAGAGATTATTTGTTAAATAGCCAATGTATAAAACATAACTAAGAAACATAAATGCAATTTTATGACTAGCAAGTTAAAAATCTATAAATACATCGATTTTTAATACGAGTCGACGAAAGAAAAGTTGTCATCACTCAATTTTGAAAGTATTCACCACGATCACAACAGGTTCGAGCACACGCACTCTTTACCGAACGGCTTGATCGACAACTGCCAAATTGTGTGAGTCCAGCACAATATGTACTACTATATGAATCACGAAGATTGAGACATCTCTCACGGGCTGGTCCAGTACACAAACTGCATGTTCGTGGACAGGAAAGTCCATAACGTCCGCAGAATATTGATTCTCGGCCTTCCAGCAGGAAACATCCTCTTGCTATATCGCCGCAAGCTGAAAAATAAATGAAAGGAGGTATGTTAAGCTATGCGTTGAGAAAAACGCTGGCGTTCCCGATGTCACACTAATCGAACAGCGGTTCTCTATATTAATGTGACGCCAAAGTCTTTTTTACCTACATATTTCGTCTACATGTACACTATGCGCATCATAAAAAACAATGCTCGAGAAATTTATCAGTTCCTACCTCGAGTTGAGCGGGTTGTTGATGCAGTGGCTCTAGTTGTTGATGTTGTACTTCTGGTGGTTGATGAAGTACTTCTTCGTGTTGTTGTAGTTCTCCTGGTTGTTGTTGTGGTAGTTGGTCTTGATCTTGTTGTGGTTGAGGTTGTTATAGGATTGGAACACTCGTAAAATAAATTTAGCTGTTCTACGTCTTTATCTGTCAGAACACGTCCACCAAGTCTTAAGGATGGGTTTTGTTTCCAAACAATAGTTGGACCGTTTCCATTAGAAAATGCGCGACTAAAATAAAAAAAACAGTATGGATAAATGCACAACATTTGTCGCAATAAATAACGCAAAAAAAGCTTCCTTCCTATTCCAATTCCACCCACTATTGAAAAACAAAAAGTGTACATAAAATGTTTATAGAGATTACCGTATTATTCGCATTGTTATTTACATAGAACCGTAAGTGATTGTTTAGTTACGGATTTCAAATAAACATGTAACAACTTACTTGCTGTAATGCATCACTGATTGAGGATCGTACTCGACACCTAAACTATTCGTCGCTGCTCTATCAAAATTAGTTTCTCTGTCTGTTTCTATGTTAACAGTATTGATTGTAACAAATTGATCTCGGTCTGCTCTTGATTGTTCGTGAAAGAATCCAAGAGCATGCAGGACTTCATGGATTATAGTTCCAGTAAAAACGCAGCCGTCTTTTCGTAGAGAGAGTTGCTGGCTTCCACCGATTCTTCCAATAAATGATGAACACCTTTTGAAAAAAAATTAATTAATTAAAACGATCTTTTTAACATTTGTTGACACATTTTGCTGGTATTAAAAAATCAGTATAAGTAAACTTACACCAATGCACTAATAATATTTAGTTAAATCATCATGAGTTAAGAAAATCAATTTACCCTGTTCCTGAGCGAATAGCCACATGATCTCTTGGAGCACTTCCAAGGGCATGTTCAGTAAAACGTACACACGATCTTGATGCGATTGACCTTATGGCGGCTCTAATGGTGTCCTTTTGTGAATTTGCTGGAAACAGAAGTAATATAAGTGTCAAAAAATTGTATTTTTAGGCATCATCTAATACTTCTTCAATTTTACAACAAATTCTACTGATATCCTTACTGTAATCGTTCGAGATTGTATAGTGCATTTCTTTGTTCGGCCATCTAGCTCTTATAGCATTCCTTGTTAAACCACGTCTTTTCCTTTCAATTCTACCCGAACTTGTTTTATCTGGGGAGAATTCTTCCTTTTGTTCTTCTGTTAAAATCTCGTCGCCATACAAATACTCTAAATATTCGAAGATTATAAATAAAAAGATGTCACGGTTTTATAATAATTTGGCTCGTCCTTTAATCTGTTAGTATTTTATCCTTTTGTAACACAGATGGAATCAATAGCAACGACAAGTGTTAATGCGCTTTTAAAATTTTGAAAAAAAAAACATAAGTCTAGCATTCCCGTTGATTTATTTTTGCAATAAGGTACCTCCCTTAACTTGAAGAAATAAGTTTTACTTACGGTTATCTCCATTTACTTCCAAAATGTCATCCATCGCAGCACCCTCTTTTTCATTATAAGATGGCAAGGCCAGGGTGACTAAATGATCAAGATATAGCATGTAACTATATAGTTTCAACTACTTGTAAGGAACTGTAACAAATTCTTTTGCAAAAGCAATTCTAAACATCACAAAAAAATCGTTTAGTAACTTGTTCTTACCATATAGTTCCATTACAAACAATGTTGCTACTAGCAGCTTCATTTTAAGCAAAGTTAACTTTAAAGCTTCACGAATGTCTTTTCAGATGCTTTTGGTTAGCTGTGTATGATTTCTACTTTTGAAACAAGCCTCTTTTATACTATGTACAGGTGCATAATTTTTCCTGTCTATTACTAAGCAGAATATATTAATTTCTTGACTCATTAGTGAACGCCTAGTTAAAGATGTTAAGTACATTGATATCATTTCCGTTTATTTTCTGGTTTATTTTCAATACTGACGTATGCTAACGTGACTTAGCAGGTTCTGATTTCTAATTTTCCATGATTCAATGAGGCATTAGGTATTGCATTAAACAATATGTGGTTGTCTAATGAGTCTAATGAATATAAAATGTAATTAGGCTTATATTAAGTATATTATTTAATTAGAAAACAAGCTTTTACGAAAAGTCTGAAAAAAAAATTACATTTGAAGCTACCATTTGAATGATTCTTTTCTATTCTTACGAAAAAGCCAGTAGTTACGTGATTTTTTAATGAAAGTTTGATATACTTTTCTTGATTTCTTTGTAAGTTATGACCTCAAGAATAGACATGAAAGTTTATTTCCCGTTAAACCTTGGACGTGAAAAACGTTTAGACAATGCTTTCTGCATTTTCATTTTACGTGCCAATAAATATTTAGTAAGCGTTGACCTATTAGATTGTCAGTATTTAGATTCTCTTTTTTTCTAAATTATCATTTTGCTAGACATGAAATGTAAAATAAGAAAGTGTTGTTAAAATAGCATTCCCTTTTAATCCTTATGAAAATGGTATGGGTTACATCTTGTGTTAATAAAAGATTTATGTGCGTTTCTTGATTTCTGCGAGAGTTATAACGTCCAGACTGAAAAAAAAAACTCTCTTTCTATAGAACTTGGCTATGAAATACGTTTGGGCACTCGCATCACTTTCGCTGTAAAATTAATACCAGAAATCGTTGCCACAAAGACTACCATATTTGGAAATTTTTATTAGTGCGATTTTTGTATTTAGATTTCCCATGGGTTTGGCACATGATCCCGCACTTTCTTTGCAGAAATGATGATGCATTTCTACAGGACAAAGCATCAATTTTACAACAATGCGTCATATTAACTTAACTGGGCAGATTGTGTTATGCCAAACCAATTGGGTTTTATATTCCGTTTTTTGGTTGATTTGAGAATCTTAGTCATTTCTCCTTATATTAATCGATTTGAATTTTGGATAATGAGTTTAACAAAGTTTGTCTAAATCGTGTTCATATGCTTCTGGGCCTCATCGTCAATAGTGAATCAAATAGTTCGCGAGTTTAAGCTATAAAAATGTAATTTTAGGTTTCTTCATGAAAAGGGATTGAAAAATTGAGAGACATAATAACTCTGCCTTCTCAGTCAGTAATAAAAAATTGATCACATACTGTTTTATTACTTATAGTTAGTGCTATATGGTGCTCTTAAACAAGGTAGTGCAATCACGTGACGAGATTTTTTATTTAATATTTTATAGTTGTTTATCAGAGTAGAGTAGTCGATAATTCACGAGGGAGTAGTTACTAGCCACTTCCTGACAATTAGGGGTTTAATAGGACTTATGCAGAAGCCGTGCAAGAAACGTTTTATGAGTCCATACAAGAATACTTGATCAATTATAAAACGCTGTCATTTGTTCGTCATTAAAAGAGTGACGCAAATAAAGAACTACTAAGATTTTTCCATATTGAAACAAAAATACTAAATGTGGAAAAATAATACTGCAGTAACTGAGAAAGTTTAGACAAACAGGGCGGGCGTGTAATTTTAGCCTTGTAGGTGCTCCATTAAGCAAAGTTTAAGACCAAACTATAAGAGATAGTTCTATTTACCATAAAAGTTAAAATGATAAAAACAATATAACAGCATTTTGATCCATTTAGGTCGTCTTCTCAATGTTTAGACAAAGCGTCTGAAATATTTACTCGCCATTGGCTGCTCAATGACAATCAATAGCTAAGAATTTTTTAGAACTATGTGCAGGTTTAGTGTTAGACGAAACATTGCATTAAACAATATCTGGGCGTGTAATGAGTATAAATGTAATTAAGCTTATATTAATTATAATATTCAATTAAAAAATAGCTTTTACAGAACATTTAAAAAAGAAGAAAAAAAGAAATTTGGAGGTACCATTTGAATGATTCTTTTTGAGTCTTACGAAGTCACGTGTTTTTCCTAATGAAAGTTTTGTGTATGTATCTTGATTTCTCATTAAGTTATGACGTCAAGAATGGAAAGGAAATAATTTCTTCCGTTAGAATTGAATGTGCAAGACGTGTGGACAAAGGTTCTTGCATTTTCTATTTTACGTTCCAATTAATATTGAGTAAGCGTTGACGTATTAAATTCTCAGTATTCAGCTTCTCCGTGTATCTGAGTTATCATGTTGCTGTTGATAAGAAAGTTTGGTTAATAATACTCGAATAGACATGAAAATGAAGAAAAAGTGATGGTAAAATAATATGCGATTCGCATTTGATCCTAATAGTAATGGAACGGGCTACATTTTCTTTTAATAAAAGATTTATGTGCAATTATTGATTTCTCATGTTATGACTTCTGGAATAAAAAAATCTTGGACTGTGCGAGAGGTTTGGCGACTCGAATGAACATCCCCTTTCCTGCTTAAAATTAATGTCAAGCATTCTTACTACAAAGACTACCATATTTGGAGAATTTTATTATTGTTAATTATGGTATTTAGATTTCTGATGGGTTTTCTAATGATCTTGCACGTTCACCACAGAAATGATTATGCATTTCTACAGGACCAAGCGTCAATTTTACAACAATGCGTCATATTAATTAAAATTGATCAGATTGTGTTATTAAGCCAAATCAATTAGCTTTCATATTCCGCTTTTGGTTGACGTGAAAATCTCAGTCATGTGTCATTGTATTCATCAATTTGAATTGTGGACAATGAGTTTAACAAAGTTTGTGTAAACGCAGTAAAAAAATAACGGCAAGTATTTGCTGACCCTTGTTGATCCCTGTATTCATATGTTTCTTGTCCCTTCATCAATAATGAATAAAATAGTTCGCCAGATATGACTAACAAATTTAAGGGATGAAAACGCATCTTTAGGCCCCTTCGTAAAAAGGGCTAAGAAGGTTGTGAGACAGTTCAGCTTTTCATTTTCTTCAGTCAATGGTAAAACTGAGCATATACTGTTTCGTTATTCACATATGGTTACGCGATAGTGATAGTGCTTAAAACAAGTTACGTAATTAGAGGTTCAGAAATCGGCATATTATAGACAATTACAAGAATTTAAATTGGGAATATTAAATACACTTCGTAGCACACTTAATCAATCGTAGAACGGTATCATCCATATGTGGTTAAGGTGTGACGCAAATATAAAACTACTAAGATTTTGTCAGATTAGAAACAGACATACTAAATATGGAAAAAAAACTAACTTGAAACTTCCATCTTAAAGCAGTCCATGTGTTTTAATTAATTTTCGATTCCTGCTGCAAGTAACTGAGAAAATTTAGACGAACTATCGGCATGTAATTTTACCCGTCCCTGTGTTTCATAAACAATAACTTGATGAAATCCTTGTAATAAAAATATGACGGATCGTTCTATTTACCAGATGGTGAGTTAAAATGATAAGCAACATAACAATATATCTATATCACCTTCTCATTGTTTGCACCAAATTTGTGGCCAATGGATCTTTAGGAATTATCAAAAGCCAAAGACTCTTAAGAACTATGTGCAGATTTAAATTTGAATGATGCAAAGGCAAAAAGAATTTTACAATATAATGCAGAGGGTAGGAAAGTAGCCTAGAATAGACAATATAAGGGGAAATGTTGACGGGAATATAGATGCTAATTCTTTGCAGTTATATTTTTTTTGATTGCGAGTTTGGTCGAAAAAAAAAATGTTTCACAGTTTTTTTCTGTTTATCTGTGTTTTTCATAGATACCTCATAAATTATGTTCCACAAAATGTCTATTAATATAATTAATAAGTAATGTCATTTTCATAAAAAGTAAGAAATAATGAGACACCAATTTATATCAGATTTCCCATTGCAAATATCAGTGAGTCATGATGTTCAACGGATGTAATGAAGAATTCAATGGAATCGATGGAAGTTGCATTTGTGTAGTTATAACAATTATGGTACTTTTCACGTCGTGACTTCGACAACTCTTCTGTTGAGATCTATCGGTGCATATCATCGTGTAGCGTATTTTCTGTCAGGGCCGTCGACAAAGAAATAAAAGAGAATTGGCCATATTTTAGTCTAAATCTTAGAATTCACATTCTAGACTGCCCAAAAATGTACTTTTTTTCTCGTTGTGTATAACTTAACCTAACCGAAATTTGTAATACTAGTCGGTGGCCCGTGGAAAAATCCACGGGTTCGCCCGTCCTTTTTATAGCGCATTGCGTGCGACGCGCTACTTTGCACCATTTGTACCATTTTGCGTGACAGACAGACGCATACGGGTATTACAATATAGATTTAAGCATTTTAGAGTTCTTGTTTTAAATAAAAATATGAAACAGTAACGTAATAATATAGTAAAAAAATTGCGCTTCTTGTTGACAATTTTGATAACAATATTGATGACAATGTTGACAATATCCACTTTATAAGCTTACGACTCGCATATCAGCCATGATCACAATAATTAAAAATCTTTAAGTTGTAAATTTACAAAAAAATACATCTTTAATGATACTATCTTTTTGATTTCGCAAGCAGACAATACGGATTTTTAGTCATAATGATTGGCTTAGCGCTCTTAATGACGGGCTGATATGAAGCAGTATTGCCCGTCGTCACGAAAAACGGTAGCTTAAAATGTAAACAAGGACAAAAAACAAAATTTCAAAAAGCATTGGAAACGATACATTTATCAATAAAAACATTTTATAGGATAGAAACAACAACAATGCCAAGTTTTATTGTTGAAGTACCCAGATTTAGCGTCAATAAATCTGTCTGAAAGCTTCTACGACATAGCTAGTTACCTACCTAGCTAAATTGTCTATGAAATTAGGTGATTAAATATCTAGTTTTATCCAAAACGAATTTTTCTGTTCTTAAACAGGGCCATTTTAAATTCTTACCTCGAGTGAAGTGAATTGTATTATTATAAAAACACTAAACCGAAATTCTTATTTTTTATGTTTATCCAACTTAAACGGTTACTAAATACAATAAGAACCAATTGCCCCGTGCTGTACCGAAAATATCGCCGTTAGTCATTGCACAGACAAACACTGTCGGCACTTGACGAAGGGCGATATTTTGCGGTACAATCAGAGGCAATGGGTTATAATTGATTAATACACGCCCTTCTCTCTTAATCACACTGGAGGGGTTTAATAGAGAGAGGCGTTTGAAAGGGAAAGAGCGTTTATATCATATTTTTTGTTTTAGAGGGGCGTTTATTAGAGCGGGACGTTTAAAAGAGAGAGGGCTTTTATTGGATAAAAAACGGTATAAGAATGCCAACTTAAAATGTTTCTTTTATCTCAAACACTCACACGGCTTGAAGCATGGACTATCGCGTTGACATAAACACTTTCTTATTGGAATTTTTTTCCATATTTAGACATTCTCTTTATTAAAGCGATATCTTAGTAGTTCAGTATTGCGTCCAATTTCTATTGACATACGCATTGATTACGTGTGGATGTAAAGCCACATCCATGACGGTTTGGTAAGTGTGTCATGTTATTGGTCAATTAAATCCTTGCATGTGGCTATAATACTTTCCTTATATGACTTCCGCATACGTGCTATTAAATGCTAATTGGTAGGTCCATAATTACTTTAGCAATCATGTCTTATTGTCTACTACTGTATGTTGCAGTCGAAAAATACAACATTAAAAAAATTGAAGACTATTTAGCTTTTATATTTATATTTGTTCTCTATTCTCGAAAAAAAAAGAGAGAAATTAATTTATTTACCTGACCAACTCAACGCACAATAAAAACTGTGGTGATTCTGATGACAAAACGAGAAAATGGTACTACTGGTAGGAAAATAATTGCGCGCAAAATTTTTCAAGATCTCCAAGAATTGAAATTAACCATGAAGGTAACAATTAACGAAGTGCCAAGTTCAATTTTTTAATTTCTGATGACAAAAAGCAGAATATGGGAATTCCGTCATAATTTATATTGGAATGTGTTGATTGGGATAAATTTCATTGAAATGAGCTTATAACAAAATATACATGTATCTCTGAATCACAAGAATCTGCTAAAATAGTAATCTAACGTTTTCTACACTTTTTTATTCGTTCAATGGTATGGAATTAAAGAATCATTGCTAAATGTATTGATATCAAATTTGATGTTAAAAAAATATTATCCTAATTGTGTCTACTCGTGCGTCTGTTTCCATTGAGTAGGTAAAGTAAGATATCAGAGGATTTAATACGTCATTCGAAACAAAATGCCTGTTCGCACACTTACACACATATAATTAAAATATGGGAAACATTGTCTTCCAAAGCATTTTTTGTCCTTTTCAAAGATCGAAACTTCCTACGAAATTAAGAAACGCACACAAACTTTCCATTTAATCATGATGTGACCAATGTTGTAATTGTAAGAATCAAGAAGGAATCCTTTGAATGATGTACATAAAATTATTGCTTATAATATTTTGGACTTTCCATAATAGCTACTGCGTTGTGAATGAATACTATTTTACTAATTAGACATCATTTCTTGATGCAGATAGCACCAAATCATAGCAACTGAGAAATCAGAATATGTTATGTCACGCGTACAAGCTTAGTATCGAGATGAAAGAAGAAGATGAAAGAAATTAACCTCAAAGCATTTACCATTCCTAGTTAAGTGTTCTTCAAGAACACAATTTGCATTACATTATCTGTGTGTTGGTGCCTAATTATTCTTGGTGCAGGAGTAGAAATCATGCATATATAATCAAAAGCATCTTAGAATGCAGCTTAGAAACTTAAAGGTTATATCTGCTGAAAATAAAGCTGCTAGTTTTATCAATAAGTGAATTCCTTTTCCAAGATATCACACTGCGTCACACTACGCTGACGGCAACAATTTTAGGCTCTCCACATCTGACGTTTAGAATTATATTTTGGAAATAAAAGAAATTATCTTTATTTTTAATGAGAACCCTTCAAAAGGACCGAAACATCAGCGCCATTGCAAATTAAAAGATTTGCAAATATTGTGATCATGACTCAAGTATGAGCTGAAAGCGAAATGAAACGGACATGTCACACACATTGAGTCCTTTCGTTTTAAAATACCTTATACGTAATGCTTTATTACTTAAATAACAAAATAGGACAAGGCTGGGCTTCTGATTTAAGGCACGTAAACTTCAATTAGTACTACTCAATGTGGTTAGTTTAATTAACATAACGCATTGTTATAAAACTAATACCTAGTCCTGTAAAATGCATAATCATTTCTGTGGTAAACGTACAGGATCACAAATAAGAAATCTAAATGTCATTAACGCCACTAATAAAATTTCCCAAATATGGTAGCCTTGATGTGTGTCTGCGATTTCTATTCCCCTGTTCAAACAATAGTATGAAGACGTAGCAACAAAGTTTTGCAGTACTTTTTAGCAAGATGGCGAAAAAACATTTCTATTCTTGCCTAATCGGGCGTTAGCAACAAAAGTGGTTAAAATAATAATTTAGATAGATAAAGAATCCAAATGCATCAGTCATGCATCAGTCATTGCAGGTGGAATATTTACTGGCACGTACAATAATAATACATGTTCCTACATGACCAAACATTTTGTGCAGCCAAGAATTCTATAAAGAGAAAACCTTTCCTTTCCTTTCAAAAGGTCATAACCTATTAAGAAATAAGGAAATACACACAATCCGTTTACTAAAGCTACGTGTGACCAATCCCATTGTGTTAGAAAGAAAAGTGAAATCATTTAAATTTTATTTTAACACACGTTTCTTTTAACTTTTTAGATTTTCTTAAATAGATACTTATTGAATAAAATGATTAAAATAAGTCTACTTACACTTTGTGCTTATTAGATGTCCAGAAACATTATAAAGCAATAATTAATGTCTCATTAAATCCTGTCAGATGGGAAATCAGAACCTGCTAAGTCACGTTTGCATACGTCAGTGTTATAATAAAACATAAATAATACCATGAACATTCACTAATGTGCAATGAAATTAATACAAGTTGCTTACCAATCTACAGGAAGGACTATGTACTAGACAAAGTATAAAGTAAATATTGTCAAACGTAC
>JASGCC010000074.1:1222568-1232568 GCA_030067915.1 Hydractinia echinata | reverse complement strand
TGTCTGTCTGTCTGTCTGTCTGTCTGTCTGTCTGTCTGTCTGTCTGTCTGTCTGTCTGTCTGTCTGTCTGTCTGTCTGTCTGTCTGTTTCAGCGTCATTGCATTAATCTGCGTTTACACTTACGCATTTCACGGATTCAAAGAAAGTATTCGGATTCAAACGAAAACGGAATTTTTTATTCGCTTTCATGACACTCGTGTGCCAAAAGATATAAATTTTTAAATTCTCACCTTCGCATTATACCGAAGTTATTTAGATGTGTGCGTTTTTGTCGGTTTACATCAGAAAATTTATGCGGATTCATGTCTCATCGTTTTTTACTGAACCGCATAAAATTTAAAAAATCTAGCATAAACACAATAAATAAGCGATCATGTGATTAGCCTGTGTCAGGTTTTTTTTCCTCCAATCGAATTCGTAATAGAAGTAAAATTGCCTGCGCAGCAACATGTGCAACATGGCCCGAAATTTAAAAAAGCTGCATTGTTTAATTGGCATCAAAATTTAGATAAAAATTTTCATCAGAAACCAAAACATAGAAAGAGATACATATTTACATTACACGACTACAATATTATAAAAAATGATAAGAACACTAGAAGTTTTAAGGGTGCTGGCACTTTTTAGAAAATTTACATCGTTTTTGGTCTTTTTAAAATGTGCTGCTGACCCCTTAAAACATTCAGTGATTCTTATAATAATGATCTATGGGAAGGATCCTAATATTCCTGGACGACTTTCTCACTGTTTTTTTTTTCATTTCTCTCTGTCTCTCTGGCTTTCTCTCTCTGTCTCTTTTTCACTCTTCCTTCCTTCCTTCCTTCCTTTCTTTCTTTTTTTCTCTTTCTTTCTTTCTTTTTTTTAGTAGGAAAATTATTGAGGGGGGCTGTGCCCCCCTGCCCCCCCCCCGGCGGTTACGGCACTGATGTTTACACCAGACGGCAAATTTCGCGTCCCCATAAATAATTATATGCTTTGGTAATACATCAGTTTCACAAATTTTCTATTTATTACATTTCTCTTACCAATAATCACAGAGAACTTAGCAATGTTTACAATTAAACACTAGAGACTTACTGCTGATGTCAAATTGGTCTTTATTTGAATTTTTGAGTCCATACATGCCTCAACAAGAACTATTCCATAATACTTGCGTTCTTAAAAGCTCTATTTACATATTTAAACACAATCTATTCCCATTCAGGTGTTGTTGTTCTTTGTGACGCATTGCATGGTCTGCTATTACCTGACCTCCAACTTAACCGAACGTACTAATATCAACCACTGAAAAATGTTCTCTGTTTTTTCTGTTTTTTCTAGCTTTATTCGCATGAAAATATTGAATGCGAGCTTTCTTAAAAATAGCAACCTCGTTCCCAGAATGCAAAAATGGCACGAACAAAATTTAGATAACCAAGACTAAAGGGGTTTTGACTTATAGAGTGAAGAAAAAGACCCTTTTAAATTTGAATTTTTCCCGCTGTATAGTAGCAGAAGGAAAAAAATAATACGCGTCAAAAGTAAATTGTGCTTTTGATTTGATAATCAGCTACATTACTTATTCCTTTCCCTTTTTTTCTTTTAGATTTTGTGACTAAATAACCTAACTTAGTAGCTACCTGTTATAATTAAAATCAACAGTTAGGTTTGGGAGTAGTAACAACAGTATGTGGATTGAGATTTTTTTAGTAATGCTGGTAGATTTGTATTACATCGCGCTGACAATAACCAAGGCTTACTATGAGTTATTATGGGCCACATACCAGATATTCCTCAGATGGTTGGGCTGCCAGATCGAGGCCTTCATCCCAGTTGATTTGCCACATGAAGGCCAGGTAGGTTTATTTTTATATTTCTTTGCTAGGAGCAGACATACAGGAAGGTTTGCTTGTTCACGACACACTCAAATCCATCTTCAAGTAAGCAATAGGCGTTGCAACAATGCTACTAGGCAGCTTGGCGAAGTGTTAATTCAATAAGGAATCTGTTGCATCTCATTCCAAATAATTAAAACCTATTTCTCTTATGATTTTTTTATGAATGATATTTTCTTTAATTTCAGTTTGAAGCACTAAGTCCCATGACTAGTATGTCCTGTGTTGTGTTAAGTAAATTATTTCTTAATTATGGAGAAAATTTAAAAGTCTTAAATTTAAAAGAAAACTAAAAGTCAGGACAACACAGACTTGATTTGCTGATCTTACCACCACAGATTAATTATAGGACAAGCATAAGTTTGTCATTTTGTTTTGTTTATAATTATTTTAACGTCTATTTTTGTAAGTGGATAAATGAGTGTCCCAAAGTTTTGATGAGGCAGAAGAGCGACAAAAAAAGCGATAGAAAAGGTATTTTGATGAAGTCAGCATCAAATAAAATACTTTTATGAAACTGTTAACCCGTTTAGACATTAAAACACAAATTATTTTTTAATTTTCTTCTGCCTAAGTGGATTTTTTCACGGGCTTATCAACTAGTAAGCTATCAATACGATTATGATGGAGGCGTGTTCCCTCCAACGTAGATCAGTTTGTTGTTTAGAACTAGTTACCTACTCAAAATGACGCGACATCTAACTACACAATCCCAACGTTTAAACTGAAGAAGAAAAATTAAACAGTATTTCCTCAGATCTTTTATTTATTTTTACATAAAAAAACTAAAAAAAACTAGCGTCCGAGGTAAATTAACAACCAAAAATCCTGATATCGTGTATAAACATTATTTGCGTAAAATTTTCGCATTTCTACGTCAAGTCATATGTGCGCAAAATATTTCTAGTTACTTGCACTGTAAATTATAATAATAAAAAAATTAAATTGATACAATAATCATTCAGTTTTATATAACTGCCTCAATCGTGAACAAAAACACAGATAAAAATGATGTGATGTTACTTCAACACTTTTTGTTAGAAGCACATTTATCGGTCTATATTAAAAGCTTTAGCCTTGTGTCTTCTACTGATGCATTTACAAATAAATTCTTCAACAAGTGTAGCAATTGTATTAAGTTGTTTCAGCTGGTTTTGTTCTATTTCTTTTAAGCATCAATGATGAATTAACGATTGAGTGTTGCATGCTATTCATACTTTTATAACACGAATCTTTCCACCACCAGCCTTCACGATTTTCAGGGCATGTTTGATTCTCATGCGTTCTGAAGTATACATTTTTTCTTTCACTTAACGAAAAGCATGGCCATTCTGCAATTTGATTTTCACATTTAAACGGTTCGACGCTGAGAGCATATTTCTCTGCCTCATTTGCAATTATAAAGTTTGAATACAATTCAATATGCATGTAACCTGATATCAAAACGCCTTTTAGGTAAAACAAATGGTTGCCGGTTTCTGCTAACTGTTGTAGCTTTTCAAGACCGAGCCAAAACTCCCCATCAATGTCACCAAACCCCTCTTTGTAATCGTTCCAATGTTTGTTGAAATCGACAGACTTGTCAAATCTGTTCTGGAATTTTATCCATCCTCCACCTTCTGTTTCCATGTCGCAAAAAACTTTTGTCAATTTTCCATTGATATTGATTTCATACACGCCACTCTTATTGAATCCTGCTTCAAGCCATTCGATGCAATCTCGTTTTACCGAACAGTTGCAACGACATCCGTTTTCATCAAACGAACTTCATAGTAACTTGAATTTTCATCTGTTGTCAATAAGGTTCTGTTATAATTTGTGTGGTTAAACAGTTCGCACGTCACCTCATCACTATTTCGGATAGCATTGAAAGAAACACAGTAACCTTTATAAAGACAATGATCCATGCACTGATCTTCATTTTGAACATCAACAGTCTCAACTGCAGTTGCATTTTTTTCTCAACTGGTTGCCAATTAATTCCACCATAATATCATCTTCGTCACGATAACAAGTGAACTGTATCGCAACCGATGATGTAAAACAGAATAGCAGAACGAAACCAAACATTTCCCTGTTTTCTCTGAAAGGATAATTATATTTTATTGTTATGATGATTAAAATGATTTTCAAAAGTTAATGTAATAGTATAGATACTTTCTTCTATCTATCTATCTATCATTAATGCGTATTCTGTAACCAAAATAGTATGAGTAGCGTTTCTGATATGATTCATTGATGGCTAATCTACACGAAATATATGCCATATTTTTATTGTCTACCGACAAAGGAGTGTGATCTATTGCTTTCTCAAAAAATGAGCACTTGTCAAGAAATTTATTCCAAAATTTTCTTCTCAAATAAATCATAATTTTAAATCTGTATTCTTTTTTCTTTATTATTTTAAACAATAGAACATTGATATGTAAAAACCATATTCTTATAGTAAAAGTGTGTATTCTTACTTGACTCTTTGGGGTTCCTTTCTGCATTTTCTGAAGTTGTTATTACAAGTGGTTCTTAGCTCTTAAGTACAATTTAGTCAAAGCTCAATGCAAGTTAGAAAAATTGATAAAACCTTACGGTGTCACTGTAAACACATAAAGTTACAAATCAAATGTTGCTCAAATTTTGCTCATGGCTTGCTTTAGTTATTTTTTGAGCCTTTTTCAGCCTCATTTTTTATATATTGTTGCTAAAAAGAACACAACTTAATAATTTTAGCCTTTTCATTGCTGATGCAGGTTTATAATTATGTTCATAAACAATCACGCCAACATGAATATTATTTCACAGTAGGTGAGAAAGAAACTATTGTAAGCGAAAACAATTACCCTTCGCTTGGATAGAGACATACAAGAAAATTTACATTCTGGATTGTTCTTATTTCTTTAGGAAATTTTGACTCGGTTTGTTCTTAGTTTTAAAAAAAATGATGTAAGCCATACTATGTTTTTTTTTTCTTATTATTTTTAGGCAAAATTTCGTGTTTTTGTAAAATTGTTCTTTTAACAAAAGCGTGTGATCGTGTATTTGTACAAATGCACATGAAAAATTAATGCACACAATTTATCATTCAACAAGCTTTATTTGCCGCGTTGCATAAAATATTTAAAATTTCATCATGCAATACAACTACGTCACGTTTCGCTGCTGCTCCTAAGATACCCATAGCTACCTTATAGAATACATACCGTAAAAAATACGTTAAAACAATGGACATTAATAATTGATAGTCACAATAATGAAGTCAATGAGAAAAAAACTTTTAATAGACACACCCTTTTGCTATAATTTTTTTACACGAAAAAGGGGTCTGGGGATTAATAAGAATAGACCATAGAATTTTATTCATTTTTTATGAAATAATCCTAAAACTTATAAACAAGATATCAAATTAAAAGTGATGGTACATGTGTATAATATCATTCAGCTGTGTTACAATGTTTGGATGTCACACAGGCAGAATATAGGAACTGATTATGTTAATTTTTATAAGAAAAATCTTATAAGAACAACGAGGCTAGAATTGCCTCAAATATAAGAACAAAATATGACAATTTCAAGCTGTGCGAGTGAAAT
This sequence comes from Hydractinia echinata, assembly GCA_030067915.1. NCBI lineage: Eukaryota > Metazoa > Cnidaria > Hydrozoa > Anthoathecata > Hydractiniidae > Hydractinia > Hydractinia echinata. The sequence continues at coordinate 1,227,112 of JASGCC010000074.1, read as the reverse complement.
AAAAACAAACGAACATCTCAGCTTTGATGTTATATTTTTCTGGTTATTAAGAAAAAAAGTCCAGACATGTATTTATATATTTCGGCGGTGTGTTACATCTGTGCGACTGTTTTAAATTACATCATTAGAAAAAGTATGTACTACAAAATTAGTAAAATTTCTGAAAATATATGAACAACACGAGAACAATTCCAGGCTGAACATATGAAAAATAAGAAAACATCAAGCTGGAACCCAATTTTCTGGTGATCAAAAAAATAAAAATATATATTAAAAAAAGCATTTTAAAACATAAAAATTTCAAACTTCCCTATTTTTATCTATTTACATGTAATCCCGGGAAGGTAATTCTAAAAGAGGCTAGTAGCTAGCGTTCTGTAATGCCTTACAGTGATAACTCATGCCACTTTTTCTTGATCAAAGAGCTCCATATCCAAATAACAATGCTTTGGTCGTTACTATATATAAATGAGGGGCAAAAGTATGAGACTCCTGGTCTCTTCAACACTTTCAACGTTCTTACAAATAAACATGCAATATGGTAAAGGCCTGACCAGACTGTATTTTATCACTGTAATAGCAATATTAAGGTGATGCAACAGCTTCGTAATATTCTTATAGCATATACAGAAGAAAGTAAGTAGAAGTCTTTACCTGTGAAAAAGATTATGCAACATGATGCATCAAATGTGTAGCTTTCAGAAAATTTTCAACCTTTCTCATCAATCTACGAACGTGTTCTGTTTTAAGAATTACTTTTCCATGGTGGTATTAAAGCAAAAAACATATCAAATGTTTTATAGAAGCATTACGCAGACACCATGAAATGACGTCAGCATACAATTTATGATGGAGAAGTCAATAGTAGCAGTATTGAAAAATATTGAAGCAAAGAAACTACTAATATTTTATAAAAGTACCTCCATAAGTATAGCGATACTTCAATAGCGGTGTATTATTCATGATGGCGATAAAATAAATATATGCCGATGAATTGTGGTCTCACATTCCAGTTCTTAGCACGAAAAAATGTAACTGTCTAAGAACATGAAAAAGAAAACAGTATGTCTTTCTTCTTATAAAAATATGTCAGCCTAAAGATTTTAGGAGTCTGCGCAGCGAGAAAGTTCAACGAACCTTGCTTTTTTACATACTTTGACAGGACTAATTTTCGAGAATTTTATTCGTGCTTTTGTGACGACCTATTTTCGCAATGAATAGATAATGGATAAAGTTTGGTGTGACGTAAAGTTTGGTTTTACATCGAGAAAAATAGACATGTGCACGCACAGGCACATGCACAAAATATAAACAACATACCGCAAAGTGAAAAAAAACACTGACCGCTAAAAGTCTGCTCCTAAACAGAGAAGATGAAACCACAATTTCTTTATTATTATTATAATTATTATTAAGTGAATAATTTTACAGGATATCCGTCAGTTAAAAACAAATATGTTAACACTGTTGACAAGGGAGTCCTGCATAATAAAATCTAAAAAAACAAACAAACAAAAAATATGCCAAGGTTACTTACAAATATATTCACAATATAGTTAAAACAAAATATAATGTTTCTTAAATAAAAGTAATGAAGTAAAGTAGCTCACAGTGTGAAAAGAGAAAACCGTTGAAGTTGAACACTACTCAACCTCGTCCCAGTAATCTACAGTATGCCTTTCTTTCATATACAATATGGCAGCGTAAAGATTTTAGGAGTCTGCGCGGCGAGAAAGTTTAAACGACCTTGCATTTTTACATACCTTAAACCCTATTCGGTCCGGGGGGGGGGGGGGGGCGGATTCCGCCCCCCTGACGGTTTTTTTAATAACTCTTTATTGCTTCGTTATATGGCTATGATACTTACTGAGTTTCAATATTTATCTATTAGACACCTGCATGCTAAATTTTTAGGTCCCATACCCTTCAGAGGCTTTGACATTGGCCATTACTCGAAACTACTCCTAAAAATCTCTATGAAATCCTTATAATGGGGAAAATATAATAACTCCTGTTAGATTATCCTTACAAACATGAAACTTGCAACACAACTTTGTTTCATCAAGAAGAATCATTTTGCATAATTCGGACACGTGACTAATCCGATTTCCCGATTTTGTCGGGATTTACCCGAAAATCGGAAAAAAACGGATTTTCGGCCAATTTTTGTCAATTTTTTATGCGATCCATGTAAAAACCGGAACATATGTTAAATAACTTTTATTTAACTTTCAGAAACTTCAAACAGAATGTAAAAATTCGCTCTAGAACAAAAGTAATTAAATTTTAAGCAGATAGTGGCATTTTTAACAAATTTCAAGCTTCTGATGACGTCACAGAAAATGTGCTGACGCAAGCAAAAATTTATTGCTACTATTTGTTCCTTTTATGACGTACTAAATGTGTGTCACACTGACGCTAAAATTGGTACTGTCTGCTCCTAAACAGGCAAGATGCAAACACAATTTCTATGCATTTTAATAATGTATTTCTAAACAGCTATAATTAGCGTAAATGTGGTTCTTTTTTTCTTGCATGTCAGGATGCGCCCGCATAAACGGTACTTTGTAAACATTCGCAACTCATCTATACAAACATGTTGAGGAGAATGAAGAAATAAATAAAACTAGTCGTTAGGCCGTGGAAAAATCCACGGGTTCGCCGTCGCAGCTAAGCTACCATTTTGCGTGACAGACGGACAGACAGACAGACAGACGTATACGGGCATTATAATATAGATAGTTGTGTTATATGGTAATAATAATAAATATATATATATACAATAGATATATATACAATAGATATATATACAATATATATATACGGTCGATGCTCGATATCTCAATACTCTATAAAGGATAGTCGAGATATTGAGCGTCGAAGGCCTTGTAGTTCGAGATTACTCGTACTTGTTTACGAAAGTTTACCTTCATGATTTGATTGTTTAGCCGAAACCAAGGAACAAAAAATAAACAAAATATATAGATAATAGTATGTGGCTTGGTAGCCATTTTTGAAATGAGGAGGATTTCAAAAATCCTAATAGACCTATTTCAATATCCATTTCCATTACGCAAAATACACAGCCGGAATAGACATACTAACATGAAAACGAGGTTAGTTTAGAGACAATTTTAATTTGTCCAGCGAAGTGATGCACATATAGTTTGTTTACCTTTATTATTCTCAATTAACTTGTCAAATGGGCAAATAATTAAAATAGAAAATGCAATTTATTATACCCTTTGAGCTTATTAAAGTGCTGGTTTACATTCTTTTCTAGTGTTTAGCTAGCTAAGTTGACTGATTTTCAAATTTTAGCTACACTGGCATTGGTTAGTAGTAGCTAGTTGGAGCTTTAACCAATGTTGTTGACATATATATACACTTTATTCTTTGTTATTGGATATCTTTTATGTTTTAAAACATCTGTAAATAACATTATGACTTGGCTATCCTAAGCATGTTGGGTTGGTGGTATTAGGCTGAATACTGGTCTTCATGTTATATATTTATATATTCAACAAGTAATAAGAGCAATGTAGTATTTCTATAAGTATTGGCAGTAATATAATTTCTATAAGTATTGCCAGATTGTTATTCCACGTCAGTATAACTATGGGTATTGTAATTTATTTGTACCTAAAAGCAAAGATCAACAACTTATGTAAAAATTATTTTTTAAAGAGTGTTCTTCTTAGACAAATCTGATAGAATTAACATAAAAACCTTTCTGTATTATACTTCTTGAGTTTTCGAATTTAAGCATTCTATGTATTTTAGCATGTACTTTTCAAATAATAATCAATAAGCATTTTTTTTTTCTGTCATTATCAAAATAGTTGAAAGAGGCCTAACCTTGCCCTGTCAAGTTAATTCCAAAGAGAATAAGAACAATTTTAAGAACCTTAAAATCCTTTTCTTAGAGAAGAGACCAACACTACACATACTAAATATTTTATTTATGTAAATGTGTGACCTGTGACAAAAACATTTTTGTAAGAACAGCAGCATGTTCAGTGCTGTCTTCACCTTCTGAAAAAATTGGTTTATGCCGGAACCAAAAAAATAAACAATTTGTGATTAGTATTGTAGGTTAATCGTTTCTTGAACATACTAATATAAATCTGAACAGACAAACCCCGAAACAATAAACAATTTGTGATTACTGAGCACACTGGTTGAAGCAGAATATGTTTATTATAAATGATACTAAATGGAAAGGTTAAGGCATACTAGCAGGGGAGTGTGACAATAATAACGATACATAGCTGGACAACACATCATCCGTGTGTATATAGATAGCAATAACATCTGGCTAGGATGAAAAGCTGTGTACCTTTTTTAGGAAAATAATTATAACCTATATAATTATAATATATATAATTATAATTATATAACTTATATGAAGTTTTAGGTAAACATTTTAGACCTTACACTAAAGAATATAAAATTTTTGGAGGAGTATGAAACAAGACGTTTGTTGGCTATAGCTGGCTAGCTAGCCGATAAACATCTGTGGTGAGAGTCTATCTCTCTCTTTT
>JASGCC010000074.1:1192193-1222505 GCA_030067915.1 Hydractinia echinata | reverse complement strand
TTACTCGTATGAATGTTCTGCAGCTAAGTGGAGAAATGTTCGTCCCGAAGAAAAAAAAAACATCTTTGCAAATAAATTTACTTACAGAGATAATAAAAACTGTTATGGAAATTTAAACCACATGGAAGCGTTATGATCAATCCAATCCAATAAAATAACTTATTCTATTCATGATTCAAAAAGCGCGAAATTAAGTATATTTGAACAAGCAGTACACAAAAAACACAAATAGGTCAAAATGTTTAATAATTAATTTTGTATCATTAATTTTCTTTGATCCTTATTTTATATGAGATCCTATCATAAAGCAAACTTTGTGTGAGAGTTGTTTCCGAAATGAATCCACTAAACCACGCTTTTTTATATATTTGTTGATTAGAAGAAGAAATGTAAATAAATTGCACAATATTGCAGGACTAAGTAAGTGAACCATTTCACATCAGTTCAAGACAATGTCACAGAAAGATTGCACAACAGCTTGAGACTACAAAATCAGTTGCGCAGCCGTGGTTGCGTGTTCGATTTTTTCCATCAGTCATATAACGACACATATAACTTTTTATACGACAAAAATCAGGTAATATAGAAAAGTAGTAGTATACCCAGTGAGAAAATCCACTTTTAGGCATTTAAATGTGAAGACACAATACTAGAAAATTAAACGAAATTAACCAAATACATCCTTAAATGCATGTTCTATTCGTCTCAAAAAAGTTTCTTGTAAATTTCATTTAAAGGCGGGAAATTATAACTCCGATCAACAATTCATACAGACAAGATACGGCTATTATTATAGAGAAGTAGATCGTGGAGATATGTTCGGGTTCGACGACCCCTTATACATCGCATTTGGTAAAGACAGCTATATAAAAACGTGGTACCAATTTGCGCAGAAACAGATTAAATATGGGTATTATTAATTCAGAGATTACGAAAGAAGATCAAAATCCTCTTTTCGGTGTGTGCTATGTTTCTAAAGGTTTTTAGACGAAATAGCTGTTCACAAATGTTTTGCAATAATTCTTTTATACATTGAGACGTGTACGTCACAAACTGTAGAAACATATAATTTATGAGATATGATTTATGTTAGGTATGCACACCAACGTGAAATACGTTTTGTTGTAGCTCGGTTGTATTATAAAATCAGTTGTGAAGGCAATAAGTATAATAGACAAGTACATGTTATTACACGATGGCGCATGTATTTGATTTTTAGAAAATAAAAAAAATCAGATTAGGAGATGCTGTATTGCGAGACTGCTTATTACAAACGAACGGAAAACAGACGAAGAAGGCTGGGATAATGAGACTAATGAGGCAACTTTAATTGACTTAAATTTCCTTAATTTATCTTATTTCTTTTTCCAAGAAGAATATCCCATTTCTTCTTTGTACAAAGAGCGGCGCGACTTTAACCCTATTCGCTCCGGGGTTTTTCGAACATACTATGACCGGGGGAGGGGGGGCGGAATCCGCCCCCCCTCCCCCCCCCCCCCTCAATAACTTTTCATAGGGTTGTTCAAATTGAATCAAACTTGCCACGCTTATAATACGTCATAAAAAGAACAAAATGGCAGCAATAAATTTTTGCTTACGTCAGCACATTTTCTGTGACGTCATCAGAAGCTTGAAATTTGTTAAAAATGCCACTATCTGCTTAAAATTTAATTACTTTTGTTCCAGAGCGAATTTTTGCGTTCTGTTTGAAGTTTCTGAAAGCTAAATAAAAGTTATTTAACATATTTTCCGGTTTTTACGTGGGTCGGATAAAAAATTGCCAAAAATCGCCCGAAAATCCGTTTTTTTTCTATTTTAGGGTAAAATCCTACAAAATCGGAAAATCGGTGTAATCACGTGTCCAAATTATGCAAAATGATTCTTCTTAATAAAACAAACTTCTAAGGATAATCCTGGCAGGTGTTGTTAAGTTTTCCCCATTATAAAGATTTCATAGAGATTTTTAGGGGTAGTTTCGAGTAATGGCCAATATCAAAGCCTCTGAAAGGTATGGGACCTAAAAATTTGGCATGCAGGTGTCTAATAGATAAATATTGAAACTCAGTAAGTTTTATAGCCATATAACATAGCAATAAGGAGTTATTAAACAAAAAACGTCAGGGGGGGGGGGCGGAATCCGCCCCCCCCGGACCGAATAGGGTTAAAGCACGGCGTCAATTGGCGTTAGATAGAAATTGTGGACTAGCGTAATTAGAGCCGCGTTGGATTACGGTCAATTAAAAACTTATATTCACATGTATTCCTTTTAAGACCTAGTCATGTTTTTTAACACATAACAAGCCCAGATATATTAAATTACCTACCAGGTTTGAGTACGAAATCTTTACTCAAAGTTTTGAAATAGACAAAGACAATTTGATTTTTTGCGATCTATACACGTAGGCTACATGAAGTTCAAGCGAACATGAAATTTTTATTCGGCTAGAAACTTCATGTCTGCCTTGGTTGAATGAAACGTCTGTATATTTTTCACGTTTTTTTTTTACTTCAAAGCTAACTGCCTAAAAGAGAATTAAAATTTATACTTAGCTGCTTCTTGATATTTTTTTTCACGGGTAAAGAATTACTAAAGAGATATAACATAAATTTGAATTTTATTTTTTTTTATACTTAGGAGACTAGCTCAAAATATCTTTTAAAATTATTGTTGATGTAGATCAAATGTTCCGTCTCTTGGTATGGAATCACATAGAATGTTTCCACATGGGAAAGAGATTATGTGACGTCACGTCAGACGGGAAACTTTGGAACTGAAATAATAGGAGAACAAATGTCTGTTATAAACATTCTTTTTAACTTTTAATTCGTGTTTACATGCGAAAAACAAAGAAAAGAAAAACAAAACCGAGGAAAATACTGACGTCATTTTATTTTTATTTCTAGCAACTCTGTTTGCGACAAGGGACAAATTTTAATTTTCTTTCGTAGAAAAGTTTCTCCTTTTTTCTTTAAATTTAGCATTTCATATCAACGAAGCGTTTATAAAGATTTTTATTTAGTTCTTAAGGCTGTCCTGAAACAGACCTAAACTCATCGTTTTAAAGTTTTTTTTGTACTAGAATTCTTAAAATAATTTTGGTCACTGTGTTTTATTGCATTGCGAATGTTTTACTGTTTTGTGTTGAATTTGCATTCCTGCATTTGGGAGATGTTTGATGTAAACTTTAGAATTTTACTAGTCGTTAGCCTGACGCTACTCGCATCGCCATTTCGTGCATCTTTGCCGCCTCTTTACACAAAGTAAAGAAATTCCTTGGACGGGGGTTATTTCTATAATTATGGGTGAGATTATAATGACGTTTTCGATTACAAAACCCCCTGTTTTCAAATTGACTCGCAGACAGACGTATTGGAGTATCATTATAGAGATGCTTTATTGCCGCAAATATTTCTTTAAGAATGTAAAATATATATTAAGGGAAGGGATCAATTTGAAATCAGAATATTGCTCATCGTGCCAGTTTTCTGAGAGCTTTCTCGACAACTAGCCAATTGCAATAGGAGCATAAAGGTTCTTGTCTTAACAGAATATTACCTGCGACCCTTTGCCTACCCAGTAAATTGCGAGATTGCAATAAATGTACAATTCACTTCTGAAGCCATCGAATGTTGACGAATTTTCAACTCTTTGTATTTCGAAGGTATTTTAAGTTCTGTTCTTACATAAAAAATGTATTTTTACACAATGCGTTTTTCGTAAATAGTACCTCTTTATGTTAGTTTTCAGCATATTTGTCGCCGAAAAATCATTTGTCAGAGAAAAAGTATGCAAGAAAATATTTTGTTTTGGAACACTTTTTTTTTAAGTAAGTATTACCGAAGATTTTTTCCCGATAAGGTGAAGCAAATCTGCTTTTTAACTATTGCTAACCTTTTTAAAGACCGATGACTATTTTGTTGTAACGAAAATATGTATTCCTTTCACCAAAATAAAAACTGCGACATGCCAGATCCTTTACAATATTTTCTTTATCGCACTGTTATAACTTACAAGGGAGGGAGCCATTTTAAATATATGCTTTTCCATTTCCTTTATTTAAAAAAAAGTTGTAGTAAATGTGACTCATATAAAGTGATTCTTTGTTTATAAAAAACGAGGTTATGTGCAAATTCCAAGATGTTCTATTAGACATAGTTTTATCACACGCACACATGCAAGCATGAACGAGAAGGTATGAGAAGATTCGCCAATTTTGAATGTGGACATAATGATTTTGTGTACACAAATCATAAAACTGAGGTAAATCAAGATGTAGCGGAGAAAATAAAAACAAACAAGGAAACGTGTGTGGCGAAATGGAATCGATACTTCTATTCCCATTTTGTCGTTTGCCCTTTTTACATTTTTTAATTAAACATTATATAAATTATAAATAAAGTAATGAATATAAAAACTATATAAAATCATACATTAAAAAATGTGTTATTATTTACTTTAAACTTCTTTTCTTTTTAACGAAATTAAAAGCGCTGAGGAATTTACAGATGATAAAGTAGCCCCTTAAAAATATGTCATTGTTTGCAGACGTTTGTAATGTTGGTTTTCTCATCGGAATGGAATAAATGGAGGGCAGGGGATGATTGGACGGAGTTTATACTGTAGAAGGAAAGCTTATGTGAAGGTTGGGGTAGAAGATTTGAAAAAAGGATTTGTCCTGAGATTATAATTTTTAATTTTCTTTGAAACTTCAATCATGCATTGCTCCTCGCAACTTTGCGAATTCGATGGTCAATCTGAACAACTTCAAGATCAATTTACAGAAGATGAAAGTAAAGATAGAGTCAAAAGTAGAGTGAAGCGGATTATTGATGGCAATGGTAGAAAAAGACGCATATATAGTGAAATCCACCACGATCCCAAGCAAAGCAATCGCAGATTTCGTGCAAATGATCGCGAAAGAAGGCGAATGAATTCATTAAATGGCGCATTGCAAGCTCTAAAAGGGTGTGTACCGTTATATCATGGAAAGAAGCGTATGACAAAATTGCAAATTTTACAGTTTGCTTGTCATTATATCAACGATTTATCAAATATTCTGTGTTCGTCGACTCCTACTGACGAACATACTCAGCAATATCAATCTATGGACTTTCTAATGGCTTTAATGAATGAACAATCTCATAGAGATATGATGGATGATAGCTTACCAACATGTGTCAACGGACTAAACATCACACAGCGAGTAGATTATATCAATTTTCATAATACGACAAATCAAAGCTGTGATTCAAACGCAATACCGTCGTTTCAGCCGGTGAATGAAATGTATCCGGTGTCAAATATTCCTCAGTTGTTGATGGATACTTTCTACTAAGGAAATGCTTGTGTTACATTCGATTTTTCAGAATGTGTTGCTATTTTTTCATCTTTCGTTTTTCTTTATATTATGCTTTTCTAAAGATCCACAATAATTATCCAACATGACTCTTATGCAATTTAGTTCCTTACCAAGATCACGTAACGTTTAGGTAATTTCTGTTTTAAAAAGTCAAAAGTTCTGAAAAAGTCTGTTGTGATTATTTGTTTTGTAATAAATTAGTTTTAAAATTGTAAATATTGTATTCTTAAGTTCAAAAGAAAATTAATATTGAATCGCGGAAGTTTTGATATGATCAACCTTGTTACTAATCTAACTGAAAAATTTAAGAAATATTTCTCTTGATAAATTTAAAGCAAAACAAGTTCCTGTTCTGCAGGTTGCTTTGTTTTGTCCACTATACACTTAAGTTTATCATTTGTGACGCAAATTGGTAAATGTATGACAAATTAAAAAAATAACTTGCGCCAATAACTTTGATTATATCATTTCGGGCATACAACTTGATTATAAATAAAATAACCAGAAGCTTATTCATTGTGAAAATCAGAGGGATGTAAAACGATTTTCTTTAAAAAGATGGATTAGTTTTATTGCTTTGAGGATATCTATGAGTTAAAAGCCCGAATCAGAAGCCCAAATTACTTGCATGCAGTATATCAAAATATATTAGTTTCCTGAGCTAATCAAATTTTTAAAGAAATACTTACCAGATTCTAAAAACTACATTTTATGTGTTAGCTAAATTTAGACTGTCATTGGTTCGCTTTTGTTAGCATACAATATTCTTTTTGGTCTTTCCTGACAATAACGTGGAAAGTTCTGCCTACTGGCAGGGAGGACAAGAACATGGAACAATCTCGAATGTTTTGTTGGTGTAACGACTTAATTTTCGGGATTTCGCAAGTACTTATTCATTTTTATGTTCAAGAATTGGAAGCTTGTTTTGTTACCACCAAAAATCAAAAGTATTGCCCCTAGCGTTTACAAATCTGAATTCGATAGGTCATGGTTTTTTTCTCCGATCTAAAATATTCTGACGACGTCACAAAAATGTTGGCGTCATGAAACAAAATATACTACAATTGTGCTAAGTTTTATGTAGTAAGTATAACTCAGAATTTATTCCCCCCCCCCCCCTATCCCCCCTAATACTTTCAAGGCCAAAAGCTCATACTAAATAGGGTTAAAGATTACCTGGACCAGTATTCTTAATTTTTGTACTTTAAAGGCTAAAAATGTTATAAGATGCTTTTGAAATAACTTACCGATATCTACACAGTCCTTTCTGTGAAGTTTTAAAAAGAACAGAAATTCAAAGTAAAAATTGTTTTGATCCTCGAGCAAAACGTAACAATATAGTTCAATGCCTCATATATCAGCATGAGAAAGGCTTCATAGAGACGGTTAAGTTAAGTGCCTTAAACTCATGAAAAGAATATAGAGCAACCAGGCAATATTATTTTGAAGCATGGTCGGAAAACAAAATTATATAATCTGTAATAATCGGGCATTACAAATTATTATTATTATTTATTTATGAACAAATGCTAAAATAAATAAAAAGAACAAAGAAAAATGTATTCAATTTATTATGACGGTATATATCAGAGTATATATTACACCTGCTTGTGTTCCCAAAACGGATGGCAAACTATTTAATTTTTTTCATACTTTCGACCAATCATAAATGGTAGTTTCCACTGCTACAATATAGCTATTGTACACAATTGTATATTCTTGTAGAACATATTGTACAGATGTAATCACGACGTACAATATATTGTGGCTTCATAGTTTACCAGTTTTTTGGAATCAAATACGTTTGATTCGAAGAAACTCTTTTTTTCTGCGCATTTAATCATTTTTGAAACAAAGGTGCAAACTATTTATATCCCTCTTGTATAAATTGTACAAGATTGTACACCAGTAACTATAATTAACTGTATAATATTGCATACACTATATTGTAGCAGTTGACACTACTCTTAAAATCCTTCTCATTTATTTTTAACAAAATGACAGATACGGTGTAATTTATGCCATGTCTAAAAAAATGAACCGCCTAAAATAGCCGTGTACTACAATTCTGGATATAATATTTTTGTACAAGGCCGTTTTTGGTCATTTCTTAAATTGGCTAAAGGGCGTTACTTGCCAATCACTATGTAGTCGGTGGGCTACAAAATTCTTACTTTGGCAGGCGTACCCAACGTTGAATGCGCTAGCTGAACGTTTCACAATACCTACATTATACAACAGTCCACATCTTCACGACCAGGAAAGGTGCAAATACCGGAGAATTGGGGTGCACTGCCCTTAGCAGAAATTAGTACTGTTTATGAATAGGTGAATGTTGACAAGTCGAAGTGCGTGTTACTTACATAGGAACGTCTTTTCCAATTGCTTGTTATTTACAAACTGTGAAATTTCGCCCTTCTGTGCACTAATTTATGTCCGGAGTGATACGGAAGATTCTGCATTTTCTTTGGATCATAACATCGTAAGATACATATCGCCATATCGCTATCACACATAATCTTCTGTGTGAACAAGTTTTGCTATAATACATTCGAAAAGTTATAATATGATTTGCAGAGGCATCAGAAGCCCGCGCGTATGATTTGTGGGACCAAATTTAGCAACACAGTTTGCACTGTAACAACTAAAATAGGATTTTAAAACTAAGTTTTTGTCCTGTTCAAGCAAGTTTTTAGGAGTTATATTAAGAAGGTGAGTTGACGTGTGATCCGAAACCTCTCTAAGTATATATATAGATGTAAAGATTATATCGTCCAGTACACGTTTCTTTTTATAACAACATTGGACTTCAAAAAACTATTGCCACATTCTTAATTCTCGCATTTGAACGACAAAATATGTTCTTCTGATACTGTTAAAAAAACTTAAAGTTAACTACATATTCCGACTGATAGCTTTGTGGTAGAGCGTTCGCTTCCAGTGCGGTAGGTCTTGGGTTCAAACCCGGCTGAGTCATGCCAGAGACTATAAAAGTTTGAATCTATCCTTTCTGCTTAACGTTCAGCATGAGAATAGGATTGGTATCTTAGGCGGTTGTCTAGTTGAGCGAATGCTGTGCTTGCACGACTTTCGTAGCTCAAATGGGAGCTTTAAATGCGCTAGGACTCCCTTCGCAGGACTCTCGTTGATAGCAGTACTAATAGGAACTGAAGAGGCTATCCTGGGTAAATAATTTCAATAATAAGTTCTTTAAATTTGTATACAACATAAACAGTGAATAATCACTTATTTAATCCCCAAGCAAGACGTAAAAATATAAATCTTGTGCTGAACACTTAGCAAGCGAAAGGCCTAATACTAAAAAAAGTTATTGAAAAGATTTTGTATTCAGTGCGGGAAACTTATGAAGAGAATAGCATAGTAACCGGGAAATATTATCTTTAAGCATGGTCAGAAAGCTAAATCAGATAATGTCTGATAATCGGGTATTACAAATTATTTTTATATATTATTTATAAAGAAAAACTAGAATAAATAAAAAAAATAATAAACAACAAAAGTAATGAATTCCATACATTGTTACAGTATAGGATTATGTATATAGAACACCTGTTTCTATAGTCGACTAGTTATTTGAAATGTTTCACCCTTTCGATCGATCACAAAGTCTTATTTGTCTATCACTTTCTCTTTTAAATCTACGCGTTTTGTTTAATCTTCTTGTTTTGTTTAGAAGAGAAATGTATTTATGCAAGATATGCAAGATACAGTGTAAGTTATGTCATATAATAATGTAGCTGAACTTAAATGGTAAAAAGTAAGCCGACAAAAAAAGTGCGAGAATTTGCAGTACGGTTCAAATCTCGTACGCAGCTAATCTTCCATGTTTTCTATTGTTTTCGAAAAACCGTCGCACGCCTGGGCAAATTACTACGGTGGTTCAAGTACCACCGTAGTAACGAAATTATCGTTGTTCCAGCCCTGCGCCTGTCCCGGGTCCCCTATGACCCGAGCAATGCCGTTTTTCACAAAATAGTTTAAGCACAGGTTTTAAAATTTATGCTTGTAAAGAAATATTTCAATGTGCATTTAATACACAGAAACTCTCTCCTTTTTTTATTGCCACTGCTCTTCCCCAGGGTCCTTTGGGCCCTAAAAAGGCAAAATGCCCTGGAAACGAGGTATTTTGGAGTACTTTATCCTTCAATTTTGTTTTAATCTTCTAAATTCTTTAAATTGTGGGCGTCCATTTTCTTAAAGGGATAATCTTTTGTTGTCATTCATTCCAGTTCTTTTAGCCGCATGACTTTTTTTACTTTTTGTTTAGAGCTATCTACACTTTCTTTTTTTCAATTGAATTTGGATGTTCAAGATAGTGCAAGATATGACCGTATGATTAAACATTTTACACTGAGGGGCGGTCGCCCAAGAGTGCTTTAGCGCTACGTAGTAATGATTTCAGCATTATTATTATACCGAATATTTATACAGGATAGCCACTTCATTTATGCAAACGAAAGAAATTAAAATGTGTAAAACCAAATAATTGTACGAAGTAAGGAGATGAAGTAATATTTAACACTTGTAAAGAAAAAAAATGAACCGCCTGAATAAAGTCCTAGCTGTACTAGATGAGAAATATCGTACATTTTCTTTGAACCAAAAAAAATCTAAAGATATAGCCTACTACTACTTAGCCAGACGAACAAAGGTTACCAAACATTATAAGCAACAAATGAACAGACACGTCAACATGTGCGGTAAATGTTGTAGTTATATTTTTAATTAAAAAATAAATAGATAATTAGTAGCAGGATATTTTCAATTTCTTAATAGTCATAAATCTATTATTGTGAATTACAAGATCTTCCAGCTGCAGTAAATTCAAATTTCTTTCAACATCGTGAATTGACGTAAAAAGAAAAGGCTAAAGCTACAGAAAACTTAAATTAAATTTAAATCAACATATAGTCGATGCAACTCCCAGAATGATTTAATGTGATTCATTTTTTCAGGGATCGCAGGCATCGAAGGAAATGACTTAAAATTGGTCCCAGAAGTTGTTAAAAAAAGAAGATAATTACCTTCCCCTAATTCTAAATTTAATTATGCACAATGCCATGATCGTCCTTCTCTAAAAATACACAATCACTTCTGGTTGCCGTGGAAAATTTCAGAAAATTTCGGAATGCCTAATTGCCGTAATTGACAAGGAGTTATTTATCCGAAATTGTGTAATGTTAAATCCTTAGATCGTAAACATTTACCTGCACTGTAGTATATATAAAAAAGAAAAAGACAATAAATAAATAAATAATAACAAAAACTAACTTTCTTGTCTCAATGCTATTGCCCAAACACACTAGATTTTAAATGTTGCCACAATATTGTTCATCCTAAATTTTTGACAGATAATACTAAGTAGTTGTTAAGTCTACGGCTGAATTCGTCCATCACTGTTAGCATTTTATCTGACCGACAGCAAGCAATGCAACATAGAACTTAACCATAGAAGTTAACATTGATAACAATTTTCGAAGAGAAAAAACTCCATTTTTCTAACATTTTTCTTTTGATAAAATCAAGATAAACTATTTTTTTTTTACTTATTTTTGTATTGTTTTGTTTTTATTATAACATTTATGATTTCGATTTTGAAGAATGGCACAGGTATCAATAATACTTGTGCCATTCTTCAAAATCGAAATCAGTTCAGCCCAAACTTTGATAATCACATTTGTTTATTAACGAATTCAAATGTATAATCTTTTTTAGCACTTAATTTAATTTTTTTAATATATTTTTATCAGTTTATAATTTCATTTTTCTGTACAACTGTCTTTCCTCATATTTTTTTTGTGTGTGTTGCGTTTACAAAACTGTCATCTGAGTAATTAAAAAATATTATAATTGAAACTTAACTTGGAACCCTGCAAAGCTACCTCCAAAAGACATAGAGGAGTCATCGAGTGTCCACAAAACTTTTAAAAAGAGGTCAACCATTATGCAGTTCACGATGACGGCATCGAATATTTCAGAACATTAAAAAATCTCTAAAACTGAATGCTAAAATCGAGTCATAAATGTGCGAAAAATCTTGAAAATCTAATAAATAGCCGTTGGGGTTTAAAAATGTTTGTAAGGGAATTTTTTATCAATTTGAAGAAAAACAACATTTTGAGCGATTATTTTCACCGACCACTTGTTCACCGATGAATCACTATCTATGACAGCAGGTGTGATGTCTTATCAACAATTTTCCCAACTGCTTATACCTACTTACTAATAATGAAAAGTGGCCTCAGTTTAATCTCTAAATAATACTTCAAAGTTATTACATAAAATCTACAGTTTTGCCTTATTTGGTATTGAGCACGTGAATTATACCACATATAATGCCTACAAACTGTTTAGATCTTAAGCAACAGTCGTAAAAAAATTTCAGGTTAAGAAAGAAGGCCGTCAAAATGATTTTTACTGTTGTTAAAAAGCTATGATTTTATTGTTGGAGGATTGTATAACTACGTTTCTTATACTTTCCTTACAGAATGAGGTTCTCTAACGGCCTCTAATATTTTACGTCTCTTATTGCCGCGCTTAACAAGAACAGACTCTCTCATATATTTCCAGGGATTTATGAGTAACCCTATCCTTTAAAGAAGAAAGCGACGTATTTAGTCTTCTTATTTTGTTATTAATACTTGAACGCTACTGCCGGTATAATAATCACGTTTCTTTATGGATTTGTGAGTCAAACTATTCCTATTCTTTCTATATAATTTTACGCGGTCTTTTTCAAATTTTTATCCAAAATAAAAGTAACAAGAACTCTAATTGCTTAAATTTGAACAATTTTGGCTAATATAGTCACATAAAACGACAAAAGTGTGAAAACTAATATAGCCCCGTTACTTTTATTCCTGTGTCGATGGCCTTAACGGAAAATGTGCCTGATTATATGTACCGGTACCTGTCAAAAATACACGTACCGGTGCATATATTCGGTCATATAATCGGTACCGGTCGTTCTCGTTCATTTATAACATGAAAAATATTAGTTTCATTTCACTACACAAATGCAACAGTCACAGATGAAAAGATTAAATGACAATTTTGGAGAAGCACTCGTTGCGGAAAGAGAAATAATAGCTGGCAAACGCAAATGCAGCAATTAATGAATAATGAGTTGTAGCAATTAGAAGTTATTCTTTAATACTTCCGTTGGATATCGTGATTCACTAATCGCTGCAATGGGAAATCTGATTTTAATTTTGATTGATAATTTCTTGCTTTTTATGGAAATGACAACTCAAATTTCTGCTTCGGATTATATTGTATCAATAGAAAGATACTTGTAGCATTTTATTACTATTACTGAAGCTATGAAGCATTTTTCATTTCAGCAAACAATAATTAGGATCTATATTTCATCCAACATTTCCCCCCTCATCATTTTTGCATATCTGTATTTGTTGTCTATCAGAATTACTTAAAATTTATTCTGAACAAAGATAACTACATTCTTTAATCGAACTGTTTAAAATTGCTTGAAAATCGTTATTTTTTTAAAGGAAGATTTTAATTATAAACATTTGCAGTAACTCATTTTAGCAATAAAATGTAATTCAGTTTATATAGCTAGTTCATTCAACATCAATTCCATCGTGAAGTACCTGATGTGATTATTTTGTTTCATGAAGTTTATTCTTCGCGACTTTGTGGACCTCATATTGTAAAGTTCTTTTTGCCCTTGTTTCTTCTAACTTTAAACCTTAGCTGTTGGTTGTCATTAAGGAGCCAATGGCGAGTACATATTTTAGCACGTACAAGACTTAAATGACACGCCCACCCTGTTTGTCTAAATTTTCTCAGTAACTAATAGTTGAAAACAAAAAACTACATTATTTGCGACGCTTCGGGTGTTCACACACCCATTTTCAAGCAATCAAAAACGTACAATGTTTTCCTAAATATATACAAGTTTAACAGTAACCATAGCTACAGCGTTGACCTATTAAATTCTCAGTATTTAGATTCTCTGTCTATCTGAATTATCATTTTGCTAGACATGAAATGTAAAATAAAAGGTTTTGTTAAAATAGCATACGATTCTCTTTTGATCCTTATAAGAAAGAATGGGTTACATTTTGTTTTAAGAAAGGATTTATGTGCGTTTCTCTCTGCGTAAGTTAGATTGGTCATTAGACAACCTTATAACTAATAGTTAGTAATATGAGTTGAAAACATTTTTTCCACATTTAGTATTTTTGTTACAATAAATTTTAGTAGTAATATATTTACGTCACTCTTTTAATGACCAACAAATGACGCCGTTTTATGATTGATTAAGTATGCTATTAAGTGTTCTTGTATGGACTCATCAAACGTTTTTTGCACGGCTTCTGCATAAGTCTTATTAAATCCTATTTGTAACGTAGTTGCTAGTAACCACTCTCTGGTGCATTATCGACTACTCCACGGTATCCTAACGATTAAATAATGTATCTTGATCTTCTGGTCATGCGATTGCACTACGTCTTTCATGAAGGAACCTAAAATTACATTTTTATACCTTAAACTCGTTAGTTAGATCTGGGGAACTATTTTATTTGCCATTGACGATGGAGCCTAGAAACATGTGAACACTAAATACTTGCAAACTTTGTTATACTCATGATCCACAATTCAAATCGATTAATATAATGACACATGACTAAGATTCTCAAATCAACCAAAAACGGAATGTGAAACCCAATTGATTTGGCTTAATAGCACAATCTGGTCAGTTAAATAAATATGACGCATTGTCGTAAAATTGATACTTTGTCCTGTAGAAATGCTTAATCATTTCTGTAGTAAAAGTGCGGGATCATTTGCAAAACCCATGGGAAATCTAAATACATTAATTGCACTAATAAAAATTTCCAAATATGGTGATCTTCGTGGCAACAATGTTTGGCACTAATTTTAAGGGGAAAGTGATTCGAGTGGCAAAGCTACTTTCATAGTCAAGTTCTACAAAAGAGAGTCTTTTCAGTTATTTTGGAGGTCATAACTTACGCAGAGAGAAACGCACATAAATTCTTCCTTAAAACAAAATGTAACCTATTCTTTCCTGTAAGGATCAAAAGAGAATCATATGCTATTTTAAAAAAACCTTTTATTTTACATTTCATGTCTAGCAAAATGATAATTCAGATAGACAGAGAATCTAAATACTGAGAATTTAATAGGTCAACGCTTACTGAATATTTATTGCCACGTAAAATGAAAAATGCAGGAAACATTGTCCAAACGCTTTGCACGTCCAAAATATAACGGAAAATAAACTTTCCTTTACATTCTTGATGTCATAACTGACTGAAAAGTCAAGAAAAGTACCTCAGACTTTCATTAAAAAAACATGTATCCAATTGCTTTTTCGTAAGAATAGAAAAGAATCATTCAAATGGTAGCTTCAAATGTAATTTTTTTTTCAGACTTTCCGTAAAAGCTTGTTTTCTAATTAAATAATATACTTAATATAAGCCTAATTACATTTTACATTCATTAGACTCATTAGACAACCACATATTGTTTAATGCAATACCTAATGCCTCATTGAATCATGGAAAATTAGAAATCAGAACCTGCCAAGTCACGTTAGCATACGTCAGTATTGAAAATAAACCAGAAAATAAACGGAAATGTTATCAATGTACTTAACATCTTTAACTAGGCGTTCACTAATGAGTCAAGAAATTAATATATTCTGCTTAGTAATAGACAGGAAAAATTATGCACCTGTACATAGTATAAAAGAGGCTTGTTTCAAAAGTAGAAATCATACACAGCTAACCAAAAGCATCTGAAAAGACATTCGCGAAGCTTTAAAGTTAACTTTGCTTAAAATGAAGCTGCTAGTAGCAACATTGTTTGTAATGGAACTATATGGTAAGAACAAGTTACTAAACGATTTTTTTGTGATGTTTAGAATTGCTTTTGCAAAAGAATTTGTTACAGTTCCTTACAAGTAGTTGAAACTATATAGTTACATGCTATATCTTGATCATTTAGTCACCCTGGCCTTGCCATCTTATAATGAAAACGAGGGTGCTGCGATGGATGACATTTTGGAAGTAAATGGAGATAACCGTAAGTAAAACTTATTTCTTCAAGTTAAGGGAGGTACCTTATTGCAAAAGTAAATCAACGGGAATGCTAGACTTATGTTTTTTTTTTCAAAATTTTAAAAGCGCATTAACACTTGTCGTTGCTATTGATTCCATCTAAATAATAGGATAAAATACTAACAGATTAAAGGACGAGCCAAATTATTATAAAACCGTGACATCTTTTTATTTATAATCTTCGAATATTTAGAGTATTTGTATGGCGACGAGATTTTAACAGAAGAACAAAAGGAAGAATTCTCCCCAGATAAATCAAGTTCGGGTAGAAGTGAAAGGAAAAGACGTGGTTTAACAAGGAATGCTATAAGAGCTAGATGGCCGAACAAAGAAATGCACTATACAATCTCGAACGATTACAGTAAGGATATCAGTAAAATTTGTTGTAAAATTGAAGAAGTATTAGATGATGCCTAAAAATACAATTTGTTGACACTTATATTACTTCTGTTTCCAGCAAATTCACAAAAGGACACCATTAGAGCCGCCATAAGGTCAATCGCATCAAGATCGTGTGTACGTTTTACTGAACATGCCCTTGGAAGTGCTCCAAGAGATCATGTGGCTATTCGCTCAGGAACAGGGTAAATTGATTTTCTTAACTCATGATGATTTAACTAAATATTATTAGTGCATTGGTGTAAGTTTACTTATACTGATTTTTTAATACCAGCAAAATGTGTCAACAAATGTTAAAAAGATCGTTTTAATTAATTAATTTTTTTTCAAAAGGTGTTCATCATTTATTGGAAGAATCGGTGGAAGCCAGCAACTCTCTCTACGAAAAGACGGCTGCGTTTTTACTGGAACTATAATCCATGAAGTCCTGCATGCTCTTGGATTCTTTCACGAACAATCAAGAGCAGACCGAGATCAATTTGTTACAATCAATACTGTTAACATAGAAACAGACAGAGAAACTAATTTTGATAGAGCAGCGACGAATAGTTTAGGTGTCGAGTACGATCCTCAATCAGTGATGCACTACAGCAAGTAAGTTGTTACATGTTTATTTGAAATCCGTAACTAAACAATCACTTACGGTTCTATGTAAATAACAATGCGAATAATACGGTAATCTCTATAAACATTTTATGTACGCTTTTTGTTTTTCAATAGTGGGTGGAATTGGAATAGGAAGGAAGCTATTTTTGCGTTATTTATTGCGACAAATGTTGTGCATTTATCCATACTGTTTTTTTTATTTTAGTCGCGCATTTTCTAATGGAAACGGTCCAACTATTGTTTGGAAACAAAACCCATCCTTAAGACTTGGTGGACGTGTTCTAACAGATAAAGACGTAGAACAGCTAAATTTATTTTACGAGTGTTCCAATCCTATAACAACCTCAACCACAACAAGATCAAGACCAACTACCACAACAACAACCAGGAGAACTACAACAACACGAAGAAGTACTTCATCAACCACCAGAAGTACAACATCAACAACTAGAGCCACTGCATCAACAACCCGCTCAACTCGGGGTAGGAACTGATAAATTTCTCGAGCATTGTTTTTTATGATGCGCATAGTGTACATGTAGACGAAATATGTAGGTAAAAAAGACTTTGGCGTCACATTAATATAGAGAACCGCTGTTCGATTAGTGTGACATCGGGAACGCCAGCGTTTTTCTCAACGCATAGCTTAACATACCTCCTTTCTTTTATTTTTCAGCTTGCGGCGATATAGCAAGAGGATGTTTCCTGCTGGAAGGCCGAGAATCAATATTCTGCGGACGTTATGGACTTTCCTGTCCACGAACATGCAGTTTGTGTACTGGACCAGCCCGTGAGAGATGTCTCAATCTTCGTGATTCATATAGTAGTACATATTGTGCTGGACTCACACAATTTGGCAGTTGTCGATCAAGCCGTTCGGTAAAGAGTGCGTGTGCTCGAACCTGTTGTGATCGTGGTGAATACTTTCAAAATTGAGTGATGACAACTTTTCTTTCGCCGACTCGTATTAAAAATCGATGTATTTATAGATTTTTAACTTGCTAGTCATAAAATTGCATTTATGTTTCTTAGTTATGTTTTATACATTGGCTATTTAACAAATAATCTCTCCAGTGCAGACAACAATTATTTGTAAATTTCTGGTCTAAACCTCTCCACACTGTTTCACTAAAAGGCCTAAGATTTATGCGGTATTGGTTTTGAAAAGACATGTAAATTTACATAGTTTTTTATTAAAATATTTAACTCTTTTTATTGAAAATTATGAATTATGAAAATGTATCATGACTATCGCTATTGACACGAGGCAGAATATTATTAGTTTATTTAAATTCCTGATCATTCTCTTTATTTATTTTATTCTATTCATATTTTTACAGAAATATACTTTTACTACTTTATATTGTGTCGATTTTGTCACTTATTTTATTTAACACCTTTCTTATAGAAAATAAATTTTAGCCATATTTTCCCTAGTCGCGTATTTCACATTGCTAAGGAAAGTAGTGATGACTTTGAAACCATCGAATAAGGCTTTTCTAAATGAGCTACAAAACGAATGTTCATTTTTCGTATAACAATCTCTTCAAAAGAAAGAATTTTGAACTTTCGTTGCCTATGCTGTTAACAATTTCTTTTGCATTTGTGATAAAGGCGTGCGTAAATTTAGCAGCGACTTTTGGCTGTGCCATTAGAATTAGAAAATCCTGTAGAAAGAGGTAATATGGAAATGAACTTTATAGATTACAGAGATGAAATCCATTTCTTTTGAATTACGTAACATGGATGGTAAATGCTGTAGTTTTATTATGAATCCAAAAAGATGTTTTGCTTAGAATTTAAAAAAGTAAATTACTGTGATCATAAAATATCTAATATATAGTCAATTAGTTTCCTGACTTAAATTGACATAAAACAAGAACCATAATTGGCAATAAAGATTTGTGTGTAACAGGATTACTAATTTTAGTACTTTACCTGTATTTCCCGACTGGAATACCATCAAAACGTCTTAATTCCAACAATGATATAATTACTTCTAGTTGTTCCCGCTGAAGTGGATAAAAAGAGATAAATAAAATAAAATACTGAGAATTTACTCTCGTGTTTTGTATCAATGTTTTAAACTCATAACATGCCTTGCTTTTATACTATGGAGTTGGGAAACTTGCTTGGACAGCACTAGAAAAGTTGATAGCTTTGGACTTTATTGAATCTTTTTTAATTAACGGATTTTAAGTGATAAAAATGTGGTTCACACTCAATATTCATTTGTATTGTATGTTTAAAAGGTGCTTTAGTTTTAATGCGTAAACGATTTAGGTATGTAGAAGATTCACTAATGTTGTCACCATCAGCACCAAATACACCGCGATCACTATGTACTGCTAATCCTTGTTCCAGCTTTACATTTATCCAAGGCGCTCTTCAAGAATGTGAAACTTTAATGAAATTTTTAGTTCTTCAACCTAGAAAAAACCCAGCAAGAGCAATAGGGCGGCTTATAATAAGGATCAATATCCTATACCTGAAGGTGGTAGGGTATCCGCTGCATGTGTTTCCTTAAATTTCACAGTGATAATATAATATTTCATCCTTTCCTGCATCAGTCTTTTTGTCTATTTTCTGCATAAAAGCTAAAGCGATAATAGTTAACACTGCGTCTTTCGTGATTATTTATTCTGTGACTGAATCACAATAGAGTTCCAACGAAAAGTCTTACATGTCATTTCTCTAATTCTAAATCTCCTGAGAAGCAACAGAAAAGCAACAATTACTAGCCATGAAGATGAGTGGTTTTGACAGGCTCTGGGTATTTAGTACGAATTTGACATCACTCCAAACAATTTCGTGAGAATGAGGGAATTTTCAGCAAAGAAATAAAAATACGTGTTATATTAAACTAAATTCCGTGAACAAATTTAACACACTTAACTTTTTTCTAACGCTTTACTTGTTGATATTGTAAATTTCTTTTCTACTGGTAGAAACTTCCCGACTTTGATAGCTGCTTTGCAGTTTCCCAATTTTTAAAATTTTATATAAATTCTCAGTTCTTATTAGTCTTATTTGTAGTCTGCTCGCTAAAGTCGTCAATCGCAAAGTTTATTTCTTGCAAAGTAAGTAGGAAATACTCGTGAATAATCTATACTAAAATTTTAACAATATCATTTTTGATGACGAAACAGGAGAGTACATTGTCAGTGTTCTTTTCTACTTCTCTCTTTTTATCTAATTTAGCGGGAACAACTAGAAGTAATTATATCATTGTTGGAATTAAGACGTTTTGATGGTATTCCAGTCGGGAAATACAGGTAAAGTACTAAAATTAGTAATCCTGTTACACACAAATCTTTATTGCCAATTATGGTTCTTGTTTTATGTCAATTTAAGTCAGGAAACTAATTGACTATATATTAGATATTTTATGATCACAGTAATTTACTTTTTTAAATTCTAAGCAAAACATCTTTTTGGATTCATAATAAAACTACAGCATTTACCATCCATGTTACGTAATTCAAAAGAATTGGATTTCATCTCTGTAATCTATAAAGTTCATTTCCATATTACCTCTCTCTACAGGATTTTCTAATTCTAATGGCACAGCCAAAAGTCGCTGCTAAATTTACGCACGCCTTTATCACAAATGCAAAAGAAATTGTTAACAGCATAGGCAACGAAAGTTCAAAATTCTTTCTTTTGAAGAGATTGTTATACGAAAAATGAACATTCGTTTTGTAGCTCATTTAGAAAAGCCTTATTCGATGGTTTCAAAGTCATCACTACTTTCCTTAGCAATGTGAAATACGCGACTAGGGAAAATATGGCTAAAATTTATTTTCTATAAGAAAGGTGTTAAATAAAATAAGTGACAAAATCGACACAATATAAAGTAGTAAAAGTATATTTCTGTAAAAATATAAATAGAATAAAATAAATAAAGAGAATGATCAGGAATTTAAATAAACTAATAATATTCTGCCTCGTGTCAATAGCGATAGTCATGATACATTTTCATAATTCATAAATTTTCAATAAAAAGAGTTAAATATTTTAATAAAAAACTATGTAAATTTACATGTCTTTTCAAAACCAATACCGCATAAATCTTAGGCCTTTTAGTGAAACAGTGTGGAGAGGTTTAGACCAGAAAATTTACAAATAATTGTTGTCCTGCACTGGAGAGATTATTTGTTAAATAGCCAATGTATAAAACATAACTAAGAAACATAAATGCAATTTTATGACTAGCAAGTTAAAATCTATAAATACAATCGATTTTTAATACGAGTCGGCGAAAGAAAAGTTGTCATCACTCAATTTTGAAAGTATTCACCACGATCACAACAGGTTCGAGCACACGCACTCTTTACCGAACGGCTTGATCGACAACTGCCAAATTGTGTGAGTCCAGCACAATATGTACTACTATATGAATCACGAAGATTGAGACATCTCTCACGGGCTGGTCCAGTACACAAACTGCATGTTCGTGGACAGGAAAGTCCATAACGTCCGCAGAATATTGATTCTCCGGCCTTCCAGCAGGAAACATCCTCTTGCTATATCGCCGCAAGCTGAAAAATAAAAGAAAGGAGGTATGTTAAGCTATGCGTTGAGAAAAACGCTGGCGTTCCCGATGTCACACTAATCGAACAGCGGTTCTCTATATTAATGTGACGCCAAAGTCTTTTTTACCTACATATTTCGTCTACATGTACACTATGCGCATCATAAAAAACAATGCTCGAGAAATTTATCAGTTCCTACCCCGAGTTGAGCGGGTTGTTGATGCAGTGGCTCTAGTTGTTGATGTTGTACTTCTGGTGGTTGATGAAGTACTTCTTCGTGTTGTTGTAGTTCTCCTGGTTGTTGTTGTGGTAGTTGGTCTTGATCTTGTTGTGGTTGAGGTTGTTATAGGATTGGAACACTCGTAAAATAAATTTAGCTGTTCTACGTCTTTATCTGTTAGAACACGTCCACCAAGTCTTAAGGATGGGTTTTGTTTCCAAACAATAGTTGGACCGTTTCCATTAGAAAATGCGCGACTAAAATAAAAAAAACAGTATGGATAAATGCACAACATTTGTCGCAATAAATAACGCAAAAATAGCTTCCTTCCTATTCCAATTCCACCCACTATTGAAAAACAAAAAGCGTACATAAAATGTTTATAGAGATTACCGTATTATTCGCATTGTTATTTACATAGAACCGTAAGTGATTGTTTAGTTACGGATTTCAAATAAACATGTAACAACTTACTTGCTGTAGTGCATCACTGATTGAGGATCGTACTCGACACCTAAACTATTCGTCGCTGCTCTATCAAAATTAGTTTCTCTGTCTGTTTCTATGTTAACAGTATTGATTGTAACAAATTGATCTCGGTCTGCTCTTGATTGTTCGTGAAAGAATCCAAGAGCATGCAGGACTTCATGGATTATAGTTCCAGTAAAAACGCAGCCGTCTTTTCGTAGAGAGAGTTGCTGGCTTCCACCGATTCTTCCAATAAATGATGAACACCTTTTGAAAAAAAATTAATTAATTAAAAACGATCTTTTTAACATTTGTTGACACATTTTGCTGGTATTAAAAAATCAGTATAAGTAAACTTACACCAATGCACTAATAATATTTAGTTAAATCATCATGAGTTAAGAAAATCAATTTACCCCTGTTCCTGAGCGAATAGCCACATGATCTCTTGGAGCACTTCCAAGGGCATGTTCAGTAAAACGTACACACGATCTTGATGCGATTGACCTTATGGCGGCTCTAATGGTGTCCTTTTGTGAATTTGCTGGAAACAGAAGTAATATAAGTGTCAACAAATTGTATTTTAGGCATCATCTAATACTTCTTCAATTTTACAACAAATTTTACTGATATCCTTACTGTAATCGTTCGAGATTGTATAGTGCATTTCTTTGTTCGGCCCATCTAGCTCTTATAGCATTCCTTGTTAAACCCACGTCTTTTCCTTTCACTTCTACCCCGAACTTGATTTATCTGGGGAGAATTCTTCCTTTTGTTCTTCTGTTAAAATCTCGTCGCCATACAAATACTCTAAATATTCGAAGATTATAAATAAAAAGATGTCACGGTTTTATAATAATTTGGCTCGTCCTTTAATCTGTTAGTATTTTATCCTATTATTTAGATGGAATCAATAGCAACGACAAGTGTTAATGCGCTTTTAAAATTTTGAAAAAAAAAACATAAGTCTAGCATTCCCGTTGATTTACTTTTGCAATAAGGTACCTCCCTTAACTTGAAGAAATAAGTTTTACTTACGGTTATCTCCATTTACTTCCAAAATGTCATCCATCGCAGCACCCTCGTTTTCATTATAAGATGGCAAGGCCAGGGTGACTAAATGATCAAGATATAGCATGTAACTATATAGTTTCAACTACTTGTAAGGAACTGTAACAAATTCTTTTGCAAAAGCAATTCTAAACATCACAAAAAAATCGTTTAGTAACTTGTTCTTACCATATAGTTCCATTACAAACAATGTTGCTACTAGCAGCTTCATTTTAAGCAAAGTTAACTTTAAAGCTTCGCGAATGTCTTTTCAGATGCTTTTGGTTAGCTGTGTATGATTTCTACTTTTGAAACAAGCCTCTTTTATACTATGTACAGGTGCATAATTTTTCCTGTCTATTACTAAGCAGAATATATTAATTTCTTGACTCATTAGTGAACGCCTAGTTAAAGATGTTAAGTACATTGATGTCATTTCCGTTTATTTTCTGGTTTATTTTCAATACTGACGTATGCTAACGTGACTTAGTAGGTTCTGATTTCTAATTTTCCATG
The DNA here is from genome assembly GCA_030067915.1 of Hydractinia echinata. Classification (NCBI taxonomy): domain Eukaryota; kingdom Metazoa; phylum Cnidaria; class Hydrozoa; order Anthoathecata; family Hydractiniidae; genus Hydractinia; species Hydractinia echinata. Next base: position 1,199,221 of record JASGCC010000074.1, on the reverse strand, counting down.
ATTCAATGAAGCATTAGGTATTGCATTAAACAATATGTGGTTGTCTAATGAGTCTAATGAATATAAAATGTAATTAGGCTTATATTAAGTATATTATTTAATTAGAAAACAAGCTTTTACGGAAAGTCTGAAAAAAAAATTACATTTGAAGCTACCATTTGAATGATTCTTTTCTATTCTTACGAAAAAGCCAGTAGTTACGTGATTTTTTAATGAAAGTTTGATATACTTTTCTTGATTTCTTTGTAAGTTATGACCTCAAGAATAGACATGAAAGTTTATTTCCCGTTAAACCTTGGACGTGAAAAACGTTTAGACAATGCTTTCTGCATTTTCATTTTACGTGCCAATAAATATTTAGTAAGCGTTGACCTATTGGATTGTCAGTATTTAGATTCTTTTTTTTTTTAAATTATCATTTTGCTAGACATGAAATGTAAAATAAGAAAGTGTTGTTAAAATAGCATTCCCTTTTAATCCTTATGAAAATGGTATGGGTTACATCTTGTGTTAATAAAAGATTTATGTGCGTTTCTTGATTTCTGCGAGAGTTATAACGTCCAGACTGAAAAAAAAGACTCTCTTTCTATAGAACTTGGCTATGAAATACGTTTGGGCACTCGCATCACTTTCGCTGTAAAATTAATACCAGAAATCGTTGCCACAAAGACTACCATATTTGGAAATTTTTATTAGTGCGATTTTTGTATTTAGATTTCCCATGGGTTTGGCACATGATCCCGCACTTTCTTTGCAGAAATGATGATGCATTTCTACAGGACAAAGCATCAATTTTACAACAATGCGTCATATTAACTTAACTGGGCAGATTGTGTTATGTCAAACCAATTGGGTTTTATATTCCGTTTTTTGGTTGATTTGAGAATCTTAGTCATTTCTCCTTATATTAATCGATTTGAATTTTGGATAATGAGTTTAACAAAGTTTGTCTAAATCGTGTTCATATGCTTCTGGGCCTCATCGTCAATAGTGAATCAAATAGTTCGCCAGATCTAACTAGCGAGTTTAAGCTATAAAAATGTAATTTTAGGTTTCTTCATGAAAAGGGATTGAAAAATTGAGAGACATAATAACTCTGCCTTCTCAGTCAGTAATAAAAAATTGATCACATACTGTTTTATTACTTATAATTAGTTAATGGTGCTCTTAAACAAGGTAGTGCAATCACGTGACGAGATTTTTTATTTAATATTTTATAGTTGTTTATCAGAGTAGAGTAGTCGATAATTCACGAGGGAGTAGTTACTAGCCACTTCCTGACAATTAGGGTTTAATAGGACTTATGCAGAAGCCGTGCAAGAAACGTTTTATGAGTCCATACAAGAATACTTGATCAATTATAAAACGCTGTCATTTGTTCGTCATTAAAAGAGTGACGCAAATAAAGAACTACTAAGATTTTTCCATATTGAAACAGAAATACTAAATGTGGAAAAATAATACTGCAGTAACTGAGAAAGTTTAGACAAACAGGGCGGGCGTGTAATTTTAGCCTTGTAGGTGCTCCATTAAGCAAAGTTTAAGACCAAACTATAAGAGATAGTTCTATTTACCATAAAAGTTAAAATGATAAAAACAATATAACAACATTTTGATCCATTTAGGTCGTCTTCTCAATGTTTAGACAAAGCGTCTGAAATATTTACTCGCAATTGGCTGCTCAATGACAATCAATAGCTAAGAATTTTTTAGAACTATGTGCAGGTTTAGTGTTAGACGAAACATTGCATTAAACAATATCTGGGCGTCTAATGAGTATAAATGTAATTAAGCTTATATTAATTATAATATTCAATTAAAAAATAGCTTTTACAGAACATTTAAAAAAGAAGAAAAAAAGAAATTTGGAGGTACCATTTGAATGATTCTTTTTGAGTCTTACGAAGTCACGTGTTTTTCCTAATGAAAGTTTTGTGTATGTATCTTGATTTCTCATTAAGTTATGACGTCAAGAATGGAAAGGAAATAATTTCTTCCGTTAGAATTGAATGTGCAAGACGTGTGGACAAAGGTTCTTGCATTTTCTATTTTACGTTCCAATTAATATTGAGTAAGCGTTGACGTATTAAATTCTCAGTATTCAGCTTCTCCGTGTATCTGAGTTATCATGTTGCTGTTGATAAGAAAGTTTGGTTAATAATACTCGAATAGACATGAAAATGAAGAAAAAGTGATGGTAAAATAATATGCGATTCGCATTTGATCCTAATAGTAATGGAACGGGCTACATTTTCTTTTAATAAAAGATTTATGTGCAATTATTGATTTCTCATGTTATGACTTCTGGAATAAAAAAATCCTGGACTGTGCGAGAGGTTTGGCGACTCGAATGAACATCCCCTTTCCTGCTTAAAATTAATGTCAAGCATTCTTACTACAAAGACTACCATATTTGGAGAATTTTATTATTGTTAATTATGGTATTTAGATTTCTGATGGGCTTTGCTAATGATCTTGCACGTTCACCACAGAAATGATTATGCATTTCTACAGGACCAAGCGTCAATTTTACAACAATGCGTCATATTAATTAAAATTGATCAGATTGTGTTATTAAGCCAAATCAATTAGCTTTCATATTCCGCTTTTGGTTGACGTGAAAATCTCAGTCATGTGTCATTGTATTCATCAATTTGAATTGTGGACAATGAGTTTAACAAAGTTTGTGTAAACGCAGTAAAAAAATAACGGCAAGTATTTGCTGACCCTTGTTGATCCCTGTATTCATATGTTTCTTGTCCCTTCATCAATAATGAATAAAATAGTTCGCCAGATATGACTAACAAATTTAAGGGATGAAAACGCATCTTTAGGCCCCTTCGTAAAATGGGCTAAGAAGGTTGTGAGACAGTTCAGCTTTTCATTTTCTTCAGTCAATGGTAAAACTGAGCATATACTGTTTCGCTATTTACATATGGTTAGGCGATAGTGATAGTGCTTAAAACAAGTTACGTAATTAGAGGTTCAGAAATCGGCATATTATAGACAATTACAAGAATTTAAATTGGGAATATTAAATACACTTCGTAGTACACTTAATCAATCGTAGAACGGTATCATCCATATGTGGTTAAAAGGTGTGACGCAAATATAAAACTACTAAGATTTTGTCAGATTAGAAACAGACATACTAAATATGGAAAAAAAAAAACTTAAAACTTCCATCTTAAAGCAGTCCATGTGTTTTAATTAATTTTCGATTCCTGCTGCAAGTAACTGAGAAAATTTAGACGAACTATCGGCATGTAATTTTACCCGTCCCTGTGTTTGATAAACAATAACGTGATGAAATCCTTGTAATAAAAATATGACGGATCGTTCTATTTGCCAGATGGTGAGTTAAAATGATAAGCAACATAACAATATATCTATATCACCTTCTCATTGTTTGCACCAAATTTGTGGCCAATGGATCTTTAGGAATTATCAAAAGCCAAAGACTCTTAAGAACTATGTGCAGATTTAAATTTGAATGATGCAAAGGCAAAAAGAATTTTACAATATAATGCAGAGGGTAGGAAAGTAGCCTAGAATAGACAATATAAGGGGAAATGTTGACGGGAATATAGATGCTAATTCTTTGCAGTTATATTTTTTTTGATTGCGAGTTTGGTCGAAAAAAAAATGTTTCACAGTTTTTTTCTGTTTATCTGTGTTTTTCATAGATACCTCATAAATTATGTTCCACAAAATGTCTATTAATATAATTAATAAGTAATGTCATTTTCATGAAAAGTAAGAAATAATGAGACACCAATTTATATCAGATTTCCCATTGCAAATATCAGTGAGTCATCATGTCCAACGGATGTAATGAAGAATTCAATGGAATCGATGGAAGTTGCATTTGTGTAGTTATAACAATTATGGTACTTTCCAGTCGTGACTTCGACAACTCTTCTGTTGAGATCTATCGGTGCATATCATCGTGTAGCGTATTTTCTGTCAGGGCCGTCGACAAAGAAATAAAAGAGAATTGGCCATATTTTAGTCTAAATCTTAGAATTCACATTCTAGACTGCCCAAAAATGTACTTTTTTTTCTCGTTGTGTATAACTTAACCTAACCGAAATTTGTAATACTAGTCGGTGGCCCGTGGAAAAATCCACGGGTTCGCCCGTCCTTTTTATAGCGCATTGCGTGCGACGCGCTACTTTGCACCATTTGTACCATTTTGCGTGACAGACAGACGCATACGGGTATTATAATATAGATTTAAGCATTTTAGAGTTCTTGTTTTAAATAAAAATATGAAACAGTAACGTAATAATATAGTAAAAAAATTGCGCTTCTTGTTGACAATTTTGATAACAATATTGATGACAATGTTGACGATATCCGCTTTATAAGCTTACGACTCGCATATCAGCCATGATCACAATAATTAAAAATCTTTAAGTTGTAAATTTACAAAAAAATACATCTTTAATGATACTATCTTTTTGATTTCGCAAGCAGACAATACGGGTTTTTAGTCATAATGATTGGCTTAGCGCTCTTAATGACGGGCTGATATGAAACAGTATTGCCCGTCGTCACGAAAAACGGTAGCTTAAAATGTAAACAAGGACGAAAAACAAAATTTCAAAAAGCATTGGAAACGATACATTTATCAATAAAAACATTTTATAGGATAGAAACAACAACAATGCCAAGTTTTATTGTTGAAGTACCCAGATTTAGCGTCAATAAATCTGTCTGAAAGCTTCTACGACATAGCTAGTTACCTACCTAGCTAAATTGTCTATGAAATTAGGTGATTAAATATCTAGTTTTATCCAAAACGCTAACTACAGGACGGCGACCAAATACGGATAACATCGTAATTTTGTTTAGAAGGATCTCTTCTATAGGGACTTCGGATTCTGTATAGAATTTTTCTGTTCTTAAACAGGGCCATTTTAAATTCTTACCTCGAGTGACGTGAATTGTATTATTATAAAAACACTAAACCGAAATTCTTATTTTTTATGTTTATCCAACTTAAACGGTTACTAAATACAATAAGAACCAATTGCCCCGTGCTGTACCGAAAATGTCGCCGTTAGTCATTGCACAGACAAACACGGTCGGCACTTGACGAAGGGCGATATTTTGCGGTACAATCAGAGGCAATGGGTTATAATTGATTAATACACGCCCTTCTCTCTTAATCACACTGGAGGGGTTTAATAGAGAGAGGCGTTTGAAATGGAAAGAGCGTTTATATCATATTTTTTGTTTTAGAGGGGCGTTTATTAGAGCGGGACGTTTAAAAGAGAGAGGGCTTTTATTGGATAAGAAACGGTATAAGAATGCCAACTTAAAATGTTTCTTTTATCTCAAACACTCACACGGCTTGAAGCATGGACTATTGCGTTGACATAAACACTTTCTTATTGGAATTTTTTTCCATATTTAGACATTCTCTTTATTAAAGCAAAATCTTAGTAGTTCAGTATTGCGTCCAATTTCTATTGACATACGTATTGATTACGTGTGGATGTAAAGCCACATCCATGACGGTTTGGTAAGTGTGTCATGTTATTGGTCAATTAAATCCTTGCATGTGGCTATAATACTTTCCTTATATGACTTCCGCATACGTGCTATTAAATGCTAATTGGTAGGTCCATAATTACTTTAGCAATCATGTCTTATTGTCTACTACTGTATGTTGCAGTCGAAAAATACAACATTAAAAAAATTGAAGACTATTTAGCTTTTATATTTATATTTGTTCTCTATTCCGTGGCTACAGGGATCTCGAAAAAAAAAGAGAGAAATTATTTTATTTACCTGACCAACTCAACGCACAATAAAAACTGTGGTAATTCTGATGACAAAACGAGAAAATGGTACTACTGGTAGGAAAATAATTGCGCGCAAAATTTTTCAAGATCTCCAAGAATTGAAATTAACCATGAAGGTAACAATTAACGAAGTGCCAAGTTCAATTTTTTAATTTCTGATGACAAAAAGCAGAATATGGGAATTCCGTCATAATTTATATTGGAATGTGTTGATTGGGATAAATTTTCATTGAAATGAGCTTATAACAAAATATACATGTATCTCTGAATCACAAGAATATGCTAAAATAGTAATCTAACGTTTTCTACACTTTTTTATTCGTGCAATGGTATGGAATTAAAGAATCATTGCTAAATGTATTGATATCAAATTTGATGTTAAAAAAATATTATCCTAATTGTGTCTACTCGTGCGTCTGTTTCCATTAAGTAGGTAAAGTAAGATATCAGAGGATTTAATACGTCATTCGAAACAAAATGCCTGTTCGCACACTTACACACATATAATTAAAATATGGGAAACATTGTCTTCCAAAGCATTTTTTGTCCTTTTCAAAGATCGAAACTTCCTACGAAATTAAGAAACGCACACAAACTTTCCATTTAATCATGATGTGACCAATGTTGTAATTGTAAGAATCAAGAAGGAATCCTTTGAATGATGTACATAAAATTATTGCTTATAATATTTTGGACTTTCCATAATAGCTACTGCGTTGTGAATGAATACTATTTTACTAATTAGCCATCATTTCTTGATGCAGATAGCACCAAATCATGGCAACTGAGAAATCAGAATATGTTATGTCACGCCTACAAGCTTAGTATCGAGATGAAAGAAGAAGATGAAAGAAATTAACCTCAAAGCATTTACCATTCCTAGTTAAGTGTTCTTCAAGAACACAATTTGCATTACATTATCTGTGTGTTGGTGCCTAATTATTCTTGGTGCAGGAGTAGAAATCATGCATATATAATCAAAAGCATCTTAGAATGCAGCTTAGAAACTTAAAGGTTATATCTGCTGAAAATAAAGCTGCTAGTTTTATCAATAAGTGAATTCCTTTTCCAAGATATCACACTGCGTCACACTACGCTGACGGCAACAATTTTAGGCTCTCCACATCTGACGTTTAGAATTATATTTTGGAAATAAAAGAAATTATCTTTATTTTTAATGAGAACCCTTCAAAAGGACCGAAACATCAGCGCCAT